>JAWQUT010000290.1:76144-120973 GCA_033807755.1 Ellobium chinense | reverse complement strand
ACACACACACACACACACACACACACACACACGCACGCACGCACGCACATATACAAAGCACATACGCGCGCAACACACACTTTCCTCAATAACGCACTGAAATGATATTATTTTTTTATGGGTAATAGGCCTATCTGCCTATGACTGTAACGATATATTTTTCTCATTCCAGTCTCTTCCCATACTTAGGTAAGTCCAAACGTATCACCACCAGACAAGAAGAAATTTCGAGATCTGAGTTCATCGCGCAGTATCTAGATAGTAGTGTGAGGTCACGTGAGCAAGCATTGGCTCGGATACGGGACATAGACCATGTTAACTATATAAACAAACTAGCATGGATATCCATTCCACAAATTAATGGGACAATAAGTGACTAAAGTAAGAGTATTTTCTACATGGAGAACCTTGCATTATCCCTGCATGGGTGCAGTAGTAACATAGTGAACTGAATGACTACTTTTACCGATTTACCCAGTGATACAGTTTTCCCTGGCTTCACACTGCATAGAGTCAGCGAGCGGAAAGCAGAATTCGAAATTTTAACTCATCGGTAAAAGGGGCGAAATGCAGGAAGCGGCGCAAACCTGCACATGCATAATGTGGCACCTTACATTCACAGTGAACAGACACTGACGCTTAACCTCTTTTGTCGAATGTCATGCAAGATGACGGTTCCGTCCGAATTCTACACACAGCAGGTTTCGGACTTTATCGAGTTTGAAATTGCATTCTTATAATATAGATTATTGTTATCTAGAATAGATCTAAAGACCATAATTCATTTTTCTCAATCTCTGCCCCCGCCGGCATCAAATTTAGTGGATTCAAATTCAAAGAACATTAGACTCAATTTCACATTAATTTTAATCTTATTTATCATTATAAATGAGAATCGGACTTTAATTCACCTCGTAGAGATATTGTTTAACAATGTCATACAGGTATACATCTCATTCATCGCCACTGTTTGCAAACCGGACTATTTTTGTGCTTGCTTCACTCAGTATATCTATCAAAAATCACAGACAAAGGAAGTCACGAAGTCATTGGTTAAAAAAACAGAAAAAAAACAACAACACAGGACTTGATACTGACATTGTTTTCGTGCGTACTCCAGTCCGTTTTTTTTATTTGGATCTTCTGGAAAACGCAGGCAAATGAGGTATTATGCCAACACGCCCTGACTGTGACGTCATAATACACACAGTGCTGTCAATACCCTAATAAGTCTTTGTTAAAGGAAGACGGCATTGTCCTACAGACCATATTAAATCATACGATACTCTATTATTCCGGGAAAACAGTCTTTCAATCGTCTGTCATAATGATAATAATATAATGCCTCTGATGGCCCCAGACAACCCACAGGGTTACATTATAATCCAAAGTCCGAATTGTTACACCTACTGCGCGCATGGGGTCCATAAGCTTATGTCAAATACGTTCTAGCCACATGGCCAAGCTGTCTAGCCAGTGCTCTGTGATAGCATGTTGGTATGAATGTTTTAATTCCCCTGTGAACAGTAGATATGTCAAACAAAATCATGCTGAGGCAATAAAAATGCAGAATATCTTTTCTGGCTTACACTTTCAAACTGTACGTTTGAATTTGGATGACTAGAACCTTAATTAAAAGCTGAATAATACATTGTCGGGTAAAGGTGTTTGTAGCTGTTGAAAATTTAAGTGACGTCATCGTTTTACCACAAGCCTCTGCTGATCGGGGAAGGGGAATAATTCTGGACGCAAGGGCCAAACTCGGTAACTCTATCTCTCCTTATTGCGTCATATTATATACGCGCACAGTAACAGAACGGTGCTCTTTCTTCGCAAAATTGACTCGGTGGGCACCATAAATAATTTTCAGAGGGAAAAAATACTGAATAATAGAAAATTATTTTTGATGTGCGTGTCCTACTTTAAACCGCCCCTCCCGCTTCCCTCTCCTCCTCCCCCCTCCCATTTTCACGTCAATTCCGCATCCACTTACTATCGACTTCACACAATGTTGCCACACGCATTATTTTCCCCTACGATAGGGCAAAATGGCTTTATGAAAAGCTCTTTTCTTCTGCCTTTGGGAAAATCGCCGTTAGTCAGTTGTTTCGGATAATTCATAAAATAAGAATACCTATATGTTATGCCGAGATGTGTGTTCGTGTGATCTTTCCTTATTCATTATTTTATGTTCCTTGAAGGACATTGCTCCGAAAATTTGGAACTTTCATTGAATTTTTCATGCCACAGTCTTGAGAGCTTTTTTTTTGTTATTTTTGAAAAATAAGGATACCAGGACGACATTACTCGTTTTCTTTTTTATTTTTAAATAGTAAAATTAGGGGAAATGTAGAGAAAAAATCATTTCACTATACAGTAGGGGCAAAGCACATGACCAGAATTGCACCACCAACTCCACAGAAACCAGTTTTACTGCCATTCTAAATTTCTCCTTGGTCTCATTCCACAAAATCACCACGTTCCTTCATTCTACAAAATCACCATGTCCCTTCATTCCACAAAATCACCACGTTATTTCATTCCACATAATCACCACGTTCCCTTATTCCACAAAATCACCACGGTCCCTCATTCCACACAATCACTACATTCCCTCATTCTACAAAAGCTCCACATTCGTGGTAGACACTCGTTTGATGAAAAGGGGTTTCTGATACTAAAATATGTTGTCCCCTTTTCAAGCATGTTCAGTAGCATGTGAAAAATGGCAGGTGTCTTTCTTATGTAAGATATACACATTTCTGCATCATTCAGACTTCTTCAGTTCAAGAAGATGATGGCAAGCAAATAAATCGTTCCCTCCTCAAAAAAAAAATATAGATATAGACTATATGAATTGGGCAACAACGTCTTATACGGAAACTTCTTCTCCATAACAAGTACAACGACATCATTTTCGCTGCCCCCAAGTTAGAAAAAAGGAACGTATTTTGTTGAGAGGATAGAAAATGGGAGGCTTTCCACTTCGTTTCAATTTACCTTTCCAAATCAACCCAGCCAGTACAAAAAATCCTGCATGAGAGTGAGACCCAAAAGCATAAATTAAATACCGAGTAATGCTTATAATGTAGTTAAAGTTATTGTTAAAGAGGTGTCATGATTGGAAAACAGCAAGACAAATGAAAAATGTGGCGGTGGCTGGTTCAATTTAGCAATGTGGAAAGCTTTTCCTTTTTTTCTTTTTCCTTAGCTTTTGGGAAAAGTCAATTCCATTTCTTCTCCACAAAAATCCTGACTGGAAATGGAGAGGGTGTTGAATCTACTATTTTTGTACCTTTAGACCTTCCGATTTCACCAGTTTAACTGTATTAAACTTTGAATGTCTCAGGAACGAAAAAAAAATATCAACATTGTCAGCTTGAAGTGTCATAGTCAGCGTCAAAAAATGGTATGCCCCTGATGGCTTTAAGAAAATTACACCTGCTTTTCACCTCGCAGGTGAATTACCATGAAAGACCTGTGATCTACAGGATAAGAAAGGTCAGGGGAAAAGAGGAGGTGAAGGAGAACATGACAGTGTGGCTACCATCTCAACCACCACCACTAGCAAGGCCAACAGTATAATGTCAAAAACAAGTACCATATATACAAAGCTTTGCCACAAACTACAACAGCAACAACAGCAGCAGTAGTAAGTACAACAACAACAGTAATATTATTTTCAATCCTGAGCACTCACAGTGCCTGTATGGTTAGACAAACAAACAAACAAACAAACAAACAAAAATAATAAGATAATGAAGACAAAGTCAACACTGTGCCCAAGTGTGAAAACCTTGCTTTAATAATGCAATAATCCAAGTCATCCCATATGGCGTGGGGCCGAATATGCATTCTCATCTTACTCACTAAAACAATCAACCTTTGTCCATACAAAACAGCAGATATCCATAACAGCAGGTTTAGCAATTTTTATGAATCTTGCCATCTCCAATCTCACAAATTTGATCAGATAACCCATGCATCTCCATATCTACAATCTTATTTCCAAAAAACAGTCAAAAAGCTACTGATAGAAATTCTAGGGAGCATAATGAGGCAAAGTGGCGCTATTTGTCTTAAACTTGTAAACAATATTCTCTGGAAAAATGTCGCAATTTGAACAAAAAAAAAAGGGTTAAGCAAGCTGCAATGAAAAGAAACGAAGGAAATTATGTAAAATCAAAGTACATATACTTATTTAGGTAACAACCTGTACCTAAATAAATGAGATAGGATAAACTTGGTTACACAGTATGCTACCTGCTACTTGTGTAGGGAGCTAGCATTATTTAAATCAAGATGAACGCTAAATAACTTGACAGGGATGTGTATTATTTAGATAATCTGATTTTTTTTTTTCCAGGTAGGGAGCTGGCATCATTTAGGTCAACATGTTACCTACATAAATCAGAGAGGAGTGTGTTCATCATTTAGGTACATACAACGTGAAACTAAGGCAACCTAAAGTGGATAGGCTGATAGGACCGCAAAATGACTGAGAAAATTGGTGTAAGGATGTAAGGATTTGTGGATGACAACATGTGAGTGCAGTGATGTTACGAGGAGGTCATTCATCCTAAAGAGTCTCTCTGTCTCTCTTTCTCTGTGTGAGCGTGTGTGTGTGAGTGTGTGTATGCGTGTGTGTGCATGCACACATGTGTGCAAATGTGTGTGTGCACGTGTGCTTGTGTACAGTGTGTGCATCGGAGTGTGTGTGTGTGTGTGTGTGTGTGTGTGAGAGAGAGAGAGAGAGAGAGAGATAAAGACAGGATAGTGTGAGAAAGAGATCCACTGATAGACAAACAGCAAGTACAGAATTAAAAGACAGCATAAAAAAAAAAAAGACAAACACGCATAAAAAGATAAAAGCATATGGATGAAACTTAATGAAATAAAAGTCATGCTGATGGGATGATGCAACAGTCATGTAACACACACCGAAACATAAAGTGGGTTACAGTCCTTGTACATCTCATGATTTATCTCTATATGACCTGGTCAACCATGCAACAAATAACAAACAGTAGGACGTCACCATCTAAAATTCGTGATTTTGAATTCCCCATAATCTCACTGCAAAAGATCTGATGCCTTTCTATATATTTCTATATTATATATACAGTGGAGGACACAAAGTGCAAACATGCTTAGTTTGTTAACATGGATACTGAGGACAGTATTTTTGGTCCCTATTTTTCTCCTCTATGGGCATGAGTATGGTTAATATGTATTTCTGTTTATAAGTACACATTTGGTCAGTCCCAAGATGTTCCATGAACCTCACAATCGTAAACAGCTAACAATCTTAAATTTTCATGCTGGTTTCCAGGAACTCAAGATCATGAGGTTCTAATGTATCTGCATGTGAAATATTGTATGTATCTGACATCCATATTGAAAGTATTATCACTTACAGCCATACACTGGCATGAAATTACATCATATATATCCACAAGTACATATAATACTGTACCTTTGGCATCCTGATCAAAATACAAAGGCCATAAGTTTTTTAAAAATACACATTTGTGCTTTGATCACAACACCAGCAATATACAGTATAAAACACACAATATGAAAATAACACTGAGAGTACGGTAGATCTGCCAAATTCTGGATCCCCAAAACAGAAACAAGTGATCAAGAAACACCTACAACAACCCCCAAAACACGACAATCCACTATCTCCTACTGCCAGGCCATTCATTTCATTTCAACATTACAAACAAGCAGTAAATGATTACACCAAACCAGGACATTCCCTATGTATTTGGGACTGATGGCAGATCTGGTGTGGTAAGTAACTTGAGGACATTAATTACACAGTGGTTCAGGTAAACATTATAACTCAATAACACATGTTTTGAAACCTACAGAAAAGTCCAAACTGTTAAGTATCAAGCATATCTTGCAATATCCATATGGCTCATCTAAGCCAGCTTCTACTTTAAACATGCAAAAGTATTTCAGAACAGTGCTAGTGTCATTTATTTAAGGATTTTCAGTAGACACCCAGTCCTTTCATGCTTCATGATCAGCACTTGTACAAGTGTTCATATTCTGGTATCATTTGTCAAGATTTTAAGCTGGTTGCAATGCCCTTCTTCTCCAGTGTGTATAATAGTAATAATTTGTGGTGAGACCCTACCAGCTTCCCTCCCTTCCCCACAGCGCAACAATCTATCACACTCACTTGCAAGCTAAATGATCTCTGTTCGCTCCCACCCAAAACCATACAAATCTAAAAAACAAAAAACAAAACACAAACGCTCAAAATCACTGATGAAATAATTTCTAAATTCTCTCACACTGCAGGTAATACGGAGACAAGAGTAAGATACTCCACTCAAACAGACCCAAACTGGTTGAATTATGAACACAATATATGTGCTTTGAAAAGACATCAGGATGATCAAAGATTTAAATAACGAATAACATAATATACATAAAACCCCCTCTCTCTTATGTACAAGGTATAGGTACCATCTAGGTTTTAATGGAACCACACTGACAAGCAATATGCATCAGCCATCATACAGCATACTGTCCATGCTGATGTTAAGATCAGGCTACATTAATTAGATCAAGTGCAAACACTGATATCATCTTGTTTAGATTTTAAGCTGGTTTAAATGACACTGCATGTATGAGTTCAAATATTTAACTCTCTCTCACTCAAATATTCAGAAGCAGGCTGATCTGCAACCCCTTCTTCATTTCCCTATGTGCAGTGATATATTTCATACAAATAATGCTGAAAAATCTCCCTATTTATAGCTGCATGCAAGCTTTGCGTTCTTTTTGATGTAGTTAAGATAACATGGCAGCTTTCAGTGAAAACAAGCCAATTCAAGCTCAACTGTGTGATTTTTGTAATGAAATTTAGAAGCTCAGTCAATTACCATCAAATAGCAATGTGATGTGGCTCCACTCCAACCTAATGATAAATTCATGGCGATGTTATGAGTCTCACTGATGAAAGACCAGGTTGATAAAAAGACATCACAACTCTGAAGTGATGAAGGCAGTAGAAATACATTCATGAAGTGCTGTGACATTGACCACATTTGATAGGCCAGAATTTCTATGGAAAAACAGCGAAAAAATATATGCACTGGTACCTTCCCACCTGAACACAATGAACTGGACTATCAGCCCAAGTTCAAAGTGGGACCTTTCAGAATGAAATGAAACACTGAAACGTATGCAAAAAATGATGAAATTTGGTCTGTTGTCATCTCATAAGCAATATGGAATTGAGAGCTTCAAGAAATTTTTATTGAAATTATTGATAGCCTAATGCTTTAGAGCACCTAGCAAAGTGATTTCCCATCATTTCCCAAACCCTCAAGCCAGAAGCACAAGCTCCCACCCCAAAAACTTTGTTCAAGTATTAACTCAGTTCTCCTGAGCACAAACATAATGAAATCTCATAATGATGAAAAAGATGTTTAAACAACTCACATTGGCATTATAATAATAATCATCACAACAACAACATGTGGAAGCAGCTGCTTAAAAAGGAATGCTTAAAATAATACTGCACTGCCCATTTATGATAAAAGGACTAAGGTGCCATCGAGCAAAATGTTCAAGAGATATAAATGATTTCTATTCAAAATGGCTTAGATAGCTTTTTTGGATTGCTGTGTGGCCTGAACATTCCTCATCAATCCGGAACCACAGGACTTGGAATCAAAGTATGTGCTAATTTCATGATCAGACCTAATTTGGCACTTTCACCCTTTTGTAATAAAGAGGTAGTGAAGGGGTTCCTCCATGTCTGGTACTCTTTAGGCAGAAATATTTACGGAGATAAGACATTCAATAACCACAACGGTAATAAAGTGTGGCAGGTTCTGCCTCTGGATAGCAAAGAATAATGTGGTATCTGGTGTTTCAAATGGATCTAAAGTCTCTGAAAAGTGGTTTTGTAATGCTTGGCAAGTTCATTTTGTTGTAGTTGGGAATCAAAACTCTTTCTTTCATTGCCCCCCTTACTTCTGGCTACAAGAGAGTGGATAGACAGCATTGCAGATAGGAGAAAGAGAAATCTTAACAGCCCTTAGGGAAACTACAACTGAGGAGGAAAGTGATAAGACGGAGAGCCTGAAGGCCTCTGGGATCACTTGAGGAACTGCAGCAAAGGAGGAAGCAACTGGGCAGAACAGATTCCAGTGCAATCCACATCTGATGGAAACTTGTAAGCAGGAGAACTCTAGCTCATACAGACTGATGTAGATGGAACAGCAATGGAGCTGTCTGAAGAGCGATTGCATTGACTCCACATTGAAATAATCAGGTGGTAAAACATCCTCAAGTTTTTATCAACATGAACTTGCCAAACACCAATCCTTAGCTACAGCACAATGGTGACTGTTCCAGACACTGAAACTCAGACCAGCAAAGTAATTGAGTGGATGAAATCTGGTGATTCAAAATGAGAATGACTGAGGTCTAGAGACAGATCTGTATGTGATCATACTTCAGAAATGGTGTTTAAATTATCTAATATATTAACCATAAGACAGCATACACATATCATCATAAAGCATTTGATTACACAAGCCTCTTTTCCAAGAAAAATATGTTGTCACTATGTTTCAAAAATCGCCTAAATCATTTTTTGAACTTTGGAGAAAACGAGGAGAAAATAATCTATAGCAAACCAAAAAAAGGTTACGGATTATCTTTGCAGCTGCAGTTTTGGAGAGAAATGATTGGTGCATTATATGCGTTAGATCGTATTCAATATGTCAACATGGACTTTGATCTATTAACAACATAATACCCACATTCCAATTTGGAAGCACAGAGACGATATTTTTTTATAAAGAACATGACAATAGCAAAAATCTGCTTACATAATTATCGAAAAGGTTCCTTCTGCAATGCCCAGAAAGTGTATGGTAAAAACATCTACATACTACAATTTGAAGCCATGAAGTTTAAATTTTATGATGAAAGCTATCAACAATAACATACAATGCAGAAGCAGTGAAACATACACATACAGAGATGGACTGCAGTGTGAAAACAAGTCATCAAAAAGTATCACTGTCATGGCTCAGTGAGATAAAAGGTTGAGACAAAAAATGATAAAGAAACAATAATACAACACAAACAAAACAAAGCCATGTTTAAATGCAGTGGTAGAGCACCAGTTCCAAGCAACACTTCACCACATATTAATTTTTATCACAGAGATCCAGACTGAAGAATCTGAATTCAGTGTGAGAACTTGCAACAGAGGCAAAATATTGTTATAGATTGAGAATAAATTATGGCTCCTAAAATATGTTGCATGACTCAAGAATAGTGCTGAGAGATGATCTAAGACTAGGTAGTAATTTCTGAAAATCAGATTTCACGCTGCTTCCGGAGGGACCATTTCAAATACATATTAAATGTACATTATTTAGCTGAAAATGATTTGATAAAGTGTTCATAAGTGTATTTCATCTTTCTTTACTCAGTCAAAATTTCTGAAACTGAAAGTCACTTTATATGTTCACAAATGAATATTTGAAATAAACAAAGATCCTCATGTACCCTATAATCCTTTCCAATATTACATTCTTTCATCTTGGAATGTTAAAATATGGAAAATTCCACTACATATTTTTGTTTATTTGTGTTAATTCTTTAAATTAGGTCCCCAAATTCAGATACTGTAATAAGAGATTCTTACCGCTGTCAGTATGATATGTGACTTAAAAATTGCTGATCTTTACCTCTCGAACAAATTCAGTCACAAGATTAAAGATATAAAAGGAAAAAAATCAGTCACTCAGCAACCTGTATTATGCAAGACGAATCTCGATTTGTTGATTAAAACTTTGTCAGAAACTCCAAGTTATTAGCAAGTAAGCTGATACCATCAAGCCTGGACTGGCAACCATCTATATACTGTGACCACCGGTTAAGTCAACCCAGTTTTAGAGATGACTTATACTATTTCCTACATATTTGACCTGCATTTAATGATCACCAATCTGATACGGCTACGAGCAGTCTTTCTCAAGTTATAAGTAATATGTACACTGATGTGGAAAAACACTGTATAAAGCAACCATTAAGTGACTAATCTAGAACATCCAATGGTTTTGAGACCAAACAAGGTTTAACAGTATTTTAAGGTTTAACAGTATTCTATCTAGTTTAGAAGAGTTATACCGTGGCTCCAAAACTGTGACCAAGATATAACAACTTGAAAACTAGATGGGAATGGTTGTCTCTTTAACTCGGCCAAAAAATCAACCTTTTTAAGGCGAACACCTGTTTATGGCAAACACATACATCTAAGGAACAAATGGTGGTCACCACAGACAGGTCTGACGACACGTCCTACTTACTTGTCAAGTTCACAACACAGTCTTCAGGAATCACAATGAATGTTTGTGGACATAGAATCCCCATTATTAAATTTCACTTGGAAGAAGTGTTTGTCCCTGGAAGTGGTCAGCAGATTCATGCACTCTATGCAATTATAACAACATGTCTTCGTCACTGTCGTCATGATATGTGCCGACTCGTGGAGGCAGCTGACTGTTGTTGATCTCTGCTTCTTCATCGGGTTCATTGAAAGGGTTAAAGGGGTCATTGTCATCGTCAGCCATCCCATCCTCATGGTCAGCCTGGGATAGCTGAAAGTTTACATGAATTAGAATCAGAGATAAAACAGTCCAGATAACTAGTGGATTAACATTTTCTGCCCGGACCAGAAAATAATGTGTTAATAATTAATTGGGCGAATTGTTGGCTGCCCTTACAGCAGTGACTTCCCTTTGACCAGAAACGGGTTAGGCCTAAAAATAAATGGGAACCCCATACATAAATTCAATACATAAACTATATGAAATCAAAGACAGTGAGGATGAAGGGAAAGAAATGATGAAAGAAATAAGATCAGTGTGAGAGATAAAAGTGACATGATCTGTAAATAAACTCAGATATCTAATAAACAATACACAGGGCTCGAGTGATTTCTGTAACAAATTATACGCATGTCTTAATTTTTCCCTAAAGATATTTTAACTCCTTGTCCAAGGTGTCCCTCTGTTAAAACTTATCCACATGGTGCATATAGAAAAAAAAATCTTGACCTACACATTCTCAATAAACAATATAAAGACTATATCTATGTTGCTAGGTGATATCGACACTGATCGGCTATGTGTGGAGGAAAATGACTATAAATTGATTATGCTGAGTGGAGAGTGCAGGAAAAATTTTAACATGCTACACTGCTTGTCCATTAGCACAGGACTCAGTTCTAGGATGGACTTCTTTAAGCATGTTGTCACCTTAATTTTCAAGTGTCCTATGGACTTCTTTAAGCATGTTATCACCTTAATTTTCAAGTGTCCTATGGACTTCTTTAAGAATTTTGTCACCTTAATTTTCAAGTGTCCTATGTTCATTTGATATAATCCTCAAACTCTTCCTAGGTATGCTTGGGTTAAGGTGAAGAGCAAAGTTTGGGTTAAGAGTGAGATTAGGAAGAAACACGGTCCCTAAATATTGTTCAAAGACTCTCCGAAGAATGCCCTCTCTACTCTAACCAGCACCCAGCTTAAATCCAAGCACATCCTGGAAGAGTCAAAATCATACCAAATGGACACAGAACACCTGTGAACTTAGGTGACCTTGCACATTATTGTCAAAAAAATTTGGCTTCATGTCATTAGCATTAGTGGGATGCTCAGGTAAAGCCAGCTCATATATGATGAACGGACAACTTTACTGTCTCCTTCTGTTCAAGGTTCTTGTGCACACATAGCATGACTAACTTTATTGCAAAATAACTATGCCATAGTGCAATATATTCATGATTAAATACTTACCCGTGAATAAACAATAGGAGCCTCTTGTCTCTTTCTGCATAGGACAATGTTTTTCAGTTTCAAACCAATGGCAGCCCTAAGGGGGGAGAAAGTAAGAAACATTTAACCTACATGTTCATAGCTGCCTGTCATCAGGCCTCATTTTAAAACAAGTTACAGTCAGTTACACACAGTTCACGTTTGTATTCTAGTGTATTAGATCCAGCAATGAATCTGATTTAAGGTCACAATGTATATTAGATTTCAACTAATGGCAATCTGCTTAACCATAACTTTCACTTAACTGCAACAATTTCAGACAACATATTACCATAGTTTCTGCATAAAAGGCACTGGATAATATCAACTCCTCTTAACGGTAAATTCTTCTATATTCCCATGGACTTATGATTCTGTGGAGTAGATTATATTTCATGATTAGCAAGATGTGCTACTTGACTGAACTTAAGACAGCAGATTTTATAGAGGTGTCTTTTTCACATTGCTATCAAATTTTCCTTCTCACATGACACCTAAGAACAGTCCATATGGGAGCTGGTGTGATGGATTGGGGGTGGGGAGAAGGATCTATCTATCTACATTCTCATCACTCCTCACCTTCTCTCAGCCTTGTGTAAGATCAGAGCCAGAATGCAAATGACCACAATGCCAGAGAAGACCCCTACAATGATCCCAATCGTTGAGCTCCTGGTACCACCACCACCACTGCCTGATGAACCACCTGATGTTGAACTTTTGCCACCTGTATCACTGCCTGGTTGGATCACAGATCTGAAAAGAAGGAAAATATGGATAAATTACATCTCAGTCTCCAAAGATGGACACTGTGGTCCAGTATCCTTTCACAAATATACAAAACAAATTCAGGACCCATGTCCATTGTAGTGTTAATTAAGAAAATCATTATATTTGACTTTTGAGTGTTGCCTTTGCCCTAAAAAGGATCACTAATGTATCAAAAACATTGTATATCACCCACTTTCAATATTGCTTTTTAACCATCTATTTTGTGCTTGTAATTTGCTTTCATGTCTACATTGACAAGTGTTCTCAACACTTCCTCATCTATAAAATTTGGTCCATGAAAAATGACCAAACAAAAAATGTTCACTACAACTTACAGAATATACTAAAAGATCTCTCAGAAGAGAGCAAACGTTTAATAAGAGAGATTAGTCATAAATATGCACCGTGCTTTCATGGCAAAGGACGCAATCCTCAAGTCAGTGGGGTTCCCAGTTTACCTGATATTCATGTGTACAGCACAGTTCCCTTAACATAATAGCACTTCACATGAATCTTGGTTCGACTGAACAATCAGAAAATCGCCGATAAATGGCTCTCTTTATTCACTGTAAGATACTTTCAATAACCTACCAATGAAATTCACAGAACTTTCAAAACCAAATAACTGTTGTGCCACCATGAGAATTAAGGGTGACAGAGAGGGCAAAAACTGATCCCCTGCTGTTTTAATTTTCTCTCCTCTGGTCCATTGGGGGTTTGGCACAGGAGGATTTCTGCATTAATGTGTATGTCAGTCCCAGATAACATGCAGCTCAAAAACACAAACCACCGCACTTGACTTTCACAACTATCACAAAAAGCTATCGTTTCCCCTTATAATGTACATTAGTAACACAAAACTCGTTAATATCTGCCAAGATTTGGCTGGTTCCTTCAGTTTTGAATTAACAAGACTCTACTGTATAAACTTCTCTACACATTAGAAATTTGGAGTCCCTTTTGTATGGTCATGTGTTGTGTTCTATTAACTCACTAAATACTGAAGAGATGCCTACATTTCTTCTACTGTGCAGCACCTGAGGACTAACAGCATGTTGTGACATCATCTCTCTTGCACCTAGTTGAGGACTAAAGATATACTGCACATTCATTAACCCAGTTCAACTCTCTCATGCTTTACTTAACCCCTTCGCTGCTAGAAGCATTTCCCCCCTGTGTCATCATTCCCTAAAAACAGAAACAACTGGCTTTCAGAGGATGTAAATCTCATTGTTCAAAAGTGTGACTGTATCCGGATATAGGCGAAATAAAACAGTGATTAAGCATGACGTATGGCGTACGTCAACAGCGCATTGGACCGTCACAGATCTCATGATGTACAGTATACGTTAAAAGAGCAGTCAAGGTGTTAACAGACTATTCTTGGAAAACGTATAACTTTAATATGGTAGTTCCACGTAATTTGAAAAAAGTTTAATCAGTATAATTTGTCTCCGGCAAGTCTCAAGTCAGTGTGATGCAATAATGTACAACACTCCCAATACTTACGGTCTGGTGTGTAAACAAACTACACTTTAATATGGTAGTTCCACGTAATTTGAAAAAAGTTTAATCAGTATCATTTGTCTCTGGCAAGTCTCAAGTCAGTGTGATGCAATAATGTACAACATTCCCAATACTTACGGTCTGGCGTGTAAACAAACTACACTTTAATATAGTAGTTCCACGTAATTTGAAAAAAGTTTAATCAGTATAATTTGTCTCCAGCAAGTCTCAAGTCAGTGTGATGCAATAATGTACAACATTCCCAATACTTACGGTCTGGCGTGTAAACAAACTACACTTTAATATGGTAGTTCCACGTCATTTGAAAAAAGTTTAATCAGTATAATTTGTCTCCAGCAAGTCCCAAGTCAGTCTGATGCAATAATGTACAACATTCCCAATACTTACGGTGTGGCGTGTAAACAAACTACACTGGTATCCCAGTTGAAAAAGAAAGCACAGTTTGATGTCTGGTACAGAAACTCTGGTTGTGTCTGTGCAGAAAAGAAAAAAAAGATGACTTTAGGTATTGTTTGATCATTTCTTCCATAGTTTATTGCTGTATCCCGAGAATTTGAAGAAATTAACTCTTGTGCATATTTTACATTTTCCTATGGCATAACCCTTTGTTGGAAAAATCTGCACCACATGGAGTACAAGTTCACAGTAGCCCCTACAGGCTTAGAGAACACTGGCCAGTGAATTTGAAGCTTCAGCCGGCAATCAGCCCCAGAGCATTACAAAGCTCTCTACTAAGTTGATGTAGTAAATGTTGCCCTTTACAAACAGTACACAGCACAAAAAAAGAAAGATGATGCAGAAGAAGGAAGGGGTCTTTGACTAATAAGCCTGCCAAGGAATGTTGAGCATGCAATCTGCATAAGTGCAAAATAAGTCATGTTTAGCTTCGTGGTCTTGTTTCCATAAAAAAATACCACATAAATATAAAATCTCATTACACATACAAAATGAAAAAAAAAAAAAGCAACACAGTTGAATAAAAAGATTGCTATAAAGGAATACAGCACATACCGCTGCTTCTCCAGGCTTACAGTTAAACATTATAGTTGTTGTTACATTGGTTTTGCTTTGCTTCCCGGCACATTTCTCTGATGACGTGAACACTGCTTCTAAATGATCATCTGAAATGCACAACACAGACACAATTCACATCTATAAAAGCAACTACAAAGAAATGTCAGAAAACCTTGACTGATCTTTTACTTGTCGGATTTTTATGTAAGTTCTCCCTCAGAAATTTGCTGCTTCTCACTAAAGAATTTTTGAATGAAATATTCATAACCAACCAGATTGTATGCTTTTCAGTAATGATAATGCAGATGTATGATCAGGCAGGACTGCTCTGCTGCAATCTGGCTCCTAATCATCTATGATCTCAGCTGGACAAAGTAAAACGGGTTGGTTCTTTATAAAGTGTTTCGAAGTAACAGACAGTTTCAGTATCAGCTTATTTAGGCTGAAGTCAACCACACAACAGTATATCCAACAATTCAGAAAGAACAGTAGAAAAGTAAAATCAGAATGAACATTATGTGCATGACTGATACACTTACCTAATAATATCTCTCTGTCTCTTATACTAACAGTTTCAAGTGTAATTGCCACTCCATAACACCCTAATAGATTACCATATTCATACTCATCCATCACATGTTCAACCAACTCTGTAAATAAGTTACCCTGCCCTTTGTAACACCAAAGAAAGTGCCATAAAAAAATTCAGTTTCTGATCATTCTGTGAACAACACACCACTGGCCCATAAACTATTTCTCCCTAACAATACACCACTGGCCCATAAACTATTTCTCCCTAACAATACAACACTGGCCCATAAACTATTTCTCCCTAACAATACAGCACTGGCCCATAAACTATTTCTCCCTAACAATATGACACTGGCCCATGAACTACTTCTATCTACAACAGTAAACCAACAAAACTAATGTTTTATTACTAATACTACCAGCTGTATTATAATTATCATTATTTCCATCACTTTACCACACAAAGTGTTATGCTATTTGCATACAGTAGTAAAATACCAATATTCTAATTCAGTTCAGCGAGTTTGTGGTTTCCTGGAGTCTGGTTCAATGAGACATGACTGTACTGAGATCTGAGGCCAAGAAGTCTCGTTATGTTGGTAAACTCTGCAGTGAAAGTTAAAAAAAAAAGCATTTACTGCAAAGAATCTTTGCAAATGTAAGGCTGTAGCATTACCTTCCATATAAAATGCCCGGCTACTGAAATTCCCCAGATTGTGATAAACTTTGGAATCCAATGAAGTCTGGCAAATGGCAGCGCCTTGGCACTTGACTGCTTCAGAGATCGTTGTGTCCAGCTGAACGGAGTTGCCTAGCTGAATCAAATATTTCTTTCCGTCAGCAACCACTTCTATGTTCCTATGAGGAGTAAACAAATCATTTGGGGAATTTAATGTTATTGCAAAAAAAAAAAAACAAGGAAGGAACTAGAGAAAATAAAAACAGCCACCTCTCATAGGTGATCACTGTATAAGTGATTATTTACATGAATTTTGTGGCTTATGCAGGTTGCTTCCTGCAAAAATAAAATGTTTCCAAAAAAAAAATGTTTCATTCAAAATGTTCAAAGCATTTGTTCGTAAAATAATTTATATAAGATATATGAAATGCAAATGCAATTGTTGGTTCTTCCCCTCATTATCTGAACATTACTGTTTACAGTAGGCTATGTTTCTCTATCAGTGTGAAAGCAGATTGCAAAGTTGAGAGTCCTGTAATGCCATTCTAAATTCTCTGGACTTCTGCACTCATAAACACAAAAGAAATTATCATGTGATGCTTATGAAAAGCCATCTCTGACTTTCAGTGAAAACTCGATATTCCCACTTCTACACTTAATTCATGAATGCTACTCTCCATGCTTCTAGGGAGAAAATACAAACATGGATAAGGTTCAGTGAAAACTCGATATTCCCACAAAAAAAATTTCACTTCTGCACTTAATTTCATGAATGCTACTCTCCATGCTTCTGGGGAGAAAATACAAACATGGATAAGTTCATGGTTAGGCATGCAAAACCAGCCCAGAAAATAATAACCTCCTCCACATTTTTATGGGCCCGGGAAGAACCTGAAAACCTACATCATCAAAAGCCTGATATATTGCCAAGAAAACATAAAATAAACAACACATCCATCATCTTTTGAAGTTTTGGGAGGAGTTCAGTAAATTTTTGGGAATATTCGGTGATGCTCTAACAGTTTGGTGTTCCTCTCTGTTTTATAATTCACTTTTCAGAAGCACTTTTCTAAATTCATAAACTTGTGATTAATCAGGTTCATACATGAAGCCACAGGACTGTCCTTGCACAAAGCTAATGCATATGGACATTTCAGTTACACTGAAAACTAATAATTAAAGCTGCATCACTCAGTTGTTACTCTTAGGGGGCAAGCCTCACCTTACAACAGCCAAGGACATGATCTCGCCTCAGATGGACTTGCTACTGAACTTCAAATGCCAGATATTATTTTTTATTTTCAGTTTTCTTTACTGTGCTGTTCAGCAGCGATTTGCAAGATTCTGTTTGGTATGAAATGGTTTACCCATGAGATTTAGAAAAATGGTGCTTCCTGAAGCCCGTGACTGAATCCAAATAAGTGACATGTTGTTTCATGCCTCTTCTCTTCTTTTGCATCCCAGATGGATCTTACTTGATTCCAGTTTCAAAGGTTGCCAATATTGTTCTAAGAAAACCTCCTATAAGATGCCAACATACCAGTCTTGACCACACAAACTATTTACAACAAGTAATGTCAAACCATTCTCATGTTGATGATGCTTCATCATAGTGACATGAGACTTTCTTGGCATGTCTGATGTTGTTACACTTACTTTTGTGGAGAGAGGATTGGATTCAGATCTAATTTCATAGCAGTTCGTGCATCGTAGATTGTGCCGGCTTCAACTTTCACTGGAACGTTATCGCTGTGAACACAACAAGAAAAAAACCATATACAGAATCAGTTTCTTTAATCTGGCCAGGTATGGCACAATGGAACAATGTTAGCACAATCATAACACAATCCCATTCTTAGAACATTCTTGCTAAAAAAATCGCAACCAGCTTTTTCTCATTAAAAACAAAAACTGTGGAGGCAGCAAGGCTGTGGCTTGTGAGTAGTTCTCCTAAACTGAAGACTGTCAGGTCTTGGATTTGTGGGTTTGTGCTGAGGCGTCCTTAAGAAAGACACTTTACTGCATTATTCCGTTTGACTCAGGTGTGAATGAGTACTTGGCATTTGAGCCAGTGAGCACCACTGTGTTACTCTGTGGTGACTAATAATGACTATGTTTTAGATTTAATTTATGATATGATAATGGGCCAGCATATTTTCTCCTTATCTTTATAGCACAAAACTCGTGATTAACATGCCCAGCAGCTTGGTCTAAAAGGTGCATGTGTTATCAGGGTTTCAGTGCATTTGAAAAGCAAACCTCATACATTAGATCGTACTTACTAAGTAACATTGCATGGGAACACTGAAAAAGGCAGACTCAGAGCCAGAAACAGAAAACATAACAACCAGATATGCATGTGAAATGGAACGAGTGAAAACTTTCCACCAGAATACTGAATTACAGAAGAATCTCAATATTAAGTACTCCTTTAATAAGTATACCTTGTTACTGAGTATGAATTTCACATGCACAGATTCATTATCATTTTCAATATTCAGATGGACCTTGATGCTAGGTTTAAATCAGTATTGTGTACTTTTCCATGTGTCATGGAAATACATAAATTAAGATGCTACTGCACTTTGTGTATACTGTAGAACACTTGTTATGTGTTGAACCAGCAAACAAAATATGCAAAGGGTCAAATGCAGGATGCATGGTAAAGCCACAGAACAGTTGAGGACTTAAGGACTTACAATCCTACTGGACAGGCCATCTTGGTTGTCCATGCAAACTCAAAGATACACTTGGCTGCATTGTCAGGCCTGTGGAAGGAATAAAACTCCAGCATGAACAGAAGAGTAGATGCAGAACCAGGCAATGATTTTATTCTCTGACTTAACATTAACACTAGTAGTGCTATGCACCTGCGGTCCACACAACGCTATTGCCCATTACCCAGTTCAGCTGTCTCATTGTTTCATCTTGAAGGTTGCTATTCACCCAGCTGAGACTGCTGAACGAGGTTGAGGCTAGCATCATCTGGGGCACCACCAACATGCGAGAAAACGGAATGCTAATGTTGGGTCTAAAACATTAAGCTTTCATAATACATCAATACCTTCATTTTGTTAAAAAGTGACATAAGCCTCAATCTGACAAGCTCTGAGACATTTCAAATTTCTTGAATACTTGGAGTTTCCTCCAAAACTCTGCAGTCCTTCCGTACTCACCTGTGCTGCTGGAAAATAGGTGCCCCAACAGTGTCTCCACATGTTAGCTTGATAAGAACCCTTGGTGACAGATCACTGCGTCGTCGTCGTCCTGCGTTACACACATCTGTGGCTCCCTCACTGTATTCTATCACTATGGTATCTCCGGAGCCTTCAGCTGATAGTAGGAAACAAACAGGTGGGAGATGCTTATATGGCTCTTCAATAGACCTCTGTTATATGTTCTCAGTGATTATTCTTCATTAGGCATTACTTTACAGTAATCAGTAACATCTAGACTAACGATTACTTAACCCTTTATCCACTACATTGTCCATCTCAAATTTTACTTCACTGCCCGCTTTCGCCCACGCATTGTTTTTGTTTGTGATGTCCTTGTTGATTTTCACAGTGTTGTCCCCTCTGACATTCCTAAGAAGCAACCCAACTTACTTGTTATCTTCTGTGTGTCCAATCGACCCAGCATCTGAACATTCCCATCAGGAGTCTTGCGGCAAACTGCGGCTTCCTTGGAGCAACCGGCAGGGATGGCTGGACCTTGGACAGCTTGACACAGATTTAGCCAGTATCTGAAAATTGATATTATTTATGAATATTCCTCGACGATACCTGCAGCATTTATCTCATTGGAACTTTGCTGACAAAATTAAATAATAATTCCTTTCAGAATATCACTACCGAGCATAACTTCACTAAGGAATGGAAAGAAAAATAGACAAAAAGGTTCTAAGACACCATTTGTAGATTTTATTCTCACCAAATAATTTGCTACGAGAGAAACTAAAACAAAATTTTCCGTTGACTGCTTATCTGCAAGTACAAAGGCTCATAAAAAAAAAGTTGGATTAAGCAGAGTAAACTACTAGGCAGTACTAAGAGATTCATTATTTCTAAAAATATCCTAAAATTAATTTGCTTGAGTTAGGTAAAATATGTGTAGGACTCATTGTGCATGAAAGAAATGTCTTGCTTATAGATTGTGATAAAAAGAGTGAACACAAAGCAAGAAGAAAATGAATTGCATCAGAAATGCTTCTTACCCATGAACTCAAAGACTCCCCATAGGATTTTCATNAAGTTTAGATGACTTCGCTGTTAGATGTACTCCATTTTAAATACTTGAATAAGACAATAAATCTTATGATACATTCACTCATGGTTTCATGCTTCAATTTTACAACAAAGCAATACTGATTCCAGAAACCTTCATCATGCTGAGTTCTGGGGCTCATAACTACCAAAGCTCCACTGGATCCATGCTGAGAAATGCGATGATATATGGATAAGAAAATGCTGGATCTTAACTCTCTTAAGACTGATCCGTTTCTTTTTACTCCCTGAATGGCCTGAAGCAGTTCAAAATCGTTACAAATAGTGAAGACGTCTTAACAGTTTAACTCACTGGAGTCGTGCCGGAAAACGGTTTGCGGCGCTTCTTACAGCTCTTGGCGTCGTGCCGCATGTATGGATGCGGCAATATTTATAGCGCTCTTTTGTGTCTTGTGCGGTCAAAGGGCTGCAACTAAGAATAACACTATGATCCATAGCCCTAATTGTTATTAGAATGAGTTCCCTTGGTGAATTGGAACTCGTTTGGTGGGGAAAATCCCTTTTTTTTAGCGTGCCCTTGTCAACTCCGTTTTGTTGACACAAGATGGCTAGGCGAAGTCATAGACTGAAAACGACCGAAGTTCTAGTCTAGAGTTGGTGATGGATGAAAGTTCGGATGAGGAAAGTGATTTGTTGTGCGAAGATAATGGAAGACAAATTATCGATGACAGTGACAATGAAATGTGGCGGAAGAGTCAATAAAAAAATCACCCCATACAGGTACCTAAACCCAGCTAATAACTGAAAACTCAGCACATGATGTCAAAAATCACTGTACTCATCATGCAGATCACATATTCAGCTCACAAAAAATGTATAGATATGCTAGGTTCCTCCAAATACTTTACAAAATACAGGTACCTAAAAAGTGATAAAAGTAGTGCGACAGCAGTTGTTGCAATATTTAATTAAGGCTCGACTCCAATGAGTTAACCTTTTGTAACAACATTTCTGTCAGATAAAATATGGGGAAAGCTGGACTGGCTCTATTTCTGTGCATGACAAATATTACCACAAAACCAATCTTTGGCTAATGTGAGCAAGCCCATATGATAACTTGCTATTCGTCTTCAGCAGTGGGAGGGAGACAGTATGTTATTATTTCACAAGTTGATCTGTGAATATACAGTGAATAAGGTGAGGAGACTGAAGTAAATACCTCTATGACTTCTGGGCGTCCCTTCCCAGCCGATCGATCACACTGGAAGTATATGGTGGACTCAGCTTTCTCTGTGTCTGGACGGGGAAGAAATAAATATGGTCAAACATCCCGAACAATAATGAAAACACAAGACCATAAGAATACAAATGTATCTTGGTAAATCTTTGTAATATGACTCAAATCTTAAGATATACACTGTATGCTAAGCAATCAACAGATTTCTTTCATGGTGAGATGCTTAACACTTTGAAAAGTATGCTCAAAAATGTAGAAAGTCAAGTCTAGGGAGAAATCCATGGATTCCCTTATGCAAGGCTAAGACTTATTTCTACCATTCAACGACTTGAATCAAATCTGTGTACAAAACATGCAGGAAGAATAACACACAAAGTATCAACAATGTGTGTGTTCTAGATTTATACTTATGCTGACGTGAAAGTAGTCCATGTGCATTTCAGATCCATGGGAGATCCCAAAATTCCCCATGGTGTATGGCATCACTAAGAAAGTTGTACTTATAGCATTTTAGAAGCCATGGAAGACTGGGAAATTCCAATGGTTTCCTGCAGTGGAGATCAGCTGAAACATAGTTTGCATATGGCAGAAGAAACAAATATAACCCTTGGATTTCTTAGCCCTGTCCACAACACAAACATTCTTTCAGTCTTGTGTCCGGACTACTAGTAAGGAGATGTGGAGGGTAATAGTTGAACACACTCTACTAGAACTTTCTGGGCCTTATAATAATGGCATTACCCATCTGCGATTTGAGAAAACAGTAAAATTATATAAAATGAAATAACAGAAGTAGAACTTCCGAGCTGGTTTGAGGAAGTAATGAGCTTTTAAGCTCTAAGTGTTTGAGAATCATGTGTTTGACTGGGACAGTGAAACCCATCTTTTCGAGTACCTCTTGAGGACAGCTATCTCACCACTGTACACTGTTGGTGGAATCTGGTGAAATATCACCACTATGTAAATGCTATCAGATAGCAAGTACAGTGGAACCCGCTTAAGCGGGACACGCGTGAGCGGGACGCCCGCTTAAGTGAGACGAATGCCTGGGGAACGGAATTTTTGCTATTTAAATCTATACATGTGAGCGGGACGGCAACCCGCTTAAGCGAGACGACTTGAAGCCAGATTTCCGTAATATACACGCTGTTTTTGACAGGAATGCTGCAAATTGTCACTATCGTACTGTGTCTTAGTGCTTGTTTACCTTTGCCCATCAGCTGAAAACCTGAGACCTACAAAGAAGCTTGTACCGACGGCCCTGATTACCCCCCTTTACGTTACGTGATAAGTGATTGACACTACCTCCCCATAGCCTTCTGTCAGGCAGTTGACCCTTCTGCGCACGCATGGACGAATCAGAGTGGACATCCTAGCCGCTGGTCATTTAACCCGCGCAAGCATTAACGAATCAAGATTAAGTAAGCCCCGCCCCCTGTCAGCCACACTTTATCCTTTCTTCAGCTTAGGCAGTGATCGACACTTACGAGCCTTACCTGCGCTATTGCACAACACTCAGCCAGGGTGTCGTTGACAAAGGCATGACCATCATTCGTGTTGCGTAAAGGCTTTTCGACACACGCCGCTCGCGTCGCGCTCTGGCCAGATGTGGAGCGAGAAGTGTGATGCTTATCTTTGCTGGTGTTTACGATCATGTAAATTTGATCCCAAATTAGTTTTGATCACTTGAATGGGGGACGGCGAACATCTCGATTTCAGAGATGTTAGACCTTTCATATTCTCTCCACTTTTATTTTAACATGTATTATTTCTTTCCCCCTATGTAGACATGTCCCGGTCTTTAAAAGAAATTGTTTTTATTAATTTTCAAAGGAGAGTGGCGAGAAGGCTTAGGTGCTTCTTTGAAGCCAACCAAAAATCCTGTTCCCCGCAAAGAATGACCAATAATATGCTCTGCAAGTCTACTGAAAATGCAGTTAGACTGCAATAAGTATATTTTAAACAGTACAGATACAATTTAAATCTGACTCCGTTGTCACACCTCACTATCAAGAAGTAATGATATCCCTTAACTTGAAAGAAACGCACAAACTAGCTAAGAAATCACTTTATAATGGATAGTCCGCCTAAGCGGGACGCCCGCTTAAGGGGGACGATTCGTCGGGTACGGAGCCGTCCCGCTTAAGCGGGTTCCACTGTATATCCACAAGGGTATGAGTGATAGTGGGCTAATGACATCACACAGACAGCATGTTACTTCAAACAATTGAAAGCAGATCTGGCCATGAATTATTATTTCATCACATTCCTTTTGCTGAAACTTTTGGAAACTCAAAGCATTGAGGTTAGAATACGATCTAACTTCAGTATAACTGTTCACATAACCGTCCTGTAGACTGTATAATAATGATAAGCTGTGATATTCATACATTTTGCTCTTTTATCATCAGCAAAGCAATCCAACGATTTATGGGAAACACTCTATAAGGTACAAAGTCTCACCACAGGTCCTTCCTTGAGAGAAGGTCAGCGCCACAAATCCTGACTCCTTCTGAAACATCCCCTGGCTGGCATTACCATAGGAACCATCTCGATCACTCCCAGATTGGGACAGGCAAATAGGTGACTGATCACAATATGCCTGAACATTGTCGTTCTTCACATCCAAGCGGCCACAAGGTTTTAGGTAAAAAGTTCCTCCGTGAGATGACTTGGCCTGTATGAGGGAGCACAGAAGTCAAGTGAATTAACTTTTGTTGTTTGAAGGTCCGTTTCCTATCTGTACTTACACACAACAATCACTCGTACTAGAGTACCACGACTGGTACGCAACCAGGATGCCTCCTCAAACAATCTTTGAAAGTGAATTATCTTTTAGACTAATGTCTTCAGGAGATTTCGATTGGCCAACGATGATGTGCTTTTTATTGCTGAGGACCAGTGAATTTCAACCTGACTTTTCTCATCTCTTGTATGGTCGCCATCTTTATTTCATTAGCATGGGTCATATTTGCCAGCGAATCTGGAAGACTGAAGTGCGACCGCAGGTCCATAGTGCAATCAAGTGTTTGAATTCATTCATGTAAATGGCTCACTATTGATGAGTTGAGAAAGAATTTCATTAATGATGTTCCTTCACAAGTAAAGTCAACATTAGCGTGTTTGTTTAGTTTCTTTTGCAACATGAATTTCAACAGTCACTTCACTGGACACATTGCAGTCTAGTTGGTGGTTGCACTGAAGACCCACTGGTTGCGAATGGGTGGGTCTGGATTTTTTAAATTAAATTTCATCCATTGCTACTTTTCAATTTAATGTTATAGGCATAGTTTTGTAAAGCAATAATCACGACAATCTACTTCACTCAGAAAGCTTGAAATATCAACAATGAACATGTACATCTTTCTTTATTCTTTGGCTTTACGCTGAACATTGAAAATACAAACAGTGATGACAATCACTGATGGAAAAGATAGTATTGTTTTGTCACATAGGAGTCCCTGTATTCTTGCACAGTTATAAAATGATAAAAGCTACCAGTGTAATGGTGCCTCATATAAAAGAATGACTGGAATAACTTCAATCCTACCAACTTCTCTTCATAAATATCTCCAATATCTCTGTCCCCTCCCCTATTCACCATCCAACAACCTAGTACAAATTCATGAAAGAGTTATAATAACTTTTGTCCAAATCTAAAATAATGCTGGTGAACTTTTTAGGTATCTGTTCGGTACTGAGATTGTTGAAAACCAGATTAATCACAACATCATAATTCTTGGACTATAGATGCTTGAACTTTGAGTAAATACTAGTACACAGCACACAGCTTACAGAACCACCAAGCAATCAGTAACGCCCACTTTCTTTACACAAAATAAACAATCAATGATGCTCACTGTTTTGATACCAAACATCCAAACATTAAACCAACAGAGCAAATCACAAACAAAAAGCTTGTACCGTAACGGCATCAGAAAGTGAGGACAGGTCGTATTTCATCTGGGTATCATGGTCAAAGAAGGTACAGTCTGAACTCAATTTCTGGGCTGTGTTTTCTGCGCATGCGTAAGGTGTCTTCCACATAAACACATACTGACAACCGCCTGGGATGCCCTCCAGTTCAGGATCCTTGAGGGAAAAAAAAAATACAACCCAAGATCAAGTTTAAAATTTGATTATTGGTAGGCTTTAGGCCAAAAATCAATAGTACAGCATCTAAGACCATCACTTCTGTTACACTGACCTGTAACATCTCAACAACAATATGCTCAGTTCATGTGTATCGTCCAACTCATCTTGTCCCCTCCCCGGGTCTTCTCATCCCTACCTACCTCTAGGAAAGCAACAAAGCAATGCTGAAAAGTTCTTAACCTAGTATCCTACAATATTCTCTTAGAATATGAAAATACAGCCCTGGCAATATGGTTTTATGCTTTTTTTTTTTTTTTCAAAATACCTCTCACAAATAAGTTTGCAAAATAAGTATAATGCAAAACAGAACAAAAAGTATGATTCAATCTGTTCTTTCGTGCTCAAGTCTGATTTTGCTCTCAAGTTTGATTCTGCCCTCACATGACCAACAGCTACAAGTATACAAACTGAAGAACTTACCAACTGTTCCTCTGTTCCGCATTTCAATATAATTACTGATGTCATGTTGACACTAGGGTCTGATAGACATGGATCACCATTAGTGTAGGTCAGCTTGACCTCCTTCAGGGCAGCGTCATACACAGGTCCGGCACTGACCTTCCCTAGACTCTGTGAAATAAAAAGGTAATGATTAGAGAACAGATCCACTGACATACCAGGCTACATTAATATACTGTGCTTCCCAAACTGGACAGTGGTGGTCGCACATAACTGCCACTTTATTGAAAAAGACACCTGTTCACATTTTGGTATCTTTGTAGCGGGCTTCATGCTCTCTTTCTTCCCATTTTCTTCATACTCCAGTAGCTTCTATAATTTCCAAGTCAACTTATAGTATGTGCCATTGAGAACAGCAATGTGAGAAGTGATATGAACATGATTTCGATCTCCCATAAATTGTAATTCTGGCCTTCAAGAAATATAAAATTGCAAATATGTGTTTATATCTAACCTTAATAAGGGTTGAACAGCAACAGCAAAATTTCTATACCAGCAAAATAACATTCCCAATATCCTTACTAAAGGGCTTTTTCCATCTCTGACCAAACAGGCCCCGGATCCAGCAGGACAGAGTGTCCCATATATTGGGTTCAGGGGTCGACATAGGTTGATATAGATCATGCCAGGTGGTTGGTGAGTCCCTGTCAACAGCACATTGTATTTGCCTGTTTTCTGGACCAGCGGGGAAAAATCCAATGTGTAGCCTGTGTCAGTGTCCACTCCACATGTGACCTGAAGAATGAAATATTGGGTGAACACTGATACTGTGGAACTGAAAACACAACCTGCCTTCAGATCTAGCTTTTGAGATCCAGAATGCTTTCTACAACAAAGAAAGTAGGTGTGACTGTTGAATGCAAATGTGCTAAGCAGGGAACTGTATGAAGCAGGGTTTTGTTTACAGTTTAGAACGGCTCTCCCAAAGGTATGGAAACAAAATATTACTTTTTTATTGTCTGAAAATAAAATGGCTAAGCACTAATGAATCTTTGTTATGCTTTTTATTATGGCTTAAATACATGTACAAAATCTACAGTTGTTTGTGTATGTATTAAGAAGCACTATCCAATATGTGGCATAATGTATTTCCTCCTTTCCATTTCCAGTCAATTCAAATCAGCTTGAAATGGTATTTCATCTCTCTTAAATAATTCATATAATGATATGGTCTTTGCCCTCGATTCTTCAAAAAGCGTAAGAACCTTGTTGAAAGTGAAAAATGTGCATGATGTAAGCAGTTACTCTTTTGGCATTTCCTTGGTGTCCTGAAAAGCATTCAAAATAAATTTTGCCTGCTCTGAAAAATCAGTATTTCCTAAGGATACCACAGGATCTTGAAAAGACAAACTGAATATGAATAAAACTTTCTGATGATGTGTCCTGTTTATAAGAAAAACATATAAATCTACCTGCTAAGCTTGCCAATAACGCAAACATCCTACAATGTGAATGACAGTCTAAATTCCTGATAGATGTAGGCCTGAAGATCAAGAGTAACATATATTGCAAAAAAAAATAAAAGAAGCATAATTTGGCAACAGCATGGGAAAAAACACTACATGATTTTGCAGGCTTAGAAAGTCCTTTTCATGTGATACCAATACTCTTTATCTCTTATATAGTGCAGAGTATGCTATGGCACTGAGATATATAAATTCTTCAGCAGCAAGTCACTAACCTCTGTTTCACAGGCGAGTTCTGTCTGCCAATCAAAATAATAGAGACAGTCATCTGACTTAGTGATATACACCGGCCTCCCATTGCCGGCTCCAGGCACACACACAAAGTTAATGTAGGTCATCCGTGGCACACTCTTGGTGCTACACATTTCCCCTCCCTGGTACTCGAGCACCAGCACACCATCACGATAGAGGAGACGTGCGTTGGCTTCACCAGCGCTGTAGCTCTGTTTGTCTCCTAACAGTTCCTTCAGACATGATCCTGGAGAGAAACACAAAACAAGAGGAGAATGCAGCTTTCAGATACAGTTGACCCTGTTTAATTTCAAGCCACCTAATCACAACTTCTAGATTAATGCACTGACTTTCAGATATCAGATTACTGCTAGCTTATAAAAGCTGGTGGATTATCACAACTTTTCCAGTGGTCTCAAGAGATTGGGACTAGCAAGAGTTGACTACACTAGGTGGTGCTCCCAAAATTCTTAATTCTTACCTTTAATACCTTCAGTTATTTGAATCTTATGCAATTAACATTTGGCATATATATAATATTAGCAATAGATACTGCCTATAGATGCTACAAATTTCATATATCTAGGTAATACGCTAAAGTAATACAAAATCGAATTTAACAATAGCATGAACTGGGTGCATCCAAAACATTGGTCCCAGTGCATTATTTTTTTATTATATGCATTTTCAATTTTTTTTGTGTGAGAAAATTATAGCACCTGGGCAAAAACACATGTAACAATTACAGATTATATCCCTGTTGTTTTTTTTTTTTGACACAGAAGTGCAGAGATAAAATCCCCAAATTAACCTTTAGGGCACTATGTCAAAATCCCAGTGACATTTGTCTGTGAAAAAGTTGAACAAAATAGCCCATGAACCTTTTATTGCAAACATAGAGGTGAAAACAAAATATAGTTTGGGTCAGTCCTATCATGAGCTGAACCATGTCATGCAGAGCAAGTGACTGACCTGTGCCGTTTCGACATTGGCTTGAGCTGTCCAACCAACCACAGACATTCAGTGTGATGTCATGTCCTCCACGGTCAGATGTGGTGTATCCACTTGGCTTCTTCAAACTGCTCAGGTCAAATGTATAGCCTGTGAGAGAAAAGAGAGGCAAGATAAATGAGCATGTGAACATTTTTCAATTCTTAGCAAGGTAAGATTGAAAGTTGTAAGTTAATAAGACATAATGTATGTAAGAGCTTGCAGATGCCCCTACAATACTTTGCTTTAGAGTAGAGAGGAAATGACTGGATCATTGTTGTGTGTACCTGTATGACAAATCACAGATGGCTGCACATGTAAACTTTACAGGCTAGATCAAACTTTTATCACTTTATAGACCAAATTACTGCGGTGGCAAATTTACCAGTCTTTCACTGGCTGTGTTAACCCTGTTAACTGCACTAAATATGTGATATAATTTGAATTATTCCTGAAACTTGTGGCTGTATCATATAAGCTCTTTACAACAGAACACTGTAAGAGCAAACATACATTTGCAGGGTGCATTATCCTAAGGGATTTCACAGACTATGATGGCTAGAAGGCAGTTCTATATGCATGATTTGTGAGAACAGGTCTTACTGTCATCTGCAGTGGGATTCACCATCGAACAGTCCATATGTTACTTTTTTCTGTATTTGGATTAGCCACCTAACAGTCCCTGTATTATTATTATCTGTATTTGGAGTAGTCTTCCGATTCTACCTATGTCACTCTTACCTGCATTTGGATTTTCCGCCTGATAGTTTCTATGTTACAGTTATCTGTATTTGGATTAGCTACCTGATAGTCCCAATGTTACTGTTATTTGTATTTGGATTAACCGCTGTAACATTTGTGATGCTTGTTGTTTGTATGAGCTAGTGCCTCCTCTGCTCTACATGACGGTTCTGTACCGCGGCTCCGGTCCTCCACGATTCGAGAATGTTGCAGTTAGTAGTGGCTGACCTTGTTGGGATCAGTTTGCTCTTTTTTTCTTTCTTTTAACTAGGGCGGCAGTGCATTGCGCACCCGTCCCACCCGCTAGTATTGAGACTGTCTAGTGTCAAGGTCAGCTCGACCGTATAGTGCTTTGAGTAAACGCAGTATTAGCCTTTCCGAGGGTTCGGGTGGGATGCTTTGAGTTGCATGTTTTGATTCTAATTAGACTAGAAGTTGCTGTTCGTACCTTCTAGACTAGCATGTTTGTTTGGGGGCATCATATGATGATGACATCATTTATTCCAGAATTTCTACTGAAATTATTATAAAAGGCACGAGAGTGACAGAGTAGGAGAGTTGGCTGTTATGGTCTGTGCATAGTGAATTATTTGCTGGTTACACCTTGTTACCAATAAAGAAGTATTCTGTTTCCTGCACAACAGACTTGGTTTGTGTGTCAAAGTAGCAACGTCAGTGGAGTTTCTAGGGAGAAGCTATTGTATTCAGTGCCTCTTCACTACATGCCTGTACTGATCGACACTTGCTCGCTACAACCACCTAATAGTCCCTATGTTATTGCTTCTTGTATTTGAATTAGTCACTTAATAGTCCCTAGGTCATTGTTACTTGTATTGGGATTAGCCACCTAATAGTCCCTATGATATTATTATCTACATTTGGAGTAGCCTTCCAACTGTCCCTAAGTCCCTGTAACTTGTATTTGGATTAGCCACCTGATAGTCACTATGTTACTGTTACCTGCACTTTGCTTAGCCACCCAAAATTCCCTATGTCACTGTTACCTGTATTTGGAGTAGCCATTTGACTGCCCTTAAGTCATTGTTGCTTGTATTTGGATTAGCCATCCTGCAGCCCCCATTACTGTTATTTGTATTTGGAGCCATCCAACTGTCCCTATGTCATTGTTACCATATTTAGATTAGCCACCCGACAGCTCCTATGTTATTGTTACCTGTATTTTGAGTAGCCATTCAACTTTCTCTATGTTACTGTTATCTCTGTTTGGATTAGTCACACAACAGTTTCCATGTTTCTGTTACCTGTATTTGGATTAGTAACCCGACAGTCCCCAAAGCCTTTTGTAGAACTGCCATCGTCTTGCTGGCTCAAAGGGCAGGCGGCAGCTGAGGTCCAGACAAAATGATCTTGGCAGTTGTTCACACTAAAGTGGGATGGAACACCCAGCTGGTGACCAGACAAGATAAAATTATATCGCCACTTATCATAATAAAACACATTTTCAGTCAACAAGTATGTCAAAAGGCACAACAGAAGTGACTGATTTTTAAATGGGACAACAAGTCTTCATTAATCTCCAATCAAACTAACCCCTGCTATGAATGTGTGGACTGCATAAATCTGAGGCTTACTGTTCAGCTGGGAAATGTGAGCTCTGGCAACAGAACAGTCAACAAACGAAGAGAGGAATAATGACATGAAACCAGAGGATGCGCTCAGGTTTGATAAGGCCAAAATAACTATGGCACTACTCGAGTTAACATGCCAGAGATTTCTTGGTAATATTCAGTCCAGTGAGATTAATTCATCAAGCATTAAGTAGTAAAAGTAAACAGTAACACAAAGAAGAAAAGATCAGTGGCTGTATGCATAATCCTTACGTTAGTTAACGCACTGTGGTAACCACGGGAAACTCACAAAACAGTAGTGTTCGCCGGAGTTAACGCAATACGTTAATTAACGCGAGAATTATGCATACGGCCACTGGTGTCAAACTGCTATGATAACCAATGATCAAAACTGTTCTATATAAGACACATAATATCCTCAAAATGATCTAACTTACATCTAAGTTAATAGTGAATTAGAGGGCTATTGCATCACATCAGTGATATAATATACATCTATAAAATAATAATCAAATACAAGACTGCTGCACCACATTCAGGATAAGATCCTTCTTCCCTCAAAATCATACAGTTGTATCTGGTCTGGAAACTAGTTGTCTATCATGACCAACTGCGAATGTGAGAAAATTACAGGGGTGACACTTCGTATTTCCTGTACATTTAAGCTTGTATGGCAACTACCTGTCTACTATTTCTCAGGTCCCAGCTATGATAAAATACAATATAAAACACTGTGTACGGCAAACCAATCGGTTAACATGAAACTCCATAAGTACCATAAGGGCGAGGGGTAATCTACCATTCTGTTTCTGTTATGCCATACAAGGTAAATTTGGGAACCACAGTGAAGAGATCTTCATTCACATCTAAATTCCCCAGAATTAATCGAACCAAGCCCAACATCTATCACAACACATGATCACCATATAAAGGCATAAAGGTTTGACTGTTCATAAATATCCTATCCTATAAGGAAAGTAGATGATGCAGCATACACAATGGAAACATGCAAACGTTTAGCAGGAAAAGACAGGAGTAGGCATCACCAGTCTCGAGGACTATTGTGTAAGACCTGCACACCCCCTTCCCCCCCACATTTCCCCCAAAAATCCTCACATGCACACACAGTTATATTCACAAAGTCTGATTTCTTCTATAATTAAAACTTGTATATCTATGTTCTGCATGCTCTCTGATGACTGAGAGTCCAAGCTTTCCGAGGAAAAGGCAATAAGAACAGAAAATTTTAACTCACAGCATCAGAGTTCTTGTCACACTGGAAGAGAATAATAGTTGATCTCCTCGTCTTTCCATCAGAACACAACTCTCCATTCTCATAGACAAGCTGCAGCTGTTGAGTTCCTTCTTCATAACGAATGGACTGACTTGTCACTTTTCCGATGTCGTGAAACCTTTTACCATGAAAACAAATATTTTCAGACATCACGTCTCTAGTTACTTGTTTGTTGATGGAAACAATATCATCGCACTATTATTAATCTGTTTGTATTTTTCACTGTATTGTTATAAATGCTGTGAAAACAAATTTCCAAATCTGGAAAATAAAGGTTTATCGTATCTTATCTTATCTCTGGACTGGTCTTTGCATTTCTGTTCCCCAAATCAAAACCCAGCGAAAAGTCTTCCTGCTGATCGAGTCTCTCATTAGAAATTGTTTATTGTGGCAAAGAAGTCAGTAAAGAAACTGCATTCAAAAGGGGACATTCATAAAAAAACAAGAAGAAATCTGAGCTGTTTATTTACATACCTGATAAGCAATAGTTTGGCTTATATTTCCCAGTTATGCTAGTATACTAAGTCTACACCGGCTAACTAACAAAGAACATACAGACAGGATAATTTGAGGACGTGTAAGTCACGTACAGAAGCAAATTCCTGCTAACCCAACTTCATACAACAAAAATCACAAGAGATTCATTCAAGAATATTCAACTCCTTAGGGAGCATACACTTGTAGATCACTTGCATTCTGATAAATATTTTTCACTGCCTTAAGCTGAGTACTGATTATACAAATGGGTGCATATGAAATGTAACAAATACATTAACAGAAACTGGCATAGAGCAATGGATATGATCAAAGACTTCCTTTGGGACATTCTTCTCATGATACCTTGCTACTTACTTCTTTTTCTCGTCTGTTTCTGTTAAATCTATCATGCATGCTGCCGACTCAAATGGACAGGTTTGATCTGGAATGGAAATTCATTTATGCTGTAGACTTACACAAATGGAAAGAAAAGTCACATGAGCCATACAATCAATTAAATGAAAAGGCAGCACTCATCAATGCTGATAGTGCTGATGATATCAGATCAATAACTATAGTTTGGAAACATAAGTTTATGACCGAAAGAAATCTAAATATTCACACTGTGCAGATAAGAAGTGTTTAATAATTCTCATCTGTGCGGTATCATCCTGGAATTCTCCGAAAGTGGACGTGGGTTAGTCCTTTGGACAGGATTAGGGAAGTGGGAGCATCCTTGGAGAGCATCCAAAGGTTCTCTCTCTTCCCTAGCCTTGCTACTGACCCTAATACTGACCTTAAACTTAACCCAAGCACATTTTGGAAAAGTCCCAGGATTATATTTAATAGATTTATTGTAAACCGGGATGATGAATTATCTGAGATCATGCAAACTACAGAAATACATGCATAAAAGATATCATAAGGTGACAGGACATATCATAAGATGCTACTGAGGACTGGCTCCTACAATGAGCCAATAATATCAGCATCTGCTGAATTCTGTTTCTCATTCTTAGTTATTCAATGTGAGCATGGATCCTTGTTCTTCGCGAACTTTGTGCTTTCTTTCACAATCTATAATAAATAATATGTGATGATAGGCTGAGCTCTTAATCTATCATAAACTTCTTATTTACCTTTCTTATGAACCAGCGAGCGGCACACATTAATGATGTACATCTTCTTTGAGTCATTGTAGACTTTTTCATAATTCCCATCAACCCTTGAAAGCCGTGAGAGATCATAGGTATCATCTCCATTTTGAACAGTGCAGTCTGTGACTGTGTGGGGAGGGCACGCTGCACTGGTGCGCCACTGGAAAACATAAGTGCAGTCTGCTTCTTCATTCAAATATTCTGGCCTTGAGTTTTCTGTTTGGCTGTGGTCACACACAAAGTTGATGACCGTTGACCGGTTGTACTGACTGTGACAACTGCCTTTGCCCTCAGAATACACCAAGGAGATCTGACCAGAATCGTAGGTAAGCTGGCTGTTGGAAACTCCTGCATAGATAAAACAATCAAATTTCTTTACACCTTGTCATGTCCAAAATTAGTAACAAGATATTTTTAATCTGAGCTATGAAGAAAACACTGATATGTCAGAAATTCTTCTGTGCAAGAAAGGAAGATCTTCTGATGCTAAAGAGAAAAGGAATGCGATTCAGTTGAGGTGCCAGAAAATCTCTTGTCTGCTGTTGATAAAATGTCAACTTTGGTGTTTAGAATAATGATCTGTTAAAAATGACTATATAATAAGGAAAAATCTTCCTGGAGTACCTACCCATGAGAATGCCATGGAATAGGATAGTTAGGGCTTTCGTTCGAGATACATTTGACTCTTGCAATCTGGATAATCTATAACCCTTTGTGGTGACCAAGAGAAATATCAGATAAAGAGAGAGAGAGAGAGAGAAAGAGAAAGAAGTAGAGACAAAGAACAGAGAAAATATGAGAAAAAGAAGAAAAACCTCATGACAACATGCAGCTATACCTATCTGAACAGGGCCCGAGCTCAGAGTGGCTCCAGTCTGGCACGCAGCCACCCCATCTTTTCCACAGCTGTCTGGTCCATTGACCAAGGGCCCACAAACATTGAGTAGAAACTGATAGCCATTGCCAGAAACATTGTAGTTGTCAGAGGTCTTGTGGAGGGAGCTGAGGTCAAATTCAAAATTGTACAGTGGGTCTGTGACTTTACAGTCGGAACCTGTTGTTACCTGTGTTGTCAGAAAGAAAAGTGATGAAAGAAACAACACACAGTAGCAGGCTGTTGACTACCTACCGCAGAATCCTCTTAACGTGAAATTGAAACGATCAGCCAAATCTTGGTGCATTAAGCAAATTTTGTGTTATCCATTTACAGCTGCAAGTGTCAAGTCTGATATATCACACTTTTGAGTCAGGCGTTGTTGGAAGTGCTATACACTGTCTTCATCCTTGACTGACACAATCTCTAACATAATTTCCATGCCCCTGACCACCAACAGACAAAAGCAGGAAAAGCTGTAACAGCAGTGGCTCATTTTTTTCTTCTCTCTATCACTGTTTCCTCTCTTAGCAGTACAACAGTTGTCATGCTAAAAGTGATAACATGAAACTCATTGTTGCATAGTGAAAGTAATGTGGTATGAACAGAGAGGGCCAAAGGAAAGGCATTTTCCTTTTTTTTTGGATTAACCAAGATTTCAGGTAAAGCGCTGTCATAATAAGTGAAATCTGTTGTATCTAAGAGTAACTAATGAACTCTTCAATGAAAGTCAAAATTTTCTGTTTCTGCTTTGTACCACATTTTCCTTTGGTTCCTCTACGTTCATCTATTCAACTGTCCCAGTAAAAGACAATTTTGCCAACATTAACAATTCCGAAATTTCCATCCCATAATGCCCGCCAGAAACTTCACATCCAAGGGCTAGTCTGACTTGCCACAAAGGCTGAGAGGCTGCATGTGACATGGTGAGGCTGAGAGGCTGCATGTGACATGGTGAGGCTGAGAGGCTGCATGTGACATGGTGCTACTGAGAGGCTGCATGTGACATGGTGCTACACTGGGTTTGCCGAGTGTCTCATAAAGCATGTGAGTAAAAGTATAACGTCTTTCCGACATGTGTAAGGTATACCGTATTTCTTGTTGTATTTCATAGAATATGCTTCTGCATAGCTTAAGGTACTTAAATAAACCTGCCACAAACAAAAAATCCCTCACATAGTGAATACCACACAAGTTGGTCACAGAACATTGAAACTCTGTGTTCATATGCTAAGAATTCTCTTTTTTTTTGTTTTTTGTTTACCAAGAGAAAAAAAATGAATTAAAACCCTTACACTGCAGCAGTTAAAGCATAAGTAATTTCTAACACATTTATGGACTGCCAATCCAGTACTCCGAACTTTTCAGAATTTTTTGTTTTCTCCAAGAAAGCTAGCCAGTTTTGCTGATTCCAGGTATTTTCCAGACCTGGAAACACAAATGGAAGTTTCTCGTGATTTTTTTCTGATTTTTCTAATCCACAGCACCATGCTAAACAAACTATTGTTGAAAGTAGTACTCACCTGTTGAGGACAGGCACTAGGAGTTTTCCAATCAAAGACGTACTCACAAGTGTCGCCTTCAGCCACAAAGACAGGACTGTGCTGGAGGGCAAAACATTACCATAATACTGAATGTGGTTGTATCAGATGGGAAGTTCAGGATATCACAGTGGAGATATAAATATATGCAAATTATCACTACCATAATCATTATGTGATCATTTTAAATTTATCACAAATGAAATTCATTGCTGAAAGTAAAGTGGAAGGAGGGGAGAAGGATAAAAACAGGAAGGAAGCAGAGAAAAAAAAAACAAATACCAAGAAAGGCAACAGAAACAACACAACTGCACAAATGTTGGATAGAAAGAGACATTAGGAGGAGGGAAGGAAGGAAGGAAAATGGAGGGACAGATGGAAAGAAAGCAAGAAAATTTGATCCCAGAGTTACACCATTTGTCTCTTTCATCACAGTGATACAAGTTTAAGACTCACAAAACCTTAAGCTGATGAGAGGAATTGCTTGTATATCCCTAACACCATCAACACAACTTCACGGAGTACACACGTATGTGTCTAACATGACTAACCTCAACTGCATCACAGTAAAAAATGATCCTAGTGGAACGGAAGGCTTCATGGTCTGTTCCCTCATGACATTTGTCGCCCCCTTTGTAGAGAATAGTGATAGAATTATCTGACACCACTGGCTCAGACTGGATATATCCCATGTTGAAACTCTGATCTCCGGAACCACTGGTCTGACAACCTCCAACTGCACCACCTGGTGATAAGCATAATGGATTTCAATTCTTCATACTTTACCAGCTAGTAACAGGTGTTAAAGTAGAAGAGCATATATTCAGTCTGAGAATGTTTTAAAATACTTTGGCAATACTTGAAGCAAGAACTCAGCTGACATAATCAGATACTTACAATAAGGAAAGGTAGGCACAATGCTGGATAGTCAAATGCAGAGAAAAAGAAAGAAAAAAAAACGCAAAAAAAAGAAGAAGAAAGGAAGGACGGAAGAAAAGAAGGAAGATGTGGTGATGCCTGAATCCCCAACCTCTGCATCAGTATCCATCATTTCAATATTTCAATGGTTTATGTTTGTTCATTGCCTCCTACTGTTAAAAAGTGCTCAGTTTCTATCTGATACAACCACATCATGAAAGAATACTTGCCAGTGATAATAAGCAAATAGTTGCAAAATGCCACAGACTGAGGGACAAAGGAAACAATATCTACATGCTAATTCTGACAAATCTGACAAATTGAAACTGAAATAAGAGAGTAAAATAATTTCTCAACACAAAATCACACTGATTTTAGTGGGCAAAATGGGTAGTAACTGTGGACAGATCAGAGATTTTAAGAGGTTTATTAAATGAGTTATATTATACAAAACTGTTCCTTAATCCAGATTTTCTCCTGACGTATTTCCAAAGCATGGGGGCGATTCCCCTCCACTTCAAAAATCAATATCTCGGGCCAGAACAATGTTAGGCCAAATGTTTTGTTTTGTAATAAAAACATATATATAAAACTCTCTCAACATACTGGGAACCTATTTTGGCCAAAAAGCAACTTAGGTCTCATTTTGACTTGCTGCAAAGCATTTTATGGCCTAATTCTGGAACGTTCCAGAAGATCAACAAGTAAGAAGGATGACTAACCTGGACATGTCATATCTGATGTGGGATTGACTGGCCGGCATACGTTAATGTGGTAGCGCAGGTCACTGTGATCTGGGCGTGTGTCAATGACCACCCAGTTCCCAGATTCCCGGGAAAGAGGTGTGAGATCAAACTGTCTCCCACGCGAATCCTGCATCACACAACCCAGCGGTTTTGGAGGACATGCCAGCGCTGTCCTGACATTGAACGTGGTGGATATAAAGAACTGACCATCGTAAGTGACAACCGGTTCCTGTGCCTTATAGTCACAGAAAAAGTTAAAGACATACTTGCTCTGAGTTCCCGTGCCTGAAATGAAGCAAGAAAAGTATTAGTTACCAAAATCTGATTGTGAAAGCCCAGACTGCTAAAGGCATTACGTGATCAGTTTGAGATTTATCACAAATGACGGGAGGATCAAGAATGTTGTAAAGCTTAAGGGCTCTTGATTACTGTTTGGTCATCCCTATTCCCCAAACAGCTATTCTCTATCAAGATATCTGTTGTGAAAATTATCTGAGGAAGATTTAAGGATAGGACCTTTGATTGCTGGATGACAATATAAGTAAAATTGTCCTGCTACCATTCGGAGTCAGTTTTCAAGGCATTTGAAGGCAAAATGGCCATATGAGCTAATATGAGCTCCACTGGTCAACTCTGATGCCAAACAATTTTCACATTAACTTTTCACTGATGGCAGGAAACTGTGCAATCACTGGGTAACTGTAATTTTTCAATGTTCCCTAAAGTGTTGTGATCATGTAGAAGTATATATCTTACAAAAGTATCACTTGGCATAAACTTCACTACATTTGAGAGATATTCAACATATTTTCCTGAACTTTAAAACTTTCTGGGAAATGGGCTTCTATGCATTACATAACCTTATTATAAGACCTCCATTGTATGTCCCCAAAACATAATTTGACAGGAGATGCAAAAAACTTCTGTGTTTTCCTATTCTTGATCAAAGGATTAAATGGTTGGCTGTCTCAAAATCTGTAATGCTATAAAGAGAATAACCCTGATGGAAAGAGAGAATTTTATGCTCAGAAAAGACAGTGTCACAAGAAGAATTTGACCTAATTTTGTGTATACAGTGTTTTTTTCATATGGCACAACAACCACGTGGTTCTTTCAAGATTCACCCTAACCAGGGTGAGAACAGGCAGGCTCAGTATGGCTTCCCCTGGCTAACCAGAACAACAAGCCCTAATGCGTACCAAAATTGTTGCGACCCATGTAGGTCAAAGTGATCTCCCCTTGGCTGGAGTACTCTAGGTCTGTGCTGAGCTTAGCTTGAGAAATGGAAGTGCTACCGAGCCCCACCTCACACACTGTGCTAGGATACTTGTTGTCGAACTTTCCACATACTGAATCCTGCAGGCCACCACAAATATTGACCTGGAAAAGTGGCAAAATATTTTTTTTTAAATTTAATGAGAGTGTATGATGCTCAGGGGGGCCAACTATCTATTGTCAAATTTTCTGCATATTGTTCCTACTGGCCACCAAGGATGCTACTCCGTTAAAGCAAATGTTAGCTTAACCCTTGTGGCCCAGGACAGATATCTGTATATCAGTATCTACAGCTAATGGAGGTGAAGGAGTAACCTCCGAGGAAAATTTATGATGGGATTCACCCGTCTGATAATATGCTGAAAATATACAAACACAAAACAACCAAACAAAATCAGTGATAACTTAACAGACTGAAACAAAGCTAGACAACATTACAAGACCACCCTTCAGACCAAATCACCCCTGCAGAGCCAAACTGTCTTAAACACCAATTTAGATGAAATTGAGTTACCACACTTTTGGGAGTCCTGGCATCTTATACACAGCAATCTTACCTCTGTTTTATCTTTGTATGGATAAAAGAATATGTGTTTGTTAGGCTGATCTTATGTACTGACAATGGTACGCAAAACTTTAACTCCATTTTTTTAAGTAATATGCAGGCGCCTCTTGAGACAATTAGGTTCTCAACAGGGCAAATATTTTAAATCAAATTATCTTTGGATCATAAAACTCAAACTCCAGAACAAAACTAGGCCAGCGATGGGCTAGATGAACTGTGATAATCAGATAACCGCCTGGGCAAACATATATTTAGGACAGGTAATGCTGCTTATATTGTAGGAACAATGATAACAAATCACCTTACACGGATTCTCTCACCTTAAATGCCTTGGAGCCATCCGAAGCCCTGACTTCATAGCCTTCAGGCTTGGCAAGTGGCATCAGATTGAAGACAAACTCTGAGTTGGGATCGCGGACAGTGCACGCCGCCCCACTGTTGTCCTTTGTGTCAGCTTTGCTGATAGGACAAGCTGCTTCTGTTTCCCACAGGATGGAGTACTCACAGGGGTTTATGAGTTGGGGTGGTAAGGGTGCTCCGGCCTGAGGATGGACAGAGAAAATAACCAAATGACAGAACGATAGGAAGACAGCCACAAATCGCACAAGTACAGATCATATAAGAAGGGTACAAAAATAAATGTGGATTGTCAAAGAAAATGCATGAAAAGATAACATGATGAAAAAAACAAAAAAAAGCGGAAACAAACATACCCTAAAGCACTGAAAAGAATATTTTGCTACGAAGTTGAGAAAATTGAAAGAATGGAAGTTGTATGAAGACAAGGGGAGATAATAATATATAACAGAGGCCTATGACAAATAAATGATGATGCTGACCCTAACAATGGATGACTCACCACTTTTCCAGCCATACAAGAGAAATGTATGGACGTCTTAAAATTCTTCTTGGTGCCATCACTATCAGTGCACAAGTCTCCGTTGGTATATATCAGTTTTACTCCGCGAATAGATGTTTCCACTGTAGGTGCTGTCTCGGCACGTCCCAGGTTGCCATGAAACAATGTTTCCTGCCACAGAAACACAAGAGAACATAAGTTTTGAAAATTAATGACTTTAACTTGTGACAATATTTGTGATAGTAAATTATGATTGGTCAATTCTGGCTGCAAACTGGTACAATTGTGAAGGGGTTAATCTGGGAATGGTGATACAATAGTGGAAATAGTGTATGTTTTGAAATAGAACTTTGTCGTCCACTGCTTCCCGGTGATTTGATTACACATTCTCTCACCTTCCCATTGTTGTCTATGTTGGTAGCGCACACAGAAGCAAATGAGCTACACTTCACACCCTGAATTGGACTTAAGGGCCGGCACACATTGATGTAAAATTTCTTCTTGTTGTTGGGGTCCTGACGATTTTCTATCTGCCAATTGTCAGACATCTTGGAGAGACTGCAAAGAAGACAAACAAAATCATAAATTTCTCTTTTGTCTTTCTAATATTATTTTGCTGTGAAGCTCACACATTCAGTGCAAAGATCATTAGAGTCAAGCGTTTCAATGAGTTTCAATGAATCAAACATTATCAGGAATATTCCTGTTAGACAGATTGACAAAAACCTTGAAAAAAATGTAACTTCACAGGAAGCACAATATCATTAAGAAAGGAAAAAAAAAGACTTTCAAATATGCTTATTGTGAAATTGAGGGGATGCTTTCAACTGTTTCAAGTTAAGCATAATTCACTGTATCAATGGTACTAATATAATCTAAGAATCACTTTGGAGATGTCAAGTGTAAAGGAATACTCCTAGCTATGCACTGAGTAATGTAGTAAACTTGTCTGAGTGTATGTAGATTACCAGAATTTATGGACATTTGATTGAGTTTTGGCTTGTTCGGTCAAATTTGCCAGCGTGAGGGAATCCCTGGAAGTTGCTCGATGCACTTTTCAATACAAGGCCACCAGTTTTATATTTTGCAATATCAATGCAAAAATACCCTTTTCAGAGACTGATATTGTACACTACTGAGTAGTGTCACTGAAAACAAGTCTTCAACAAAACTGATTAATTATTCCATTGCTACTTCTTTGCTATGCAACTCTGCTGATACCAACAATTGCTGTTCATACCCATCATGGGTGCGATGGGTCATGAAGTGCTATATCCATCATGGGTGTGACGGGTCATGAAGTGCTACAAAAACAGCATCTTCTCCAGTCAAATGAACTGGCGGCCACATTCCCATTCCCATCTGTGATAAATTTGGGTGGGGAATTTGCAAATCCTAAGGGGGAGCTTAAGTTTTTCTCAAATTCTTTCCTGTTTCTGCACGGGAAATAGGAGGATATTCCATTAATTTTGTGGGATTTTAAAACTTACGGGGCAAATAATGTGATCAATTGAGTGTGGAAAAAAACCAAACTGCAAACTGATAAAAGGTGAAATCAAATCATCATCATCCTTGCTCATATAATGCAAGATATTTACCTGGACAAATCATACTGGTTATGGGTTACTTCATCTGTAATCACACATTCAATGGGTGCCGTGGGACATGCATATTTGGTACGCCACAAAAAGGCATAGGTGAAGTTTCTCTCCTCCAGAAACTCTGGCTTTCCCCTATCTGCTGTCATGTCACACAGAAAAGCAATCTCTGCAGAGCGAGGGGTGTGGTTGGGATCATTATAGGTTTCACCATTGGTGTATGTAAGGTTCAGAACTCCATCAAAGTATTCCAGCTTCGTAGAGGGCTCTCCAACTTTTACATCTTTCCTGAAAGGAAAGGGTCTTAGGGTAAGCATCATCAGGATCAGCAATCTACAAACCTATTATTGTAAGAACGCTATAATTGGCAGAATATGATACGTGGGCTGTCCTATGGGAAACCGGAAAAGGGCTATAAAATCAAAAGTTTAGCTTTATTTTGACGTAACTTTCACACAAAGTACCTTGAATTATGCTTTATTTTTCGATATAATCACCATTATGATTGATACATTTTTCCCATCTCTCGACCAGGGAGAAGACACCCTCCCTGAAAAAAGTTATGTCAAGAGATTTCAACCAGTCCTGCACAGCTTCAATGAAGTCTTCGTTGTTCGTGAACCTCTGTCCAGCCAGATGACGCTTTAAGGGACCCAAAAGGTGGTAATCAGAAGGGGCTAGATCAAGACTGTGAGCAGGGTGGGGTAAAACTTCCCAGCCATACCTTTGGAAGTCACCAGCCGCATTCGCATTACCCTCACCAACTCTTCTGCACCGTGTCAACAAAGTCTCGCAGACATCAACTCTTTGCGTCTTGTGATCATCAGTCAGCTGTTTTGGAACCCATTGAGCAAACACCTTGCGGTAGCCCAACTCATCAAAAACGATTCTATGGACCGACGATTTGGAAATGTCTAACGATTCTGATATTTCACGAATTTTGAGCCGTCTGCCTCTTTGAATGAGTTCTCCGACACGGTTGACTTTGTCTTCTGTCTTGACAGAAAGACAAGGCCCTTGCTTATGATCTTCGACAACTGTGTGCCCGGCTTTGAACAATTTACACCACTTACATACCTGTGACTTTCCCAAGACTTTCTCACCATAAACTGCTTTAATTTCTGTGTGGATTTCATTAGGTTTCAGCCCCTTTGCGTGAAGAAAACGAATGACACTTCTCACCTCTACCTTTGACCACTTTTCCAAAGGGGTGGCCATTTTTGTTGAGCTGTCAAATATGTTTGTATTGAACGGTGCTCATGGTGCTTCGTGGGGTATTCCCAAAATGGTTGATCTACAAGTGTGAGTTTACAGAATTGCAAAATTTTAAATAGTTTCCAAGATATAGCCCTTTTCCAGTTTCCCGTGGGACAGCCCTCATACAATCAACTCCTTAAATCACAATCCGCATAATCACAACTTCTCTTTAATTGCAGTATCTCGCACATAACAAAATGCAATATTTCCGTGTAAAGCTCACAAGATAATCACAACTTTTTCCATTCTCCAAGGAAGTTGTGAATAAGTGGAGTTTGCAAAGGTAAGAAAAGAAGCTTACAAAATTTTGGATATGGTTTGGTTCACCGACACTTAATGATGTCAGTAAGATAAAGATGAAAACTGATGGACCATATGTTAACTCCTATTGTGGCTCCAATCAAAGCACGGTCAACTCTGCTTATATAAAACCCAGATAAATGCTACTTAAACGCAACATTTTCCTCACAATAAAATGCTATAACTATATAAGAGTCATTGGACAGTCACAAACTTCTTGCAGTCGTAACTCTTTTCTTGCTCCGGCTTGGCTGTGATGAAGTGGAGCGCGGTTGATTGAACTGGTAATAGTGTAACATTGCTTTGGCTGTTCTTGTTACCATGAAACATTCCCAACTGGTGAAGCCAGGAGACTCCTATGTGTATTCCTAGGAGGTCCTATTCTGTATTCCAAATACATAAACATTGCAAATTTCAGCTAATATAATCATGAGCATAAGCACTGACCACATCTAGCTCTCTGAATCTCTCTTAATCTAGTGTTAAGG
>JAWQUT010000290.1:40034-76075 GCA_033807755.1 Ellobium chinense | reverse complement strand
TATGCAAATTGCGCATCAAGGTGTTAAACAGTGCATTTTTTTTAATAACTAGCCAACTACTCAGTTGTGGTAAGTGTTCTCCAAAAGTTCTTAAAGTACAGTAATAAAATTTTACTAGAACTATTCTTTGCCAATTTTCCTGGCTTTGTTTTGAAATAAATGAAATCCTATGATAAATAATCAGGTAATAAGTGTAATATGCACTCCTCTATTGTACCTTAAGCACTTTTAGAAAGAACACTACTGAAAATTATGAAAGTTAGTAACTAGCTAAAAGTGCATATTGAGCACCCTGATGTGCAATTTTTCATACAAATTTCACTGCAGCTGTGGAGTCTTTTTACACACCAAACTATCTGCAACGCAATTTCAGAAATAAAATTTAAACTCTACTCAAGAATCTATATCCAGCCTGAAACTGCTCAACTGAATAGATTCCAGCCCCTCTACAAATGTCTCCCTCTTCACTTACGGTGGCTGGCTAATGTCGACCTGGCAGATCGCAGCATTATCGTGAGGAGATGTCTTACAGTAATTAGCATCCTTCACACTATCACAAACATTGATCAAGTATCTGAAACCGTCGTCTCCAGTAACAGCGTAACTTCCGTTATCATATCTCAGGGGATTCAGATCAAATGTGAAACCTGAAAGACAGAACAATAGCTATATCTACTTTGCTAATCCCTAATGTGCCGATTACACAATGCTCATTGCTCCTGCTAAGAGCAGGACAGACAAAAGATTGCCCATATCCTGAAACTAAGCCCTCACAAATTTATGAAGTTGTGCCGTTTGGTTATTTGAAATTCAAATACAGTATAAATGAAAAGTAGATTTCTCTACTATATTATTAGTTTTCTATGTTAAATCATAACAATGCAGCTCTTACATGAAAACAGTTTTACCACGCATGCTGAAGCAGTTGTGTTGACTCTGTAAACAGTGATCTACTGCAGATGAAATCCGAAAGGTCAAAATTCCGTAACTGATTTGGATATTTCATCCACTGAATAGTAAAACTTCATAAATATGATCGTGTTTCAAAAAAATTCACTGTTGTGTTAAAATGTTGTGGTTTACAGTCTGCCAAAACCTTTGGACTCTCTTAATGCTTGCTTGGGTTAGACTGTATAGCAGGCACTGGGAAGAGGGTTCACCCTTTGAGGAATACCTAAATCTAATAATTGTCTAGGGATACTGCTCAAGAATGCAGCAATCCTAATACTGCCTCTGATCCAAGTACACCTTGTGAAAGTCCCTGGATTTTGCCTGGCATCCTTTTATTATCTTCATCTGATATTACTCATAAACACATAATTATGGCCTTGTTCCTTGGAATTCAAATCTGAAAGGTGTTACTAAATATGAAATTCATTTCTGACATCAGCAACATGAATATTGACCACATGATCCAGCTTCACAACAACAGAATATATTCTGAACATCAATACATGATGAAATCATTAGAATGCAATAATCTTAGATATTAAAAATAAAAATCTTCTTCCTGTAATGACCAAGTCATGTAAATTAACAAAAGCTGAGTTACAACGGATAAAATTGAGGAGAAAAAAAGAAGGTGTCACAGATGTGCTAAATTGCACCAAAAAGCTGTGTATATCAGGAGGAAATGGAACGAGGTAGGGAATGGAAGACTCTTTGCTGTCCAGTGAGTCGTAGTCACCCACAGTATTATCAGACAAAGTCTAAATGCTACCTGCATCATCATCAATGACTTGGCAATTGTCCCCTGTCTTGTGTGACAACACACAAGCTGCTGCAGTATACCACTCGATCTCATGATAACAGTCATCTTCTGACTTGTGTACCAGCCGTGGAGCGCTCTCAAAATCGCCTGGGGAGCAAATGGAATGAAAAAAAGGGATATGATTGTGTAGATGCAGGAGATTTCATGAGGCCTGTGCAGTGCATTTCCATGGTCCTGAGCCTGTTTCACCATAACAAACGCACTATTGTGCACTTCTGCATGCAATTTTCCATGTCACGTCAAAAATCCAAAGAGCGGCATCAGAGCTGCACGCCAAGGTATAATATGCTCTAAAATCCCTTTTTCTAAAGACAAATTGACTGAATAAAATAAACGTCTGACAGCCTCTCTAATCCTGCAATTTTCAATGTGAGAACAATGATAAAATGTAAGTGAAATAAGTTTGAGTTGTTAATCAACCCTACAAGCAGTCCAGCTTAACATGGATGTCATGGACTTGCCTTTCTACATCAGTAGATAAATTTATATAAATTTTGCTTTCACCTGTTGAACAATGGAAGTTCACAGTGGTGAAGGCCTTACAACCTGCTGCAGTCTCTTTCAGAGTTTCCCCATCTGTATAGTTGAGTCTGAGAGAATTGCTGGCTTTGTCATAATGCAGGGACTGAGTGTAACGGCCAAGGCTTATAGCGTTATCTGTTCCTGGAATAGAAGATATGAAGCATGTGAGAACACCATTTTGAGAATGAACATGTAACTATGTGGATAAATAATAAATACATCAGTGAACCACTCATGTTTACCTGATGAGTAAAAACATCTAGCCTGCTGAATGCAGCGTGACTCAAGCAGCAAAGAAAACAGTATACTGTACTTTCACTTTGAAAGTTCCATGGTCATATCAAATAAACTGGGGAAAAGCAAAGCACTGCTCATTGTCTGATATGTCATACATCTGTGAATATCTTTCTTGTATGTCCAACGTGTTTTGTTAAAAAGGATGGGAAGAATGCATTACTGAGCTAGTCCTTTAACTTAGCCGATGCAGAGTGATGGGAAGCAATCACTGTTACATGACAACAGTCATGGATTATTTACTGTCCACTATGCCATATTTGAAGGAGTAGAGAGGAAGCATTATTTATATATGTCTGATTGTTTATTGACTTTGTTTAGGTAAATTTAGGACCTGCTGTATGATGATATAATTACATTATAATTTTATCAGTGTAAAACAACAGTCTGCAAACCCACATTTACCCTGAATGCGAGTTACAAAAATGTTGCATCACATCCACAATCTTAGAAGACTTCAACATAGAACTTAAGTTATAGTCTTACACTCTGTAAAAAAACTCCTGGTGTAAAATATTGTCTTTTTAAATTTAGCAGTTATATTCAAACAAACCATAAATCTCTGAAGACAACAGTGCTTATGAAGGGACTACGGTAGACAGTCCTAACAATAACAAAAAGCAAGAAGAGGATTCCTCCAGAAACTAACAAATACAGCCGGCACCTTCAGGCTTGGCTGACTACCTGAACAGAACATAGGAATATCCTAAGGCACTCCATAGCAGTGCCTTCAATGAAAATACTGACCCAAATGATAAATGACTATTCAACTTGTCTTGTGGGGAGGGGTGTGAGGAGTGGTGTTGAGTGGGGGAATCATAATGAGCCCTGGCCCTTTTCAGATGAGGAACAGTGACATGGGCAGAAGTAAAACATACTGCAGCCGGTAATGTCAGTCATGTCAGCACATCTAACCCTTAGAGCAAGACTATCTAGCACATATGCAGTGGAACCTTGATGCTATGTACCTCAATTATAAGTATTCTTCATTATTGAGGATTACTGTCACAATCACTGATTCATTGTTGTTCTCTTATTTAATGGACCACAATAAGAGCACCTCAAAATTGCATTATACATTTCCCAGGCATAAATGTGGACTTATTATCATATTATCGAAGTCTGACCTTTTCTGCAAACTGCAACCCCAGGAGGACAGCTGCTGGCGTCGCCAGTATTCAGGACATCATGACACACATTTATAAAGTAGGTCTGGTCGTCATCTTCATTCTCGCCTGTTATGACTTCCCAGTTGGAGCCTGTGGACAAATATGAACTTCAATCTGTGACATTCAATCTAATCATGAGCCTATAGCCTGCACCTATGTATTGTTTCTTACCTTCTGTTGTCTGTTTGTGACATACAATGGATGGCATAACGTATCCATTATTTTGTTATTCATTTCTTGAAAATGAAAAGGAAAACAGGATTATAGAGGAGATCAAATTACAATGCCACACAGTTAGAATAGTACATCTGAATCCATAATAATGTCATTGCTACTTGCTTGCTCTTTCCAGCTCTAGAGCCAGGTACTTGGTGGAATGAGAGACAGGCATAAGTGTCTTTCCAAAGACACTACAGTACAATGCAAACTGCCCCACTTGAGAGCCAAATCTGAAAATCTTCGACTTGCAAGTATTCAGATGGTGAGAAATACTCATGAGCTGCATGGCCATGCTGCCGTCTATGGTGCAGAGATTTGCATTCCCCTTCCTACTCCCCACCCTCTTTTCCAAAACAAGATACCCAGTTCCTGATAATTTAAGCAAAAAGTTTGGGAGACATTACTTTATGTCATAAATTTTGCAATACTGACCACAGCTTTTACTGTTAAGTATCGGGTATGCAATGGAATAAACAATATGACTATGAATTACACATTTCAATATCATTAAAAACATAATCAAATAATAAATCAAATAAGATGACTCATCTCCTTCTCAGGAACACCTAAAGCCTTACATGTCTCCTGTTAAAAAACCTGAACAAGTTTCTTAGTGAGCAAGCCTGCTGGGGAGGTGGTATAGTACAAGTATATTACAGACGTAGTACAGTCAGTTGACTCATCTTATTGCCTGAATTAAATAAACCACAGACCAACATCACATACATACTGAGCCTACCTTCTTCCCTCACCAGGGGTGAGAGGTCAAACCTCTTCCCATCCACAGTCACCCGACATGTGTCATCCAAAGGGTGGTCCACACAAGCATATTTAGTTCCCCACTTGAAGAAGTAGGAGCAATTGCTGTGCATAACAAATTCTGGGTAACCATTCCCATCATTCTCTGACAGGGGAGAAATACAACAAAAAGTTAGAAGACACACTGTAAACAGAAATTCTCTTATGATTGCACATTCTGGCTTAAACAAAGTTTTAAAATAATAATAATAATAATAATGTTGTGGTTTATAAGTCTCCTATCTAGGCTTATGTTCGCTCACATGACTTCACACTTTTACAACAACAATAATAATAATAATAATAATCATATTAATAATATAAAGACGATAAAGATAATGATAGTAAAGTACATCTCTTTACATTTCAAGACCAGACTGGCTAATACTTAAGGTCGTCTAGGGGTACTTCTAGGCATGGCGGCAGTACTGGTATCATTGTGCTGACTTCCATGGGGACTACTTTACTTTGAAGATGATGGAGGAATAATCACATATAGTAAGTGTATGAACTTAAGTTTCACGGGCATAGACTGGGGATTCTGGGATCACATCTTGTATGATGGGCAGCTGGAAGGAATCAGCAACACCTCTGACTATCAGATTTTAGGCTATTATTAAAAAATTGATAGTTATATAATCTATATTAATAAAACGCTTCTGCCAAATTTGTGTCACAGATTTCTTGAGAACTACAAAATGTAAAAACATGCGGTTTTCACCTAAATTCGTAGAAAAATACACAAAAGGTAACTATACACATCAGGCCTTTTTATTTTTTTTTACCCTTTTTCAAAAAAAAAGAAAAGAATGTGTATAGCAACGAAATACAATCTCCAATAGATCTTTTCAATCCGCCTGATTCGTCAATCGTCCAACTTTTTCATGGAGTCTAATGCATTTGTCTATGATGCCTATCGGTGCGCTAGGTATTCTTTCGCCGCTGGTGCATTGCCTGCCTGCCCATTTGTAAAATGGGGTGTTTGTCTTGTATATAATATATATATATATATATGTGTGTGTGTGTGTGTGTGTGTATGAAGCAGTGGCTCACCAAATGCATGGATAATTGAGGCATTGTAAGGCATAACCTAACTGCTAAAAAAGTGCAGGGTAGCAAGGTAACATCCTTGTGCCAAAAACTTGTTCCAGGCGTCCTATGCAATTCAAACCGACAAGCAGCCCCACATACCAGCCTGTTCTATTCATTCTCAGAAGACTAAATATTTAAACTCACGGTACACACAGTTTACTAGCAGATCTTACCTGCAGTCTTGTTGCAATAAAAGTCTATCATCGTGGCCCGCCTGAAATTCGAACTGCAAGACTCCCCATTTCTAACGATCATAGTCAGCTGACCATCTGAGTACCTGACAGTGCAGTCCATTAATAAAAGAAGATTGAGAATTTGTTTCATGGAACTGTTTCCTAAAAACATTGATCTGATAATGATGTTTTCCGAAATATATGTCAATATATATACACACTGATGTTCCCTTTCCTATGTCCCTTTGAAACAGTTCACTGTTCATACATTCCACTGTTGTTAAAAATTAAAATGTCTTCCCTGCAGTTTATATTCCACACACAGTGTGCACTATGCACCCAACAACTTTCAGTCTGCAATCTGCTCAGGCATCAAACCTGCCTGAAGAGCATATGACTAGCTAGTATTTTCGTTACCTTTACCACTTCCATCACTTATTGAAGGATATGTATATAAAAACTGTCTACTAATCAAAATGTAAACTTTAAAACACTTTAATATATAAACACCACTACCACAGGTAAACATCTAACAGGCTGATAAAAATTTCCAAAATACTCCAAGCCAAAGTTTTGAACTTCTGGAGTTTTTCTTCAGGATTAGATCTAAATGAAATAACAGTAAATGAGGTAACCGTAAGACAAAAAGACCTTACACATTACAAACATACTCACACACGTACACAAACAACAACTATTATCATGATACTGTAACTTCCAATTGGTCTTTCAACACAGAACTGGTGGTGAGACTGACACATCATCTACAACAAACTAAACTTCATAACAACTTGTCAGCTGACTATGTTGTCACCGGCTCAGAACAAGAACAAAGAGGATCAGCAAATCAACCACCACTGGGATAACTGCATAATATGCTTACGGCAGCAAATACTGGTAGATATAGGTTCAAAATGTCTACTAACCTAAGTTGCATGGAGTCTCCAGTTCCAACACTCTTCATAAAGCTATCATCATCAGCTTTCTTCTGACAAACAGAAGGTCTAGGATGTATGTCACCACACTGGTCACCCAGAGTTCCACACACATTGATGTAGTAGGCATAATGATCTTGGCCATTGTTATCAGTGGCATTCACAACATAGGGTGCATCTGAAATCATGAGGAAATCGCATTTACAACACAGGGTTCATCTGATGTCGTCAGGAATTTGCTAGTGATATCATTCACAATATAGGGTTCATCTGAAATCATGAGTATACATCCAATGATATCAATTACACAGGGTTCATTTAGACACATAAGGAAATAGCTTGCGATATCACCTACAACACAAGCGTTCATCAGGAATGCCAGCTACTATTATTATTCATAACATAAGGTTCATTTGGAATAAGGACAAGACAATAAGGACAAGACAACAAGTGCCAACAAGTGCTATAATGTCATCGGATAAAAATTTCTGGAAAATCTGTCGATACGACTGAGGGCTTTACCCAGAGGATCTCAGTATTCTGGTGGTTGCACTGTATGATGTTCTAGAAAACAGCTTTCCCGCGGTTTTTCATGCGCAATTTCGAATTTGTCAAAATTCAGCTGTAAGGATACTACTATCATTTCATAAAATTATCTGAACTTTCTGCAGTTTCACATTAAGTCTAGAATATGTCACTATTAGCAGAGATAAACTCAAAGCAATATTACTTCTATGAAATAAACTTGAATGTGCATAAATTATACATAAGGAGTAAAGGCAGGTCATTGTGATAGGGCTCTGCTTGCTTGCTAGGGGTCAGTTAATCGACTTGCAAGTAGTGTGATGCTGATCTTGATGGATGAAAACAAAACAAAAGTTTCGACTTCTTTATATGCATGCAAAATCAGCATTAGGCTAACAGAAAGTGAAATAACCTAGCATGAGCAGAGCCCTATCACAATGACCTGCCTATACTCATAATGGGCTCTAAACCCCAGGAAGAAAGCAAGAGAAAAAAAAACAACAAAAAAACCTGCTGTATTTTTCTAGTGCTGATTTTTCTGTGCAAGCGGTTTCCCAGATTGACTCAAATAATAATCTCTGAAAGACACAGACATTCTATGATTTCAGCGGCATCCTCAAGCACCATATGTGATGATCTAGCAAAAGTACCTGACTCAGGAGCTATCTGTTCATAGTTACACTCACATGGAGGGTGGGCCAAAGGTGAGAGATCAATGTCTATATCATGCTGCTCCTTGGTCAGCTGGCAGGACTTGCTGCTGATGTGGTCAACTGGGCAGGCAAACTCTGTCACCCATTCTATCTCCACGCTGCAAGACACTAAGAAGTCTGACAGCAACACCGGGTCTCTGCTCTGGAAGACAAAATTTAGTCCTCTTGTGTGAATTTTGGAGTATCACTTTTCAAGACTTTCTTGAAACTTTTTACAGTTTATGTCACTTGTATGATGCATCCTTGCTGTGATCCACAGCTCAATTAGATTTATAAAGTTACATAAATTTTGCATTCTCCTGATCTTGTGGATAATATTTTAGTCAAAACATGTTTGTTCTTATAAATAATTTCTGAATGATTTCAACTTCTTTTCACAGATATAGGAAAATAGGACAATTTGGAGAGGCAGTTTGGCCATGTGGTTTGTCAAACACACTCAAAACCTGAAGAATGTGTAGTCTAAAATTTGTATTACCAACTCTAGGGGGTTTGGGAGGTTTATACTATAGTGCCCTTGAAACAGATACTTCATTCCTCTTTCCCCATCCACCTCAAGCATAAATGAATATCTCTCTTTAGACCTGGGGGTACCAGAGCACTGCATTGTGGGCCATAAGCAAGACTTTGTTACATGGTGTCAATTGTTATATTATATATTTACATGTTAAACGTCAAGCATTCTATTTTTTTGTATTATGAATGAGATGTATGACATGATATGGCATTTTAAAGAAATTTCCCTCCCAGGTATATGAAAAAAAAGTCAAGTATTATTCTATGAGGTCTAATTAGTCTGAGATACTCAAGATTTTACATCACAAGGATTGTATGCCCTATGAATTATTAAAAAAACCAAAAACGTGAACATTTCTTTGAGTTTTCGGAGGCAGCACTTTAGTTAAAGAAAAGATCTTCATGGACAGCCATAAAAATTGTAAAATCAGGTTCCATCTTAGCCAGCACCATCCTTTTACAAGGTTAACAAGTTTATTAAGCATCTTAAGTATAAATAAGTCTACAGCAACATCATGAGGATACAAACCTCTTATAATATAAGTGATGAAACATTACAACAGAAGCGTCTGTACAAACTTGTCCCTCCCCTATCTGGACCAATCTAGTGATAGTTGGATTATGTAGTGCAAATAAGCACAGTAAAATTACAACATCAGGACACAAATGTCTTACAACTGACAACACATTACAACAGAGGCCACATAAAGATATCCGCGTTATCAGCATTGCCTGTACAAAACTTTTCTCTCCTCTTTCTGGACCTTTCTAGTGGCGGTTGAATTATCTAGCACAAATAAGCAAAGTAAAACCACAACATGAGGACAAAAATGATTGACAAATGGCAAGACATTACAGCAGAAGCCACTTAAACATATCCCTGCTGTCATTATTGTCTGTACAAAACTTACCCCTCCCCTGTCTGGGCAACGGAAATTGATGGTGGTGGTTGGATTATCCAGGCAAGTGGATGGTTTCTCTTTGGTTGTGTACTCAAGCTTAACACCACTATCAGTTGCCTGGAGCCCCCGGATAGGCTGCCCAAAATTCATGGCATTGTTGTTGACCACTTTACAGGCACCTGCCCCAGCAGGACAATGCTGCGTGTCGTCATCACTGGCTGTGCCTATATGGGCACATTCAGGGGGAAGAAGATTTGATAGCATGTGAAATCTCAAAATGCAACCCCTAGCTGTTTTACCGTAAATACTGTTAAAAGTCTGATACCATGAGAACAGGAATGAATAATCATTAAGGCATTTATCAACACAAAGTTAGAGCCAATACCCACTTTTATGTTATTGTGTCATGTTATTACCAAAGGCTTAGATCTTACTCATGCCAAATAGTACAATGTGCATGTTAAATTTCCCAGTCATGGCGGAAAAACAAAAGCATGACCTTAAAGAAGTGTCACTACTTCATTTTTCTCTATTACTTCCAGGTCACAAACATTACATCCACACAAGAGCTATCACTGCTAACATAAATTATAAGACTTTGGATAAAAGGTTATATCTATTCTCCCCAAATGAGTCAAGTTGTCTCTGCAGCTGATTTCTTGATTGTGCATGGTTACTCTCATCATTTCTCTCTCTCACCCTCAGACTAAAAACTGGGACAAGATGTTTTGAGCGCAGTTCAAGTGAGAACTCTGTAGTTCAACCACCGTGAAGAAATATAGAGCCCAATGTCAAGATGCCTGATGATACAGGATGGCAATCTCCATATAACTTAACTGCAGTATCCCAGATTTACCTGGCATGATGTCCCGACATACATTAATGAAAATCTTAGTATCATGCTTCTCATCCTCATCCACCAGATGGCCCCCTTTTAGTTTGGTCAAAGGTGAGAGGTCAATTAGATGTCCGTCTTTCACAAGTGTGCAGGGCACCTCATTCTCAGGCACAGGCAATTTTTTGCAGAATATATAAGACTCCCATTCAAAATGAACTGAGCATCCGAGGTCCCCCGCATAGTAAGGATGACCCTGAAAGAAAATAATGAAGAAGATGGCAAATTTTCAGAAATGTGTAAAGTCACTGAATGGTTCAGTCCTTGATTTAGAACATTATGCCTGAACAGAGGTATACAAATTTCACAAGGTTACTAATGGAAATATTATGGCAGGTAATAGAACTCGAGTAAAGGTGTACGTGTGTAGTTGTGTATGTGGGCGTATTTGTGTATGTGTACATGTGTATGTACACATGGGCGTGCGGAGGGGGAGTAGGGTGCAAGCATTCCTTGTTGTACAACTGTACCATGCCAAACCAAAATGACCTGAAGCACAGTTTAAAAACAAAACTTACTTTGATATAATACAGTTTTGATTATCATCACCAAATACTAAATAGTCTGATCTAGTGTTGGTACCATAGACGAGGATTAAGAAGCAAAGTGATTTAAGGGCAAAAACTAATGCAGTATGATGGCCAATGTCAAAAGTCAAATTCACTTACAAACCTTCATCACTATGCTAACAAACATTTCAAACTGGCAGCCACAAAACTTAAGATCGCTATTAAGTTACTAAGTACTTCTTCCACTAAATATAATGAATAATAAAAGCCAGCTTTTACCTTTTAGTCTACATTTTTGTTTCAACTGAAATAATGAAGAAGCCTAAATCTTACTTCAGCCCTTAAAAGTTGACAGGCAAATTATTGGCATTTGCACAGATTATGAAGATTTGTACTTTAAACTCATGCCAATGGCACGTACCACTTACCAAAGTTTTGCCACACTTGAAGTAAAAAAATGTGGAGTAATACTGCCCAGATATCTCTTTACAAGGTTCGCCTTGTAGCATCAGAAGTAGTTCTCCATTTGTTCCTGGCTCAGTACCATCATTAGAGTCATGAATGGAAGGATCAGAAGTGTGATTGCCATATGAAACAGTTGTTCCATCTGCATATTGTGCACAGATTGATGTGCCATCAGGGCAATTGTGAGCACCAGCACTGTTGTCTTGTGCTAGCTTTGCACACAAGTTTATTTGGAATGTAGCATTAGTGTTGTCATTAACTGTAATCCATGGGCTGAAACTGGAAGATGGAAAGTAAAACAATAAATTTGTTCTAATTGGTACATATAAATTAAAATATTTACATCACTGAAATTACAGACAGCATACAGTTCAGATACTGAGAAAGTGGAAAGGGAAGGAAGATATGACTCGCTGAATTCTTGGACCTAGGAACTAAGAGGGAAAGAAAGAGAGCGAGAGAGAGAGAGAGAAAGAGAGAGAGAGAGAGAGAGAAAAAGAGAGAGAGACAGAGAGAGAGTTAAAAAAAAAGAGTACAAAGTGGCAATAAAAATTGAGAGCCATTAAGACACTTAAATGGTCAACTACTGACTGAAAGTCACTGAGTGAATATGACTTTTTAATTGCTTGAACTTTCAAAAAATTCCCAGCAATGTATAAATAATGTTCCCTGCAGTTTTAATAAAACTAACATGACCCACAAGCAAATGTGATGCCATAGTGAGTATGCCTCATAAGCAAAACACATGCTGTGGCAAGTTACAATTATCTCTCAGTCATATAAAAGGAAAGTGAGATTATCTGTGTCAATGTCAAGTGTTATCAATATCAGCTCCTAAATGTTGGTACTTGCCAAAACCTGACTTTGGGTCAAAGTTTACCATATATGTAAGTCTTTGTGATCATTTAAAAATAGCTTTGGAATAAACTGGAAAGCACCATCCATTCCCACTACTATCAGATTAATTTGCCATTTGAATGAAATCTTAAGAGTTCTATGGGAGTTACACTAAGTTACAGTGAGGCAAACATTCTGTCATGTTTGCAATCCTTTTGATCTTTGAAGAAGTATCTTTCTATGTACTGTGAATATCTGGCTGATTATTTCTGGGGCAACATAGACCTAGTTCTATATCCTTTTATTTCGACAAGCCTCTCCTCTACAGCTTATTTCACTGAAGTTTCAACTTGCACATTATTCTATTTAATTAAGCGGATCTAGGCTAGATCTGGTACTAATCTAGACTGACAGTGTGGGTGACTGGTGTCTTTAGCAGGAATGCCCCCACAGACCACAGTGAAGGATTCTGGAAACGATGGCACAGACACAAATGTGCTTTATAAAATTCAGAACAACTTTTTTCCTAAGAAGCAAACAATAAATTTTCTTCATCACGCAGCTTGCTCAGGTGTTGATATCAGGCATGTGTCAATCAACGCAGCGAAGATGTCAGATGATTGGCTAACTCTAACAACAGCACCGATGATACAGTTCATTTAGTCGTAGACAAGTCATGGAATCGGTGCTATCGTAAGAGAAGGCCAGATGATTAATCATTTTTTTTTATGAAGCGATGATGATGACACTGACAGCTCTATAGAGTCTAGTCTACCAGAGAGGTGCATAATGTTGAAACGAGGGCAATTTTTAACGCGGTAGAAAACAAAAAATGAACTTACGCCTGCAAATCGCTTAAATTGTAACTTCCTAATCTGCAGTCATCTGAAACAACTAAACACACTAATGACAGAAACACCACGAGAAAATTCCTTCCTCGTACAGTGGCTGCCATCTTTGTTGGTGCTTATCAATGTATGTTTTCTACATCACCTCGAACGAAAGAGCTCTACCCACATGATAGTCACAAGACTAAAATCGAGGTCATGTGACTTGTTCCGAGTTCTCCTGTCGAATAAGATCAAAACTGGTAGTAAAATTGTAAACATGGAGGAGGTACCACTCATAACTTGGACCCAGAAATTGGTCTTGTATGAAACCAAGGCGGTAAGTAACTAGTCTAGTACTTAGTACTAATTTAGTCTAGACTTTAGGGTTTAGACTAGACTAGTCTAGATTTGGATCGTCTAGATCTATTTTGCTTGGTGCCGTGGTGGTGTTAAAATTAAGTATTACAAGTATAGCTTGCAACGTGCAGTGCACCTACGCATCTAATAAGCCTGTGCTCTCCGGGGTCTCCCAGCATCTGAGTTTTGAAATTAGGGTTAGGGTTAGGGTATGTTGTTAGTTCGGTGTGTTGCATGTGGAAATCTTTCCAGCACACATATGGAATTCCTCCCATTATGATTATATCATTTCATTATCCCGATGGACCTTGATATTATTATTAAGTTTACAATCAATATAAAATATGCTTTTCCATGCACTAAAAAAAGCATAGGCCTAGGCCTACTTTATATTATTAAGTAAATTAAGGGAGAAATGGAGATATAGCCCATTTGCGCAAACACCAGTAGTGCACAGACATAGGATTACTGACTGAATTGAGTTTCCAGATAAGTTTTCTGAGCTGTTCTTTACTTTCAGTCTGTCTTTCTGTTTTTCAATTACAGCGATACTATATTGTGGGTTCAAATAAGTCAGAGACAAGATTCAGAGTACTGAAAATTGACCGCACCGAGCCCAAGGAGCTTGTTATCCATGATGATAAGGTAATGAATTATTTCAGTGTCAGTTAATAGGAATGGTTGTTTGTGATGTTACTGACATAAGAAACTCCCTCACCAGTCTCACTCTACAGGTGGGCTCCCCTGAAGAGTTGAAGAATGGGATGAAACCCTAGAGAATGGGAGGGGGTGCATGCCAATGATTATTATGGCCTTGATTAGCCATATCCAGATTTTGTAACCTGAATAGTGAATGCAGTTTGCTCTGCAAGACATAATTCATCTTTCTGAACCAGCCAGCCAATTCCATCTTTCCATGCCTTGACAGTGAGGCTTCAAAGCCCGAATAACTGAGTAATGCATTATGTTGTTTTTAGAACAGAGTTGCAAAGTAATTAAAAAATGGTTGTCTTTTGTTCTAGTTTAGCTGTGTAAAGAGCTATGTTTTTAGCATTTTGGAGTGGTTAGTTTTCAAGGATATTGCCTTTATTTAAAGTTCTCCACAGGGCTTGTCCTTTTTGAAGTTTGTAATGAAGAACTTAAAACCAATTCCATATTTTGTATTTGCAGGTTGAATACAGCAGGAGTGAAATTCGCAGTGTCTTGTCAATGATAGATGGAGGCAACAAACCCAAGAAACAAGGAAATGCAAGTGGTTTGTCCAAAAACATTTCTGCCTTTGGCATTGCTGGTGAGTTGTGTTTAAGTGTTTAGTTTTCCACATCTGCTTTGCATCTCTAAGTCTGCATGCTGTACATTGATAGGTTGATGATTAAAAGACAGTAATTTACTAACTTATTTTGGTCGTCTTGGTATGCATTTTAAAAAGCAAGGAGCCTGCAGTCCACAGCTTGATCCAGTGTTGGTCATCTTATTATTTTGCGGTTTAGATTACTGCTTTCTTACTGTGAGGCAGTTCCACGAAATAAACTCTAGAGCCTTCTCATTTGCCTCCAGTGTGCAAAGAAATTTGACGTTGAGGATTCACATGAAAGTTAGAACTGAAGCAATGCTCACTTTACAAGATATGAGCATGTTTGGCAAATCAGTTGGATTGAGCGTACCAAACTATTACTTTGGGATTTGCAAAATGATCAGGAATAGCACTGGTTTCATGTAATAAGTTTAGGTAGTAACTGTGTTCAGGTATATCTGATGTTTCTGAACGTCTGGAAATTTAGGCCTGTGAGGGGACAGCATCAACTGTGAAACTAATATGTTGACCTCTTAGGCTTGATTTTTTTCAAAGAGATGGATCATATTTTTTGTTGTGCACTTTATTATCAGTGTTGAAACTTGATTGGAATTAACACACTTCTTTTCCACGAACCCCAGGTTTTGTAAGGTTTCTGGAGGGCTACTATATGATCCTCATCACAAAGAGAAAGAAAGCAGCTGTTATTGGATCTCACACGATATACAAGATAGAAGACACTTCCATGCTCTACATTCCTAATGACAGTGTTCGAATCATCCATCCAGATGAAAGCAGGTATACGTTGCATGCCTCTTCTCTTTATCCAGTTTCTTTTTACTTTGAAGGAATGAATTGGTAGAGGCAATATCCAGGGACTGTCCTACGTAGTGATTGGTTTAAGGTTAAATTAGGAAGAGGGTTACAAAAGAATAAAAAATACCCTTGGAACATTCTCTAGGCACAGTCCTTATCTAGGAACTCTCTCATGTGTGCTTCCTCTTTCCTAACTCTTCCCTCTTACTAAACCAAACACTTACGTAAGGGAATCCCTGGATATTGCCTTCGGTAGTATCAGTGTCAAGAATATTTGTATTGTGACCGTATTGTGACCACCTCCAGTGGAAATGCTGGTAAGACAGTGAATGACTGCAATTATATAGTTATTCATGTTATATGTTACCTTACATGCATGTTAGAAATAGGAAAACAAGCAGCCATATTCCGCCCTTGCAACCCCCCCCCCNCCCCCCCATTTCAGCAGAACAAACAGCTCAACAGGGTGGAATACCACATATCACCAACATGCCCCCCACTCTAATAAACTGAGACAGACTTGTAGAAACTAGTTTGTGGCAATGAACAGAAGGACAAGAGTTTAAACACAGCTGGGTCAATAACAACAAACAACAACAGTGTCACTGTGCATGTGCATATCAACATTATTTACAAAGCAATCACTAGCACAACATCGTAGGAAATAATTTATCACTCTCACAAGCTTGTTTTTCTTTGTTTCCCAGATATGTGAAAATGTTCCAGAATGTGGATTTATCCAGTAATTTTTACTTCAGGTAAGAAGTCGGTAAGACAAGTATGCAAGAGTGATGGGTTCACTGCATAGCTAGCTACATTGTGGTGCAGTATCTGCTCATTCATTCATGCTGCTTTGTAGCGATCTTTATTTGTAAAGTCCGTGTCGAGAATCACATCAGCAAGAAAATATCTCATAGTGAAAATATACCACTTCTCTCTCATTAATGTGATGACATATGTTTAGATATCAGTGTGTTTCAGTTTGAAGCACTTTTTAATAAAGTGGGGCTTTATTGTGTCTTTATTGTTAACTGCCATATGGTTCAGCAGGAGTTTGTTAAGTTATGCCTTTATTTAAATGTTATAGAGATATGAAAAATAATTCTCAACTGAATTAAAATGAAAGCAAAATATTGTTGATTACAACATATAGTGACAGCAAGAGAGACAGAGAGAAAGCAAAAGGGAGGGAGAGATTTTATCATATTTTGCAAATAATGTATTTGCCTGTTTGGCCTAAATAAATATAAGGAATTGGAAACCAGATAAAGACAATAGAGAGACTATTTTTAACCATGATATTGGCTTTAATGGCTGTGCTTGCAGAACTTGGCGGGCGGAATTCAGATTAAGACAAGGAAGAGGCTGTTTGCACAAGAACTTCGGGATTAAAAGGACCATTAAAAAAAAACATACCACAGTTAAAACATAATCTCCCTCTACTAACTTTCACTCTGAACTGTAAATTTGTCAGAGAGTGCAATGTAGAATAATTTAAGATGATAAAGGAGAAAAAGATAAGGACTATGGAAACACACATATCATGAATCATCACACATAAACAGTTTACCTTTCTGTCAGTTTTTGCATTTGTCTCTTTGCTCTTTGCCTCCACGTGGTGCCAGATAGTATTGTCAATTTACCATTGTTTTCCTCTGCTCATTGTTAATCAGTGTTGCCTCACTTAAGAATGTGGAGATAGTGGTTTTTTTTTGTTTTTTTGTTAAGCACTTTTTCCCCACCTCACTCCCCCATCTCTTCCCTTCTGTGAGCATCTTTTTGTGTTTGCTCACTTCCTGCTTCTGTTGTGTGACACCAGTGAATGACCATAACTTGATCTAAAAGCCTGATCCTTTGTGTTGTCTTCACCAGCTATAGCTATGACCTGACACATACTCTACAGTTCAATATGACACCAGTGATCAGCCCAAAGAGTAGCAGCAGTAGATCTGGAGGCAGCAGGCCCAGTAGCGGTGCAAGTTTAAGGCAATCACAGCAGCAGCAGCAACAATTACAACAACCACCAGTGAGACCATCACCACCAAAGGCTTTAGCCCTATGGGATGAGGAGAAAACCGCAGGTCTTATGGAGTCCCCACAATTACCCATGCCTGTTCCACCAAGTGGGGAAATGAAGGAACAAAATACCTCCACATCTGGTGCCGTGCGTACTGATCTCACTGTGCCAACAGACACAGCTCAAAAGCAGCGTGGTGATAAAGACAGAAAGAAAGGTTAGTGTGCAGGTTAATTTTATACTCATGCTGCTTACATGTTACTTGTCTCAGAAAACACTAGGAAGCAACATCATTGCACTCTGAACAGCTCTGCACGTGCTCTGTTCCCAGTTTACAACCCACCGAAAAGTCATTTTATTAATTGTCCCTGATGTTAACTGGTTGTGGATTTCATTGATGCTTCCATCAAGATGGTAACTTCTTCCTTCTCTTTTATATCCACTCATTCCCAACATTTGCTTTTGGTTATGATGTTCGGCTCACTCCTTCTCTTTTCCCTCCCTCAGTTTCCTTATAAGTTTTTTTCAGCACAACTGGTTTGTCAAATTTAATGGCCGTACCAGAGATCTGTGCATTTTCAGACAGTTTGGCAGTACTGTCTTTCCTTTTGACACTGACATGTCCCTGAGAGTAGATTGTACCTGTGAGCAATTGCACACATTGTAGCAAGGCTTGGATGAAGTGATATGAATACTTCAAAACTATTTGGTGTGATGTTAAGAACCTTCCGTGCGAAGTAAATGATCTATTTGAACAATGTCTTTATCATCAGTGTTATCTTCAGTTCGTGCGATTTGACCCTTACATTTCAGTATCCCTCCTAAAACTGCATTGAATATGCACCAGTCTTTCTTATTTCCTGCGCTGCAAAAGTTTGCTTTTAAGAAAAAGAACTCTCTAAAATCTTACAAAACTCCCCTCAAATTTATGATGGTGTGGGGGTAGGAGGGTATGTCTCCCTCAACTCATATGACCTGGAGAAAACACTGTACCTGCATACTAGTAGTTTTATGCCCACTCTAAGCTTACATGTGTTCTTTACTGATTATCAGTCACTCACTGTCGTCTGTATGAGCTGAGTAAATGGGGGCATATTAATATGGCATATTATTCTTGCCACTTTCTGTCAAATTTTGCCACTACTGTCAATGTAAACACATTTTCTAATGTTCTGATTTTCATAAGTAACAATTTTTAATTCAGTCAAAAAAGCAAGTCCATATTTTCTTGCTCTTATTTTCAGAACCAACCTTGTATGGTGTGAAGAATGCTCCATCCAGGAAATTTGTCTGGAACAACCATCTGTTGAAAGGATTTGAAGGCCATGTGCACTCCGACTGGGTTCTTTACATCATCCATGGCTTTATTGGGCAGAGCAGTATCCTCAGAATAATTTATCTTGCATGAAATTTGATGTTACACAATAGCTTCTCCTCATGGTAGTTGCCAAACACTAACAACCACAATTTAAACACTATTACCACCATCATCTGCTTTCGTGATGTTCCATTTAGAAGCGGGATAAGTAAAATATGAAGGTGATATGTATGCCATATATAATTTCTATCTTTTTTAAGTCTGCTTCCGTTTGTCAGAAGCTGTGTGTAAGATTAGTATGACACCCAGAGCATGACGTCCATTTAGGCAATTAAACACAGTGTAACCTCGATATCAGATATTCATTAATGAGGATACTTTGTCATCGTAGGAATTTTACTTGCATGCATTAACATTATTCTATTATTTCATTATTCAGTTAGACCTTAATGTTCAGTACTCTTCAATAATAAATATATGTTTTTCATGGACAAGACATAGTTATCTAAGTTCCACAACATGCATTGCACTCCGCTTCATTACCAAGGAATAAACATGTGGTTATCTCCTTTACAAGATATAGTCTCCTGTTTTAGGACACATATGTTGAGAAAAAAGCAAAAGTGATAGAACTCAAATAAGAGCCTTGTTTTTTCATTCACAGCACTGTCATCGAATATGACAGCTGATTATGACACCTGAGAGTGGGCATCAGTGTCAGCTGTCAGTATTCTGTGACAAGTCTTGAGTGGCAAAAAAAAAAAAATTAAGTTATTGTTTCCTTATTAATTTAGCCTCACTGAGAGCAACTTATTGGAATGGAGTAGACAGGGCTGAGGTAGTAGAGGCAGTGCAGGACATATTTTATTCGTGTCAAGGCGTTTACGGTGTGTGCTTATTTATTCAATTTCTTCCTTTCCTGTAAAATTTCTGTTATCAAGTTAATATTGCGATAGAGTGGGAAAAGTTAAGTGAATCAGACTGTAATAAGTAGCGTCAATTTCTTAAGAGAAAATTATTGCCTTAACCTGGATCAGATGTGTGTGTCTTTGGAAAGTCTGTGTATCTCACACTGATTGGACGAAGGTCTAACCAGTTTGCTGGAACAAGATTTTTGAAGAGAGGAATGAATCTAGAGGTAGGTGGGAACTGATGTTAGGAAATTTGGGATGTCATGCTACTTGAAAAGAAGATGAAGAAGGAAGGAAGAAAGAAAGGAAGGAAAGAGAGGGACAAGGGGTGGGGGGGGGCAGGAAGAATGAAATTAGATTATTTGCCTGGCATTTCTTGGAGGTCAGGTGGTATGCTGCAAATTAATTACACATCATGGAAGTTAATTTTAAATGCGCTACATTTATGAGTCTGTGCATTTCAGTGGAACTGTAAATATTTGTGCTTGTGTACTGCCCCCAGCCTTAGCACAAAGTGAATTCCATATGTAAGAAAATCACACCTCTGGCCTTGGAAGGGGAAAGGTGGTTACCTTCTTGGGACCTACCATTACCATGAAATGAAAATTTTTAGCACTATAATATATTATATATGTGCCTATGAACACAGTCTAAACTGCAAAATCCGACTCTGGGTGTGGTTTTTCTAAGTGTAGGTTCACAGCACAGTACCCACAGATAGTGTTATTCCCATCATTCATTCATGCAGTGTTTGCCATTCACCTTGGTCACCCAGTGCTGTGGTGTTGAAGAACAGGATATCCACTTCCTAAGTGCTAGATATCGGAAAACCTTGGAGACATCTCTAGCCATGAAAAGATGGTGAATAGCCCTATTATTGCACCTCTTTCAGAAAGACATCATAGGTATTCAGGTAAACTGAAAAGGTAACAAAAAAAAAACTGGTTGTGATTCTCATAATGTGTGTGCAACTCGCCTTCATATAACTGCCTACTTCTGTTCTCTCATCGGTTGGATTCCTAGGCAGAAACTGTAGTTTTTCTGGTTTCACTTTCACATATGCATGCGAGTGCACTAAGATAATTAACTGATGTAATTTCCACCAATGACATGCAAAAATTTTTGTGTATATCTTTCATCCTGTTTGACAGGGTTATGTGGCAAATGAAATCGAAACAGAACAAGTTGTGCAGGACACGGCAGTAACCTTCCTGGGTCAAGGAAAAATTTCATCATATGTCCAGCATCGAGGCTCAGTGCCATTATTTTGGTCCCAGGATTCAACGAAGATTGTTCCTAAACCAACAATATCATGTAAGGTTTGTTTTGTTCAGAACTTGCTGGCAAAAGACACATTTCGATTTTTACACTTTTGCAGTTTCTCATAGAGTTTTTAATATGACATGCCACAAAATGAGTTTATTCTCATGTGGACTTGATTTTCATTGGGCTAACTATGCAGATATAGAGTTCATTGTGTTAACATTATGTAAATTTATTACTTCAACTTGTTCTGCCTTTATTATTTGTTTTTAGGCAATTCGGCTCAACACCTAAACTGATTTCCTGAAATTCCGGCGAAGCTTTATTGTGAAAATTCCTGGCTGACCAGGAATCCAGCTTCATAGAGTTAAAACAAGTCGTATGCACAATTAATACTGAATAGAAGCATCAGTTTTCCTTCTCCTCATTTATGTATGTTTTAGCTCCACAAGTCTGTGAATTAGAACAATAATGTTGTTCTGGAGTGTTTTGTTGGTGTCTTATTTATAAACTTACTTTCCCCAGTGGACAATCGTGACCCATACTGCAGTGCTGCTGGAATGCACTTTAACCAGTTATTATGTAGATATGGTGCACCACTCATAGTTCTCAACCTAGTCAAGGTAAGTTTTAGTTCCCAGATGTACATTTCCAAATGGTTTGTTTGATCTTTGACCTTGCTTAAAATTGCTTGGAGTTATTGGTCTATTTGGTGACAACTCCAAAAGTTTTCTTTCAATTTTTTGATAATTCATTGTTCATTGTTCAGGGTTTGCAACATCACTGCACTCCGGGCAACCACATAGGTGCTCCGTTCCCCGATCCAGGATCCAGCGAAGAGTCCATCTACTGATAGTTCCCACAGTTATTTGATAATATTTATTTTGATAATATTGATGCCTAAGTCCATAACCTAACAGTGTGTCCAAACACTTTAGGTACAGTTTCTGGAATTTGGTCAGTCAGTTGTTAAGAAATGTAATCCTTTGTTTCAAACAAAATTGGGTTTGAAACCTGGATTCTTTGAACTGTTATATCACTTTAAGTAAGTGAAAATTTTATGTGAAAGGCATGTAAATCTTCCATGTTTCCCCTGTGCCAAATTGACCTAGGGAGTCATCATTACTCCTTTTTGTTCTTTTCTTTTAATTTTAATGGCCAGCATGACTCAAACAGTTGCAAAATGTCCAGATGACACAGCTACAAATAGTAACTTGTCTGTTGTGAAATTTTGATCATATTCTGCTGCTTCATCGTGACACTCTTGATCCCACATCTTTGAGCTTGTACAATTTTTTTATGTAGATTTACAGCAAACATAAACAAGCATGCTGAACAAAGTGAATATGTTTTCACCATAGTTGGTTTTAACAGTCATGGTAACTTCAGCACACATATCATAGTGGCATTTTCCTTATCTCTTATCTTTCCTTATCTCTGTTCCTATGTTATCTCGCATCAAACATTGCAAGCCAAAACCATGGTAAAAACACATTCTCAATCAATATTGTCCATTCTAGTGGTAGATGATAAAATTGAAATCACCCTTTGCATTCTATCTTTCTTCCTCTTCCCTCTCTGACCCGGTTCCTTCTCTTTCCCAGACAAGAGAGAACAAACAACATGAAAGCATCCTAAGTGCTGACTTCATCAGTACCATAGACTACCTCAACCAGTTCCTGCCTGCTGAACATCAGATACAGTATATTGGATTTGACATGGCCCGTGTCAATAAGAGGCAAGGACTTGTCACCTGTGCTCTTATAGATTCTTGTGATATGAAGATAATAATGAGGTTTAAAAGTCTTGTATCTAGGCAGTGCTGGCTCAGGCAGCCTCACATTATTCTTACTCTGTCAGGCTGTGTCACTCAATAACTTTCTCATCTTATCAGGGAGTATATAGTGCAGCTGCCATTTTATGATTTGAACAATATCTTCACTGTCTTTAACCAGGAACCTCCTTTGCTAATGTTTAGGCTGAAGAAAATGTGAATGCAATGCTTTAGATTTTACATAAATTGGTAGCATTTTAACTAATACTGCTGAGTCACACTCCATTCTGTCAAATTTTTGCCTAATTGCAACACCTTTGAGAAAACATGATACATCTTACTGTAATAAAGCTAAGGGGTCGAGTTTATTAGACACCTATGTATTTTATTACAAAGCCATAGTATTTATGTCAATGCTGGGTGGTCTTAATTTGTCTGTTTTAGGAGGCTCTATACTTTTGATAAAACTTATTCTTTTATGTAAAGCTTGGTGTAAATGCTAGTTGTTTGGAACACGCGGAAATAAAATTTTCGCTGCCTTTCTTGGTCAGAGTTCATGGGGTAGGGGTTGTACCACTTTGTTGTCTAACATCGATATCCCTATGCCTGTGCTGCTGTTCAGGCACTGGAAGTCCATTTGAAGAAAGGGTGTCATTACTAGTGAACATAATGGACTCAGTACAGCTAAATCAAGAGAGAAATGGAAATTAAGAATATCTGTCAAGTGTTAATCATCCAACTTAAGGGTTAGACCTACTAATCTTAAATTTGACAGTCTTTGGATTGTGAAGGAATGACTCATAAATCACAACAACCACAGGGCTATGCTGTCTTTGATCAACTCTTTTCTGGCATCATGGACTCGTAGTCTAACTGATCTCTGACCTATTTCAGGAAAGACGTGGATGTTATGCTGCGGTTGAACCGTATCGCTCGTTACTGCATGAAACAGACTGGTATCTTCCTCAGCGTTCAGCCCTCACAGGCGCAATATTTGCTCAAGGACCCAGAGTGAGTACAAAATATGAGCTCTGTTGTTGCACAGTATCCAACTTTTGTGCAATTTCATGAAGTGACAGATTTTCAGGAAAATTTCTGAAGGAGAAAGGCTAATTTTCGTTTCCTATAAATTTTTTTGTCCTATGGTCTGTATGCCAGACTTGTTCAATTGTGAAACTGTCTGTGATCATACATGGCACACATAAGCAAAAATTGTGCTTCCATGCATATATGTATGTTTGGGTACCTTCACTTTTGAAATTAATCATCTAGTCAGAGGTATCTTAATTTCATGTCATCAACATGAATGCAAACCTCAGTTTCTGCTGGTGTGCAGCTCTGATTTCCAGATCAGGCTTTCACTGTCATAGATATATAAATACACACACAATGGCAAGTGCTATGGTTTTTGCATTAGAGGAGCAACTGTTAGTTTAAAAATCCAGCTTTCTTCCTTAACTAGTTATAGTTTCTTTCAAGACTTGTCATCATTCAGTGATGTCAGTAGAACGAAACACATTTTCGAAGTATCACTGAAGTGTTGGGAGATAAAAACAACTGCAATGAAGCTAATACCATTGTTTGCAAAGCTGTTGAGCTGGTACCTTATCAACAGTGTTGAGAAGGAAAATTTGTGTTAGAAATGAACTGAGGAGCCAGATTTATTTTTAAGCTGCTTCTACAAAAGAATGCATTCTCAACTTTATGCCTTAGGCTGCAGGATTACGATATAGTGCATTGATCTATGCAGGCTCCAAACATTGAAAGGAATGTGGGGTCCAGCTGGCTGCAAACAGACTGGGGCAGTGAGAACCAACTGTGTTGACTGTCTGGACAGAACCAACACAGCACAGTTTGCTGTGGGCCGAAGTGCACTTGCATACCAGGTATGGGCTGTCTGACGGATATATGAGATGGATGGGCAGGGAGAGGGAAGTGTGCTCTGGTATACCTGATATGGGGGCTTTCTAATGAGTATATGGAGGGTTGTGGGGAAGGGGGAGGGGTTGGGGAGGGGAAGGATAAGAGTTGTGTGAAGGAATAGGAAAAACTGAAGATGAGATCTTGTATCATTGCATGCACTGAGCACCAGTTCTTGCATATGCTGACTTTCTTGTTTTTCCTTTGTTTTTGTTTTAGACCCTAAAAAATACTTGGACCCTTCCGTTTCCCTCCTCTTCTCCAGTTCCGTTTCTTTAACAATGCCAACAGACCAACTTCCCTTCCCCCTCCTCTAGGCATACATACTTCATGAAGGAGCTCATTCTTATCTTACATTGTCTTATCAATCTACCAAGTTCACTCGGTAATTTCCGCTGTCATTTGTGTAGCCGAATGTCAACAGCTAACGGTAATAGGAGATTGAGAACAGAAGAGATGCCATTTGGGTTGTCCATGAATAATGTGCAAAGTAATTACTGAGATATTGTACAGTATCTGTTAGAGAGATATTTGGCTACATACTTTAATTTTACATTCTTCTCTCTCTGTCTCCAGCTGTATTCTATGGGTGTTCTTGAAAGTCCCCACTTGGACTTTGATACTGACTGCATCAAGTAAGTAGTAGGGACAGCTTAGTGTGTCTTAACCTTACTAATGTCTTAATCTTACTTACTTCTCAATGTAAAGCGCTCAGCGTCTGTATGTACAGGGATGAGTGCTCTATAAATGCTTTGTATTATTATTATTATTAACCCTTGTGATGCTATGGTAGAACCAGTTCTCACCTTCACTCCACTATGGTGGGTGTTATGGTAGAATAAATATGCATGACAGTGCTGACGACGTGAGGCGGCAGTCACATTTCGCAGCTCCGGGTCAGTTGGTTGACCAGCGGACAATACATGCAATGGACCCGAGGTGCCTCGCCCTACTAGAGTGACTCTGCCACAGTCAAGCACAGGAACTAGGAAGGATGGTTCCTGCTACACTTACATCAGTTAAGTTATTTTATGCAGAAAAGAGGTTATAGCAAGCTATGGAAATTTTGAGCTAGATTGCCGTTTATAAACACACCCCCCTTTTTAAAGTACTCGTAGTCCAAGCTGAGAGGGCCTTACCTTGCCTTTGCCCACATCAGCTGACAAAGAGTAATTATGTGCCCATGAAAACACAGTTCCAGCCAGTTTTGTGTGTCTCTGTTACCATCGTCACTTGCTGTAATCCCTCTCTCTCTTTTTCTCTCTCTCTTAGGCAAACTACCCCTCCCTTTCCCTTCCCCGCGCCCCCCCTTCCCCCCAATCAAGGCTGCCTGCCTGCCTGTCTGTCTCTCCCTTCCTGCCTGCCTACTTGTTCTTATGAGTCTATTACCTTCATCATACACTCTAATCTGTCTCTCTCTCTCTTGTTTCCTCTCTCTCTTTCTCTCTCTCTCATTCACTTACCCACTCTCTCACTTATCTTATGATCCAGAATGCTAGAGGAACTCTACGAGGACCATGGGGACACCCTGGCCCTGCAGTATGGTGGAAGCCAGCTTGTCCATCGCATCAAGGGTTATCGGAAGATTGCACCATGGACCTCACATAGCAGAGATATCATGCAGACACTGTCTCGCTACTACAGCAATGCATTTTCAGGTGAGTGGGTACAGCAACTGGAATTCATCCATTTTATAGCTCATAATAATCTTGTTCAGAACATTTCCATTTTGTGGGTGAGAGGGGCCAAACCAACCTCCAAATACGTTTTTTTTATCACAACTAGTGAGGCAACAGAAGATCTTCAGAAGAAGATACCCCATCAAGGCAAATATTTGAGCCTTTTGATTTCCTGACATCCTAAAGGAAGTGGGCCATCATTGTGTCATGACTAAACTTGTCCATCCGTTGACTGTTTATATTTTACATGCCTTGAGATGGGCAGGAGCCCACATCCTCCCATGTCCAAGGAATTTCGAATATCCTTGCTGCATATCCTCTCAGCCTTTTGCAAAGCCATGGTCAAAGTCTCAGCCTGTAGATCCTATCGTTTTTTATCATTAATGAAATTCATTGTTTTACACTATACTCTACCCTTTCCTCAGATGTTGAAAAGCAACAAGCATTCAACCTATTTCTTGGAGTGTTCATCCCAGCGGAGGGCCAGCCGAATCTCTGGGATCTACCAACAGACTTCTACCTACACAACAAGGCATCCCTGGGCATCCGCACACCCAGAAACCAGTGAGTTCTTGACCAACATATCATGTAGAGCCACCAGCTTGAAGTATTATTAAAGCATTTTTGTGGTAGAAAATCTGAAGAGGGAGAAAGTTTTTACAACAATCAGGGATACCACTCTTCAGAGAATTCTCTGATATCAGAGAATGATGTGTTACAGAGAAGACGATCAGACATCAATCCAAAAACCTGCACAGGTAAATAAGAAAAAAAACATTATATAACGAATAGGATTTTCATTCTTACTTTGTTTGTTTCATGAATGTCATAATTGCTTGGCTTGGACATTCTCTTTTTGTGTAATAATTTCATGATTATTGAATGGCATTTCTATACAGTATAACTCACAGCCGATAAGAAAAAAAGAACTTATAGTAACTTATAGGTTATATTGTCAATTTAGACCCAGGATGGTGTCTTTCTCTTCATGCTTATTTACTTTGTTACCTTCTTGACTTGATGGTTTTTCATGGTACTTTCTGTAGTTACTGTCAATGGTGGGAGAAGGATGTGTGGAGCAGCCTACCCTTGCCGCTTGATGAAGGTTGGTTGTTGCACATTGTAGCTTTTTCACATAAATTATTGTCACCACCATCATCATCATCATCTTTGCTTTACAAACATTGATTTAGCATAGAGCATGAACAAATCAAAGATAGTGCAAGAATTTTATACATTTAATACACATAATTTTCTGATGTGAGTCCTTCATCAAGTGATACATGACTGACAAACAAAAGACCTAAGGATAAATGAGCAGATACTATGACAAAAATAAAACTGAGCAAAATCACTGGAAAAAAAGCTTGAACAATAACAAACATCTAACAAGGAGCAAAAGTAAACATTAATATGGAAGCCAACAGGACTTAACAAGTACTCACAATTTTCTTACCCAACAAACAACTAACAGTTCACTCTCCTTCTCTTAGCAGTTACTATCTTTCATTCTCTCACTTCCACCTTCTCTCACAACCACACTCCACAGCAAAATAGAAAAAAACTAATCTGCCTTGCTCCAACCTTTCCATCCCTTTTATTTTATAAGTTTCCATTCTCTCTCTCTTATACCCAACTATCTTCTCTTTTTCTCCCACACTCACTCTCAAATTCTCTCTCTCACTCACCATGACCATCATCATCATTATATTATTTTTATTATTATTATTGTACACGAGAAAGATTTATAAATCAAAGAGATTTGATAGCGTTGCGTTGACAGTAAATAACAATGAAAAGCAAAAAGCCAGCTTATCACTTCAAATCCAGAGAGAGACCACACATACACATTATTTCACCCCGCCAGGCATAACTGTCTCATCGTTTTTCTGCAATCATACAGCACATTGTTCTTATCACTTGCATGTGGCAAGCATTAAGTAAGTTTCATTGCTTGGTCATTTCTTGATATATTGGACAAATTTTGTCTGTTTTGTTTTTTTTTGTGTGTTTTTTTCAAGTCACCCAGTTCCTTTCTTGTGATTTATTTTGAGTTTCAAAACCCCCAGATCACATGGTATTTCCCACTAATGTTGTTTATTAATTGTTTATTGGTAAGAGAATTCATTGTGTATCAGCACACATGAACCATACCTTCTCAACATTGTCTTAAGTGAAAAACTTCACTTTTCACTCTTTTCACTTCCCCTTTGCAGCAGCCAAGTCCAAAATGGTGCATGCGGCTGTCATGACTGCGCCACAAACTGATGAGCACGTTAACCCATTTTATGAACACTACAGGCCAGAGGAGATGACCTCCTTTGATGAAATGTACCAGATCTACCTTTCTCAGGCTTGTTGGTAAGATAAGATCTACCTGGCTTAAGCTTGTTTGTAAGCCTTGACCTCTCTCTCACAGATTGATGAGTCCAGATGTACCTGTCTTATGTTGTTGGTGAGTGTATTTCATCGTCACCTGCCAGTAAATTTGTCACTAATTTATCAAGTGCAGTGGATGGATATATATACACACAAACATGCTGCTCCTATAAGACCTGGGAACAAATATATATGCACATAGTTGTCTGACAGGCAAGTGCAGCAAGCATACTAATGCTGTGACAGGTACTGTAGTGGAATTCACGGCATTTGAGTCATGGTCAGGACATTTTGATCAACTGCTGAGAAAATTTTTGATGATACGGTTGACTCTGCTGTATTGTAATCACACTTATGCGTAGGGTAATTTGCCTTTAAACAGAAAGTGTGATTGATTGGCACTAGTTTTCTACTATCAGGTAGCAGCCAGTTGAACTAAATTGCAGTTCCTCAGTGGCATGGGAAAAGTTGCGATAAAAAGAAGTTCCTGTTATCCAGTCACCTTGTTAACAGATAAAATTTAATGCAGTTTGTTAATGAAAATGTTTTGATTAAGCAACACTTGCAGCTATCCAGAGCGATTAAGTGGAGTTGACATATAAAGAATTTCCTTAACTCTGAAACTTATTGTAAATGAATAAGGTGGTTTAGGTTACTGTGGCTAGTGGAGCTAATTAACAGCTGTAGTTTGAAGACTTTATAGATACTCATAGCATGAAGGCTGGGCTTGGGGTAAACCACAAATCAGTGAGTCTGAATAGCCTTTTAATAGTGCCATGTCAAAGAGTGAATAATTTGCTAATCAGGGTTATAAACCTTCAACTACGTTCTAGTTTTTTTGTGTACTATTTTGATGGTCTTCGTACTTCAGTTTTCTGACATCGATAGCTCTCACAATGTATTACTGTAGTTGTGTTTCACTCGATATTAACTGACACAGCTACTGCCTGGCCTCGGCAGTTTTCCCACTATTACTGTTCTGTGCCATAATATCCCTGAGTAATGTGATTGTTTTGTTTTTTCTCACGATCAGGAAACACATGCCCAAGAATGCTGTTGATGTCAGTCCATTTTGTGTAAGACATTCAGCAGAAACCTCAGACAGGTATGCTGCCAGTGTAGATCTGGATAGATTTAGTGTTGTGTGATGGTGGCACTAATAAGTAGCAGTGTGTTTGCATGTGTTGTGGTAACTAATTGTTGAGCTTCAGATAACAGTGGGACTATGGCAGTGTGAGGTACTAGAGGAGAGTTTAAGGTATCCTCATAACTGACTTTCGGTCCTGTGAGATGCGTCAAAATATGCGTCAAATATTTGGAAATGACTATTGTTTGCTTAAATTTGACATCACTGCGTAAGGGATAATGGTTTGTCTATACCAGGGTTTGCCATGTGTGTCTTGTTGGATCCAGCGTGTTTGTGCCTTTAGAGTGAGAGTATATGGTATTATAGTCTCATAGTCACATTAAATATTCTGGCTGCAAACTATAAGGAAAATATGATTTTGATTTTAACCTGTCGTTGGCACAAGCTAACATTATTCGTAGTAATAATAATTAAATGATAACCGTAACAATAATAATAATAAAGTGCATTTATATGGTGCTTCACATCTCGAAGGCCTGAAGCGCTGTACAGCCACATGTACACATACTGAAACACAAATACACACGCCCACAAACACACGAGCTTAAATGCACAGTACATGGACACAAACACATACACACTCATATTCACTTTCACATACATAGGCATTACCTGTCTGCACTCAAAGAGTAGGAGTGTAACGGTCAGGGGTGGGGGAGCATGAGTTCCAACCTTTGCCACTAAAGATCGTTTATAGAGGCTGCACTCTTGGACCATAAGTGGAGACACCAACTCACAGAGATGCATAAATATTCACATAGATACTACAGCCGCACACATATTAAATTAATATAAAAAAAAATAAAAATTGAGATACAGTCTGACATCAAAGCACAGTTGCTGAAACTATTACTTGGAAAGGCATTTAATAAACAAGTATGTTTTCAGCTGGTTCGTGGCTGGTGGAATTACAAATAAATTCTTGCAGGGAATTCCAGATTATTGGCCTTACATATATAAATGCACTGTCAGGCCTTTGACACCTATTGTTTTTTCTTCCTTTGGCCCTATTAACATTTTGTGTTATTCTACATATACCACTGTGATTTCGGGAAATTTCTTCCATGGAGGTTAAAGTACTTCTTTTGCCCGATCTTTAACGGGAAGAAAAAGGGGGGGTCAACGCCCAAAATTTTTCACAAATGTCTTTCGAAAAAGGTCACCTCAAATTCTGATTTGGTCCCCAATTTTTCATTTGGCTGGTTTTGACCGCGTGCGAATACATAGGCCTACACATTTTATTTTTTTATCTAGAAGGCTCAAATTGTACCGGAAACTTTAAAAGTGGATGCTTTATTTAGATCACAGGTCATTTTACATATTTCTACACCCTAACACTGGCTGGCAGGGCCCCATAGAAGGGGGATTTTATATATTAGTGGATTAATTGGGTTGTACACAAAGAGTGATTTACCCTTCTAGTAGGTGTCACAAACCTATCACCATACCTGTCCACTTGTGATAATCCAGGCTTGTGAACAGGAACACAAGGGCTTTTACCTTGTATGTTTATCTTGAATGAGGTGTGTAAGTACTCATTTAAGTGAATCTGTTTAGAGTAAAATCTGATGGATTCCCATTCATACTGGCTAAATTGTGAATTTTAATTTTTTTTTTCATATTACATCAACTTTGTATTTTTAATAATGATTAAACTGTAATTTGGTAAACACTCATAGGTACCAGATCTCTAAGCCATCCCTGATTTTTAAACCTACACAATTCCTGATGAGGAAAGCCTCAAGGTAGCCAATATTTCACCATATCATCCAAGCCTGCCCCCACCCCCATCCCCCTTCCTCCACTCCACTCCCAGCTGGCTGCTTATGAATGCTGCACGGTCACCTTGGCTTTGTGGCTGCTTGCTGTGGATGCTGCTTTAAGCTTTCATAAGCCTTTTGTATAGTTGATTCTGTGATAGGAAAATTCTTCAAGGCCACTGAAGAAATTGCCATTAACAGAAGCAGACATTGTCCAGTGACCTTAGTAACAGACAGTTATGTTGTTCTGTTGACAGCAGGACCTCATGATCTCACATCTCACTTGTGGAAAAAAATCTTGGACTTGTAATAAAGTGGATCCAAGTCCTAGATTTTCTGAACCTCATTTTACTTACGAACTTGATTATTTGAACACAAATTTATAATTTGGCCCCATGGAATTTGACATTGTCAAGTTGCACAGTCTCTTGCCCTTAAGAGGAAGTTGCGATTAAGCACAGTGGATGTGTCAGTGTTGATACTGTTGCCGCGGTGCAGAGTAACTTGTTACTAACATAGAAAATAGTTGTAGGGCTACTGTATTAATGATATGATGTGGTCACTTTTTGGACAATTTCAGTCTGAAATATAAATTATAATGGCTGCTGTTATATAAAGCTTGATGCTGCTGCCTTCTCATTGTTACCATTACAGTTTTANGGGGGGGGGGAAGGAGGTTACTGTGACTGGGTTGGTTGGAAATGATCAGGAATAGATGGTCGCGTTCTTGCCCATGGCACTGCATTCAAATGAAGTTGAATTGGAAAATTCCAGCAAATTTTGTAGGCAGTATATTGGGATGCTCCACCTCCCCTTGACTTAAGATTAGGGGCAGGGTTTGGAGGAGGGTTAAGGAAGAGTACCAACCCTAGCATAGGCTACATCAACTAGATCTAGCCACTATACATGTATTCCATTTTTTGCATGCACACAGTTTTACATTTGTAAGGGCCTAATTGTGAAAAGGCTGAAGTTCCTATGTTTTCTTATAATAGCAAATAAAGTTCAGTTCATTCAGTGGCTTGCACAAGTACAGAATCTGCAATATGAATATGTAATACTTGATAATGTATTGTTCAGAATTATCACTTCCTCTGTTGTTTCTTTCTTATAACAAATAGATAAATAGATTGACCGACTGACCAATGAAGGTTGTCATTTTCCACATAGCTACAACAAATTTATGCAACCTTACGCATCAGCATGATAATGTCATAACATTGCCATATCTATACACCAGCCTGGCTGCGTGGGGTCACAGCTTCCCTCACTGCCAATTTGAACCTTGCCGGTCACGCTTTGTCTAATCCTCTCATATTCAAGACATATTGTACAGGGATGGAACCTATTCCGGCATTCTCAGAATTCCAACATTTTTATTAGCCAATCAAAATGTGACATTGATAGTATTTCTGATGGTGCTTTGCTCTGTGCAAAAGTTTCTCAAAATGTTTTTAATGACCTGGTTTCACCCCTGATTTCAGACTAAAACTGACACATTCTTGCTATTCCTTTTATTTTCTTACACATTTTTGAAGTACACTTTTGTTTTTATTCTTTCCAGTCTGTACAGCAGAATCTTACAAACTTAAATGCTGGATATTGATCTTGAAAATTCTGGATTGTGAGGAATTCTAGATTTTGAGATAGATGTAAAATGGAAATACAAGGATTGGGATCCCAATTTTGCAATGAGAGTGATGGGAATTCGATTCACTGTATTTTTTCCATGTTACCATTTTGCTTACATTTATCCCATCCATTGATTTTCCTATGTTCTGTCTATACAGGAGTCCATCTATCCATGTGTTTGAAAATCTACCCAGATATTTGCCCATCTATTCATCGTTCCATCTGTCTTCTCTCCCTAACTCTCTAGAGAGAGTTGCGCAAGAGAACAATACATACATCATCTGTCTCTCCTCATTTTCACCTAGTGTTGCTTTTATCTGATTGCTTCTCCATATCCATGATTATTCCCACTTTGTCATGTGTCACTTGTAATGTGACACACAGTGGATTGCATATTCTTCCACTTATGATAGTGCTCACAGTACAGGCATCTGTGTATGCCATGATGCACTGTTATCACATGCACCAGACACCTGTTGAACTTTTTTAGACAGGTGGAATGTAATTGATTACTTTTCATGACTGAAGTTTGGGTCATAAGATGTCAGGGTACAGATCACAACTAGAAGAGAGTTTTGTTGACAGAGTGGTTGGGAAAATCATAACAATATAAGTTTTGAAGAATTGTGATGATTTCGAAAAAGGGAGATAGGTGGGCTCAAGTTACAGGTGGAACTTCGTCAAAAATTAATTTTAAGTTTCGTTAATAATTTTAAAACATTGTGTTTTAGTGTAAATCCATTCACTTTGTAACCAGTTCTTTGTAAATTTGTCAGTTTTTTTGTTTTCTTCAACAACATTTTCATTGCATACATTTGTAATGGCAATAGTATGTTAAATTCTTGTGCCCATAATGGCTCTGTCAGAACTTGTATCAGAGGTGAGTTTAGATCTGTGGTTAGAGCTATTGAATAAAGTTCAGCTAGTTTTCCATTTGCCATATTGTTTTTCTAATTTTTCATTATTGTCCCCCATACAATCATGACATGAATCTGTGAACTTCAGTACATTATTGCAATATGATATTGTGAAGTTGATATTATCTTGCAAAATTATGAATACAAAATATCATCTCATGATAAAGTAGTTCACAGCCCTCTCCTGTTTCTTAGGCATTGAAACTGTATTTCAGACCTTGAGATTGTGAATGTTTAGTCTTAGAAGGGCACCTAACATTTTGGGTTGGGAGATGTGTGAAGTTAATGATTTCTCTAAATCATGGTATATGAAACTGGCTCTTAGATGACAGTTTCAGGCATTGTTATCAGGTTGCAAGTGAGGGGATGCAGTCACAAAACATGTACCAATCTGGGAACATATTTTGATAAACCACTTACCATATATTTGCTTTCCAACCCCTTATAACAGAGTGGAATCCAATCCCAATGTGTCTGGTAAGGACTCCACATCTTCAACAACCTCCTTTGGTTCAGAAGGAAGTTCATCATCCTCAGAGGATTCAGATGTGGAGGGAGGCATACAGTTATCAGATTCTTCTACTGATGATACGTCTGAAGACGAGGGAAATTATATTAGTTTCAAGGTAAAGCACCGTGAAGTGAATTTATATTTGTCTTACAGCATGTGAAAATGAGGTTTGTGTTTTCTTGTCAATATCAGGCACTAAGGACTTTTTGGGCTATGTAGTATCAATTTTTATTAATTGTGGACATTGAGAGTAAAGTCATGCTGTCCACAAAACTGTTTATTTTTGCAGGCAAACTGGTCAGTGATAATTAATTGTGGATAAATTCTTTTTTTTAATTTTTGTTTTGTTTTGGAGTAGCATAAATTTCTGAAATGGAAAATTGTTCTTCAAGTGTGATTGTCTCAAAAATTTTTTTATGGTGCATGAGAGTGACCAACTGCCATTTGAAACAGCTGTAACTCAGGCCAGAAAACCTCTAGCACAGAATGGTTTCACTTAATTAAAATATATACATTCCACCTTTATATCATACCAATAACTTGATTTGGTCAAACAGCGACTTAAGCCTCATTTTGATTGGCTGCAAGATGTTTATTTTTTTCACAGGCTTAATCAGTGCTGAAGGATTTCAGCGTTTTTACATGTGTGAATGCAAGAATGTAAATCATCTGCTACTCTCTCTTAGAGTAAATGCCACAGGCTTGATCATCATTGTTAGTTATAGTATTCGCAGTTTATTAGTAGTGTTCCATGCAATGGTAACAGACATAGCTCCCACCCAGTTTCAGCAATTTTCCACTGTTTTCATAAAACACCATTTACATCTCTGATGTACAAGTATGCGTGTATGTTTAATGAGCACAAAATTTGGATATTTAATCTACTGTTTATTACAGCAAAATTTCAGTGATTGTATTAGGTACACTTGCAGTTTCGCCAAAGTAAAATTATTAGGAGATTGTAAAGTACGAAGCTGCAAAACATGAGTTATTTAAGATGGAAAACAAAGACAAGTCCCTTTGTTGCAGAAACTTTTGTTTTTTAAGAAAAACTTTGTTCATTTATTTGTGAGCGCACCGCCGTGGAAATCACAAAAATGACAATACAGTTAGCATCCAATTTTTTTAATAAAAGTTGTTCAGCAAGGTAAAAGGTGTGTTATCCTTTGTTGATGTCCACT
>JAWQUT010000290.1:12695-39466 GCA_033807755.1 Ellobium chinense | reverse complement strand
GGGGGGAGGGGAGTGAGGAGGGAGAGGGATTCTAAGCTTGACGGTTAAGGTGGACTCAGTTCTCTCCATTACTATGAATCTCCATTTCTCTTTTTCTCTTTTGCATTTGTAATAACTGCTATTGGTTTCCTACATTCATTTGTTGTATTTAATATCCCCAGAGTAGTCCTTCTATTGGAAAGTTGGGTGTCTGTTGCTTTCGTTGTTATTGCCTTTGTTTAGAAATCTGGCACTGTACTTGCATGCATAAACTTGCTTTTCCTTTTCTCTCATTCCTTTCTTATTTTTTCTTTGACATTTTTTTCATTAATCTGTCTTATCTTTTATCTACCAACTGTTCCCTTTGTTTTTCTGTCTTCAAATTTATGTCATTTTTCTATTTAGATTTTCTTTTTTTCTTCCTTCCACACGTACCTTTTAATTACTTTCCACCCTCCTCTTCGTTTCCCCTACAGATATGTGGATATAGGTCGCGGACGGAGCAGCAGCCACAGCAAACCAAAAGGTTCATCCGAAAAACTGGTGAACCAAGAATCTGGGATTTCTGAATCAGCTGAAGCAAGGAGTGGTGACCTAGAGAATGTTGAGCCATCAGTGGACATCCCGAAACGTTTACCTCCAGGCATTGACATGTAAGTTCGTGAATCAGTGTCAAGCAAGCGGCTTATCCAAGCTGCACGTATATAGCAGCATAGAAATCTTTTTTTGCTCAAATTCAACTTCTGTACAACAGCAAAATTTTCAGAATTATATTTGATTCATGAGGCACAATGATGTAAATGCAGAACTGTATACACTCTTAGAAAAGAAAGAGGGGAGGAGAAAGAAGGGACTTATTATCACCATTTCGGATACGACTTGACCTGGGCAAAAAGGGGAAAGCAGGGATCTTACCATTTGAGGGTTATCTCAGTGGTAGTCCAAGTCAGTGTTCTAATAAGCTACCAGCTAGACACCACAGATACAGTTAGAATGAAGACTCTTGTCAGAAGACTAAGGGTAACACAAAGTGAAATGAGAAAGTGAACTGTCTTAAAAAGTAGGAGATATGAGGAGAGATTATATATTTTTAGAATATATGGGAACTAGAATGATTTATCATTTACGTATAGTGCCATTGGTTTAGTTTAGAGGTTGTGTAACATTGATATAGCTGATTTTTGTTGAATTTTACTATTTGTATGTTCTTGTAGTGAAATCATAACAAAGATAACTCTGATGAAAACATGTGCAAGGACTTCAAAGTTCAGTTGAAATCCAAACTGTTATCAATTTGCCTACAAGTTAGTGAAAAGGTCAGGCCTAATCTCAGATAAGAAACCATTAGATTTTGATGCAAAAGTGGATACAAGTTTTGATTGAAAAATTTTATACAGAATGTCTTCTCCATCATGGTTAGTGACAAATGGGACACTATGCCTTGTTGTCGAGGGTCCTGAGTTTTAGTAATGTCAGTGATGGACTTTTCCTTGGGAGTTCCTTTCTCCTTTTTTTTTCCCTTTCCTTTCTTCTTTTCTTTCCCTCTGTCCTTACTTTTTAAATTTCTTGTAGTTTATGTATCGACTTTATGTTATTGGCCTCGAGTCCAATAATGACTCCGAATTGAAAATGGAATTGTATTTTTCATGGTGTTTGATCAGCACCCTCCTGTCAGTGGCCTAAGGGGAGCTTAAGTCCCATCTCTTATGAAGTTGTAACTGTGCTGAAAAGGGACATTAAAACCAAACTCGAATTCAGATCAGTTTCCCCCTGAGGCAATATTTTCAGCATTACCCCATTTAGCAGAGGAACTGCTGTACTGTACCTATTTATGTCTACAGATATTCCACAACTATTTCATTAAACTTCTTCTTCATTTTCAGATTTCCCATATCTGCCTTCAAACTTGATAGCACCTTCTTTGTAGAGCCCCCACCAGTGAGTCGCCAGGCTCGAGATCTGTACACAGCCTATGTTCAGCGAGGCCAAGTGGGGGCGGGGCCAGTGTCCGATGTAGACAGACTTGCTTACATTAAATACGTCAATAGAAAATACATGTGATGTACTGCACCTGGGAATTCAAATCTTGATTCAAAATATCTGTGATCCACCTACATACATGTACATATTATCTCTGTCTGTGCAGTTTCATTCAAATTTCAAGGTCTGAAAGGAACTCACATGTGTTATGATTCAGATACGTGTTTTACTTGCTTGAAGTATCAATAAGAAGCTGGGAAGATAGGACACCTTGTTGGATAGAACAGTGACTATATTAGATAGGACCTTTCATTGGATGGGACTGTTACTACTGTATTTTAAATGGGACAGTATCAGATAGGACACTTTGTCAGATAGGACAGTGATTGTTTTAGGTAAGACTATAGAATAAGAGAATGTGACTGTTTTAGGTGAAAGTCATATTGGGCACTTTGTGGGAACAGTGACCATTTTAGATAAGATGGTCTCAAATAGGAAACTTCCTTACATGCTGCATTATGAGACAAAGATTCTGTCTTGTAGGATGAAGCATTTTATCAAACAGCATTCATGGTCATCTGTAATATTCTTGGTCATGTCATTGTGGTAAGAATCTCATTATGATATCCACACACTTTGTGCAATACTGTTCATTAAATTCTTTTCGAGTTGTTCTATTTGATTTATGATCAGTCAGACACATTTCACATTGCATGTACTATTTGAATTATGATCAGTCAGACCCCATTTCACATTGCTTTGAGGTTTTCAGAGAACAAGTGTTGATAAACAGTAGATAAGTACATTCAAACGTGTACACTGTAAAACCTCCTGCACACATTATGATGCTCTGGTTTGTATACACTTTGCATAAGAATTGAGTACCTCACAGACTTGAAATTACGGACTGGTATTCTAGTTTGTAAGATGCTATATTTTTCATTTCTTTTGGTAAGTTCAGATTGCTCTAACACAGTTCAATGATGTGATGGTAGATGTATTTATTTTGAAGTATGTTCATGCAGATTCAAAAAGGACCACTAACTTGGTCCTGTATCTTTGTCCAAGTCTGTTGTGATGAACTTTGTCCGCCTAGACATATATTTCTCTATGAAAATGCTGAATGTATAGCTGCTACCAAATATTTCTGTATGCTAGCTGAGGTGTCCTGGTGTCACTTGAGCAAGGGGAAGGGAAGGGGGGGCAACTGATTCATGCCACTTCTCCACATACTGCCCTTCAAATCATTGGGACCAGATCAGGAGCCCGTCATTTAGCAGTTTAGGCATTCACTTGGGGCTCTTAGCTGTATTAACCTACTCTAGTAGACCCCACACTGCTTGGCCATGCAGTCTAATCAGCCTCAGTATGAAAAAATGGATTTTGTGGCAGTGGGATTTCACAAGACTGTATTTATGACTCAGACCAACTTTCAGAAATGCTTAAGCATTCATCTGGACTAACAAAATCTTAAAAAAGAACAAGAAGTATTTGTGCATAAAAATTTCACGTAATTCTGGGCAGAAGTACTTCAGTTAAGCCTCTTCAAAACTCAAGTGAGTTGGTTGTTTTTTTTAATAGATTTTATTATGCTGTTTATAAAGTGTGACAAACAGTAATTTGAAAAACATGCCTGTTATGAAGCATTTCTAAGTAAATTATTATCCCATTTTTTTTTTTTTAAAGCGTAATTTCTCTTTCACTTGCAATAAATCAGCCTATGCACACGTGACCCCCCACTTCCGGCTTACTCAGCTCAAGCCTAAGCAAAAGCTTTTTAATAATTATGAATTGGTAGAAAGAGCCCTGTTGTTGTGAATGCCTATTAAGTTTTCTGGTTTTCCTGCAGCCAGATAAAAAAGATGTATGTTAGGAGTTTTACACTGAGAAAAAGACAAGAAAGAAGACAGTGCTACTCTGAAGGGTTCATCCTGTTTCCACCTGTTAATTGCCAGCATTTCAAGCTTTCCTGTCCTTTTTAGCCCTTTTGAATGTGTTGTTGATTTGACTTTCTTCTAGTCACGCATTTACCTCAGTCATATTTCTGCAGGTGTTATTAAAATGCCAGCAAATGATGGATAAGAAAAACAGCCTTGCTGCATCATAACAACAACAGAATATTTGTTAAATACACAGGCTTGCAATGGTGGCAGGTGTCAGAAAAGGAAAAAATACAATCTAAATGTCAAATAAATAAGACTGTTTTTGTTGTTGCTTTATTGTGATGAATTTGTTGACATTGATGCAGCTGTTGTCCTTATCATTAACCCCTTGACTGCTCTTTTGATGTACGCTGTACGTCATGAAATCTGTGGCAGTCCAGTGCGCTGTTGACGTACGCCATACATCATGCTAAATCACTGTTTTGTTTCGCTCATATGTGGACACAATCACACTTTTGAACCATGAGATTAAATTCCTTTGAAAGCCAGTTGTTTCTGTTTTTAGGGAATGATGACACGAGGGGGAAATGCTTGTAGCAGCGAAGGGGTTAATACAACAGGACCTCATGATCTTGAACTTCATGCACTGGGAAAACGCCAAATTCATGGAAATCTTGAGATCGCAAGATCTGTTTTATAAAAGCCGTTAAGGGGCATGTCACATTGTTTACTATTGCGATAAATGTTGAAACTCTTTATTTATAAAATTCTGCCAGTATCATCAACGTTAAGCAAATAGATACAAAAAGGTTTATATTCATTGTGTCTTCAATGGATGTGCAAGATTTAATAAATAAAAGTATAGGCAGGATTGTGAACTTTTACCTTTTTGTCATTTTCAAGAATAGGATGAAAATTGTGAAGTTGGTTGTCCTTTCAGTGATAACATCATGCAGTATATTGAGTATCATATCGGTGGGTAAAGCCCCGTAATGTAGTCATTTAGTGTCTGGTTAAAGAGCTAGTTTGCTTTCGAGTTTACGCAGAAACACCGCGCCAACTCAAAATCATGGATCAGTCCCCTAGAATTTATTTGGGTTCAAAGTTTTTTTCTGAGCTGTGACCTCTTACAGAAGGTTGAAGGACAATCCAGACATGTCTTCTTCAAACTTAGGTGTGTGTCTGTGGGGTTGGAGGAGGGGGATAGAGGATTTCAGTACAAACTCAGAACAGACACTGCCACAAAATGACAAAAGAAAGCAAGTCCATTTTTTATTAAAAGTCGTATGTTTTCATTCAGTGAAGCATGTACTATCTACCAATAGGTTAATTTTTTCAAAACAGGCATGAATTAAGCTATAATTTGCGTTTGTAAGGAAGCAAGTTCAGTGACATGCCATATTTGTTCTTTTCTGAAAACTTGGTTTTATGGACTTGCTTCTTTTAGCCATCTGACAGCAGTATTAGTGAAATAATTTCTTATTTTGTGTGAGAAAGAACTTGGAGTTGGATAGGGGTGGTGGGGGTTGTGGGATGGAGGGTACCGTGGCCATCATGGGTAAAAAAGTAGAGAAAGCTGGATTTTTTACACAGAAATATACAATAAAGTCAGATGCAATATAAATATTGTGTTTTATTATAAAACCGTATAGATCTGTAACGAATACAATATCAATATTGCCAAGCTGATGTGTACATAATTTCACAGATTATGATAGATGAATATGAATGCTAATGCAACACTTCAGAATATTGGATATATAAATGATATTTTTCTCTTGGTTCATGCTCAAGATAGACATGTGAAGCTCTCCATGTAGCTTTCTGCAATGTCTATTACATTTGCTTTTATCTCTTCTGTCAACTCTCACTAGTGAGGTCAAATTATCTCACCATCATTATACACAGACCGCCATAAAGAGTCAATGTGCTATATTTCTCTAACAAAGACTAACAAGAAATTCACTTTTACAAAGTATTTGTATCTAGATGCGAATAATAGTCCAGTTATTAATGTGCCTGGTTTCAGGACAGTATTTACCATAATTGCATTGGCTGGAGGCTTGGGTATCCCCAAGTTTTGTTTTTAAATATAAACTACTGCTGGGATGGTCTAAATAAATAACGAATGGTCCACTGCCACAAGTTTGTACCAGAAAAACTAAAACTGATATTTTATATGCAGCAAGTTGTAACAAGAATCTGGTTGTATCACTCAGTCCAAGTTCTCCCCCTCTCTTCGCTGTTTGAGAGCTTGCGCATTAACATAATAACTACATTAATGCATTGGTACTGAATGCATTGTTAGTAGCTTTCAACATGCAGAGTTAATGTAATTCTTAGATGGTATAAGAGGTCCCATCGTTAGTGGGCAAGCTCTCAATTGTTGACGTAGCCTTTTCATAGTAATTTTGGGAGAGTGAAAATCTCGTTGTGATGGCAAAAAGTGCCTTGCCCTTGTTCTAACTATGCTGTCTGCTACCAAGTTGGCGTTATGGCGTTTTCAAACTGAAAAAAAATTAAGGAAAATCGTCTTTTTTTAAGTCAGTGACAATGTTATATGTACTAACAATGATGCTTTTGAACACAATTATTAGTAAAAGAGAAACAATGTAAATGTGTATAGATGTGGTTTCTTGGTGATTTGCCTCACACAAATTCTGGCAAATTTGTGGGTGCTTTGACTAGTATTACATTATACACAACACAGATACCGCTGTAACCAGAACGTACAGGTTAAAATGTTACAAAGAGGTAGGAAGATGTGGGTTCGGATGTACTCATGAAATCCGGTGACAATACAGCAGAACTGAGGTTTTTGGTTCTCATGTCTAATTTACCACTTAGCTGTTCAATGGCTAGCCAGTCAGTGGATAGATGGGACTAACCTCAGTGTAGACTATATCTGATCTATGTCATTATTGTCATCAGTATTCACTTATAGTGTTGTCCTCCACAAGAATGTGGTTCAGATAAAGATAATTATGATATGGGCAGTTTGTAGACAGAAAGCTCTCGCACAAAAATTTCTTTCCATCACTCACTTGCGGTTCCAAAAATGTCCAAGTCTAGGACGTAGTGCTCCGTGGAAATGTATAAAAAAGTTAATGATTAAAGATCTTAAAGAACTTTTTGAATTTCTGATAAATGGTGGTCCAGCAGCGGAGATGGGAACAGAGCATTCAGCATTTGAGATGATTCGACTTCTAAACAGACAGAAGCTGCATTCCCTGTCCTTGCCTGGTTATGTCAAGGGAAAGCTTTTCTGGTGTGTAAAAGTAAGTGCTAGAAAGAAGGTGCAGAACTTCATGATTCACAACCTTCATTTGCCCTCTCAACTTTTGTAGTGTGCTCTCAGCAGAAATACCCTACATTCCTGGGTTTCCTGATGATAAGCTTGTTCATCATAAAATTGTGGCCAGCCATAAATTCCAATGTTAACAGCTGAGCCAGCCAAACTATAGACAAAATGTGATACCAAAGCGTACATCACAATGTTGTAATTTATGTAATACGACCTTATAAATGAACAACGATAAATTGCTTTTTTTGTTGTCTAAATGTATCAAATTTTTAGGGGAGTTTTACTCATGATAAAGTAGATCGCAGTTATATACCGTGATTGCCAAGTCTAGAACCAAAGGTTCATCAGATAATACCACAACGGTGAGATAAATTGTTGCCTAGGCGTGGCCCAACGCGGGTTCCCATTGGTCCCCTGGAAGCCGGTAGCTGAATTACCATTCGTCCCTTGGAAACTAGTAGCTGAATTTCCATTGGCTGTTTGTGGTGGTCTGATATTCTGCATGGGCCGGGTAGGCGGGGCTGGTCTGACAAGGGGAGCTGGGGAGATAAAGAATGCTTGATGTGAGATGTAGGGTAGCATGATATGGGAAACAGTTGACGACAGGCCTCATTTCACGTTCACCAGGTTGGAAGCATAACTTCACAGTGCCATAAATTACATCTGACTCAGAATGATCTATACACATCGCATACATGATTATACATCACATGCAATGAGTACGGATAATACGTATACCTTGGAAGCGACCAAAAGTATACTTGTTGACAGAAATACTATTAATCATACAAGTAACCCTTGAAAAGAAAAATTGGGACCAAAATGACTGTACTCAGTATCCATCTTTATATATTAAGCGTGTCCGTGTTAAATGTGCTCCACTGTATATTTATTACTGTGTAGAATACTTTGAAAAAAGTCGTTACCTCTCGTCGCGGCGTAGCGACTGGCTCCCCTCCCTCCCAGCCCCAAACTCTGAAGCTAGGTACTCGTTAACAGCTGAAAGTTGTGAGGACTGGGCGATCCCAAGAATAGAGCAATGTAAATCACTCACCCTCAGGAGGTGGGGGGATGAGGGGATGGGGTGGGAGGGGTAGAGTGGGGGATTGTACCCTCAAACCTCAGACTTGACAGTCTTCTGATAATGAAAACAACTCACAAGCCGCATGGCAATGCTGTCTCTTCCCTTCCCTCCCGCATGTATTAAGTTGGTTAACTTAAAACCAGGTGCTGCACTACCGGAAAACAAAAAGCCCGTATAAGCCAAACTGGTTGGATCAAATTCACCGCTTGACCCCTTTGTATAGAGCGTAATGTTCTTTATCATCATCCCTGGGTTATTGCCTTGTAGCTTTTAAAGTTTCGGAGATATTCAGCCGTATGGGATATTGATTCGGGGTGCAGCACAAAAATCGTTGTGCATTTCCAGTAAACTGGGATTTTGGCACTTAGAGGGTTTTTTTGGTTGTTGTTGTTGTAATGGTGAAACGAACAGTACTGTGGAACATACAGAAGCTAATTAACAATAAACTATTGGAAAGAATTTAAGATCTACTCTATATTATCACCTCCACTTAATAAAGGAAAATCACAAACCACTAAGTAAAGGAAAATCACAAACATGTCTCTCATGGTCGATCAAAACTGAATTTCCTCCCTTTTGATCACTTTTAGACAGTCATTTACAAAAAAAAATCTGAAAACAATCTGTTGTGTGCAGATGAAACTTGGATTTAAATGAGTGTGCTTGAGCTGTTGTCAATTTCCCATGTGCTGAATGAATGTGTCTTTGTCTGAGCAGATAATACGAAGGTCCAAGGTTTGAAGAAATTAGAGGCAAATATTTACGCAGGTGGGCCGTCAGAAAGCCAAGTATGTTTGAATTTGTAAGACTTTTATCTTCTACTGAAAATAATGACTTGCAGAACATCGCCAAAGCATGTCATTGTATACTAAAAGAGTATGAAGTTCACAAGTAGGCTAGTGTATTATGCTAGTGTATTATTGCATACATATGTCATAAGTTCATGTGTAAATAATTGTGGGAATAATAGCAATTGAATGCATTGATATTCTTGATGTGTGGTTGTCTGGCTATGTATTGTTTTGCGCAATGTCGGAATTTCTCTTCTGGCACTCTTGCTACTGTGGTGAAATGGAAGGCAGTGGAGTGTAATTAAGANATCTTTTGGAAATGCATTTCGGATGGTTGGGGTTAGAGAGGGAGAGTGAATGAGTGTGGGGGAGGGGGAGAGAGAGAGAGAGAGAGAGAGAGAGAGAGAGAGAGAGAGAGAGAGAGAGAAAGCTAGAGAGAGGGACAGAAAGACTGTGTGAATGTGTCTGTGTGTGTGTGTGTGTGTATATACACATATATAAAGAGCGAGAGAGAAAGAGAGAGGGGGAGAGAGAGAGAGAGAGAGAGAGAGAGATGCCATAAAGTAAATGTGTCAGTTATGCACTTTTTTTTTCTTCTTCTTCGTTTTTTTTTTTTATTCATTTTGAATTGTTGAATTTATTGTTATGTGGTTGGCTTTTGCCTAAATAAACAATCTTGAATCTTGAATCTATTAATATCCTCTCACATTTTTGTGTGGGTTTTAGCTAGTATAAAATAAACCTCTTCGAGTAGTAGGGTTTGTAAATTCTATAAAAGGCCGTGTGCTGGGTCAGTGCCTGAAAGATCGTGCACGGCGGTCTCATGATATACAATAAACCTTAAATAACATGAACCCTGGATACATTGGTCACACTAGTAGCGCGATCAGTTGGTCCAGTCCCGTAACAGGCCTTGTCTTCTTGTACTTTAAGCCTAGATCTATGATTCACGCCGTCCATTCATGCTATGGCAGCTGCTGAGGACTCAAAGAAGTTTAACTCGCAATTCGTGAACTCCAATTGAACACGAGTCGTTATATCTTGAATGCAAAAGTCAAATATCTTCAGCCGATTCAATAAAGCTCCGACTCGATTCGACTCTAAAGCAGTGCCAAAATGACTCGACTTGACTACGACTCGACAAGTAAGCGACTCCTCCCAGATCTGTAGAGCAGATTAATCTTTTCCGTTTGAATTATGGTTGCTATGTTATCATGGCTTACCCAACATCACATATAAGTGCAATTTTGTCCTCTTCCAACTCCCCCCCCCCCCCNCCCTCCTCTTCCCGCACAGTCTAGGCGTTTTCAAAGACTGTTATGACCTGCCAACCGCTCAGTCATCTGGCAAGGAGCCACGTAAAGGTAAATCCCGTCACCTGCCATATGTAGCAGGTCCTTTACATGATGGATCAACTAGACCTATACTTTGTCCGTCAGCAAATGCCTAAATGGCCAACAAGAAGTATTACTCCTGTCACAAATATTTATCATGCACTAACTGAGGTGTCCCGACGCTGCCAGGGCAAGGCAGGGGGTAGGGGGCAGGGCAGGGCAGGGCAGGCTAGGATAGGGGGGGGCAAACAAACTCATGCCACATTGCCAGCTTATTCAAGTTACTGTGATGTGAGGAATAAGGCCTCATAACGCCAACTTAACGATTGTAGGTTGCAGTGTCTATTTCATTTTGACATGCATGGTTCATTTTCAACGGATTCCACTGTGTTTATCTCCGACTGATCCGACGACTCTTTTAATAACGTGATACTGCCGTAAAAAAAATATAATAATTTGAATTCTTTTTCCGTGACCAAGTATGCTCATATAATTATACTCAAAGGCATACATTACTGCTGATCATACGCTGGGACTAGATTAAAAAACAGTTATGATATGCTATCCTGCTAACAATTTCAAGAAATCGTTTTTTTTTTCTTTCTGTTCTTACTGATTGGTCAACTACAATTCACTTTTTTCTTCCTGTTCTTGCTGATTGGTCAACTACAATTCACTTTTTTTTTTTGTTCTTGCTGATTGGTCAACGACAATTCACCTTTTTCTTTCTGTTCTTGCTGATTGGTCAACTACAATTCACTTTTTTCTTTCTGTACTTGCTGATTGGTCAACTACAATTCACTTTATTATAAGAAATCACCTCTATTTTCTACTCCTAGAAATCCGGTCACGTGATGTAGTGCTGCGATAATATTTTATATTCCGCCAGTCAACAACAACAACAACAACAACAACAACAACAACAACAACAACAACAACAACACTTACGTGGGGGCATACACGTGCACTTGCTGCAACCTCTTGAGTCTTTGATGTAGACATAGTGGGGGCAGTTTGAGTCACAAGCTGTCTCACCACACGGAACTAGATCAGAGAATAAAAATGAACATTGATGATGCTGACTGATGTTATCCACATTGTACGCTACGTACACGTGGAGTGTTGATGACTAAAATAACAAAATGATAATGGCCAAATTACGACATGTTAATAACACGAGTAGGAAGTTAGAAAAGGGATATAACCATGAACTCATGTGTGTGACTTCCGGCCTCATGTTATGGCCGCATCCTGTGTGTTTGAAATAAATGAAGTTCGTATCCCGGATCATGCAGCTTTTTGATCATGATATTAGACCAGTGTATTGTTCACACAGAAGGATGACCTTAATGATGCGGGAAAGGAGAAGAGAGGAAGAGGGGATGCTGGCATCGTATCAAGAGTAGAGAGGGGTATTTGGGAAGTGGAGGGGGGGGGGCGGGGAGGGGTGAAATCTGAGGAAAGGATACGTGAGCTTTCTCGATGAGTTTTAAAACAGATGAGGCAAGTGCATCGGTTGGACCACTTTGGCCCCGTGCCTGGGGTAATGTTATTGTGTAATTAACTATGAATCAGCATTAAATGACAACAACAAAAAAAAATTGTTACTACAGATATGAAGGAGCCAGTGGCATTAGGCATAAGGAAATGCAATTTTAAGTAGTCTTTTATCAAAACAGAAAACTGGCCATGGGGAGGGGAAAAGGGGTTGGATTTGAATTTCAAAGATTTAGATAGATACAAATAGCTTACTTCTATAGACTCAGAATAGGTGAGGTTTTGGGACTCGAGTGTAAACTGCATGGTTAGTTTTAATTTAGATGGGTAAGGTTAACCTCTTTACTATATGAAAATGCCTAAAATTTTACATAGATTCGCTACTTAAACTCTCAAAATGCAATTGGTCTAGGGGCAATTTTCTATATATTCAACTTTGAAGAAAGTGTTAAACAATATGAAATTATTTTGACTCGGTTACCTTGACAAGTTAACGAGGGCTGTAAGAGCTTACATAGCCAACAGTGGAAAAATTCGACATCATCATACCTATATATGTAAGTCACATTGGCGGCAGACGATTACTACAGTAAATATATATACATATGAAATGGGTGCCATGAAGACTGTGCCATCATTGTTAACAAAGCTGCGGCATAATATGTCATGACGCAAATCCCAAGGATTTCGAATGGGGCATGTGTTTGTATTGTTAAATGATAATAAATCTCTGCGCCAACGCTACTTTAACTTACCACAATCTCCTACAGTATAACACTGGCCGGGTCCCATGCATGGAGGGATGTCAGGGGTCAGACAGTACGTCCCGGGGCCACAGACCTGGATTAAGGAGAGAAAAAAACATGCATTTATTAACAACAGAATTAGGCATGACTTAGACTATAAGTAAGCAAGATGATGATGTGGGACGATATTTTGAGCATACTATAACGTATACATCTTCTTCTTCTTCTTCTTTTTCTGCGTTCAGCCTCCAGTCTGTCTTCTTATAACATAAAGGCACACAGACAGTATAAATCATAGTGCACAAGTGCCTTTTTTGTCATAGGACGGCAGCAATGCTTCGTTGGGAAATTCTGACAGAATGCCTTGCCAGTCAGGCTAATTTCTGAAAGCTATGACTTTACAGGAATTAGTTTCAGTTATATTAATTTAGAGAATAAGTTAAACTCCTGTTAAAAACAATCAAAACTAATTGCTATCAAGTCAAAACTTTTCAGAAATTTATATAAGTGACATGGCATTCAGTTCCATTCACAGTGTCAGGGATGTTGCCTCCAGAAAGTCCGCCTAAAGTTTGCAGGAGCTCAGCTGGTCAAAAATATTGGCCTATCCGAGTCGATAGTAGCAGAGTATAAAATCTGTCCTTTGGACAGAGTGTGTAGAAACAATCATATAACATGAAACCACACCGCAAAAGTGGTGAAATTCAGTTTTGAATTTGTAAAAAAAATAATTGTTGCAGGCAGTGTTTCCCAATGGCTTCAGCGGATTTCATTTGTGCGGACCTATGACCTGCAAAAGAAGGCCAAATTTTAAACCCCTTTACTTGTATTTTAAAATTGTGAAAAATCTAACCGAAGAACCCCCCACCGTAAACAGTATATAATTTGAACACAGTGGTGGCACCAGACCTGCAGACTAATCTTGGCCATATCGGAACGTTCCTGTGGTTCGAGAAGAGATTTTATTAAATGGCTCAAAGAAGCCTTTACAATTTGGCTCCTGCAACTTGAAGCTCAAGCCTGCTGTCACTGTCACTCCCTCAGTCACGCCGCACATCTGAGCATGGTGTATACAGTATGTAGGCCTAATCATTGGTGTTAAGAAGGAGTCATGTAATCCACATATTTATTATACATAAACTTAATATCACGCCTCATTTATGCACGAATTTCTGTTACAATCGGAGATTGAAATCCATGCTACCCTCTGACCTTGAGACTCCTGCTCTTTGAGTGCGGGTGCTGTGTGTGTACGTGTGAGTGAATGTGAGTGTGTATGTATTTATGTGCATGTGTTGTGCGTTTAAGCTTGTGTGTTTGTGGATAGGTGCATTTGTGGCTGAGCATAATATGTGCATATGGCTGTAAAGCTCTTCGAGTCCTCCAGGGTTGAAGCGCTATATAAATGCACTTTATAATAATAATAATAATAATTATTATTATTATTATTATTATTATTATTATTATCACAATCACAACATTTCTGAACGGTGATATGCAAATGATATTGATAAATGAGATTTCGAGTTAAAAACAACAACAACAACACCACTCCATCAGATGAAACATATGCAATTTCCAAATACCTTAGGGACGCCATAACTAGAAATGACATTTATTATTATTATTCTCCCAGTACCGTGTTTGGTGTAACACATTCAGTTGCTTTTTTTTCCACTGTAAAGCACCCTGAGCCTTTATGGAGAAGGGCGCTTTAGAAATGACATTTATTATTATTATAACGTCTGTCTCCTTCATATGTTTTAGACAGGTCATGTATCATTCAGCTAAACCCTATTTATAATTGCATAATATATCTGTACATATGAAGTATCATGTCAGATGTGATGTAACACTTTCAAGATTTTTATTTTTTTTTTTGTAATTGTAAAACGCCTTGAGCTTGTGGGGTGAAAGGCGCAATAGAAATGACATTTATTATTATTATTCTCCCATTACCGTGTTTTGTGTAACACATTCAGTTGCTTTTTTTTCCATTATAAAGCACCCTGAGCCTTTAGGGAGAATCGCGCTTAAAAATGACATTTATTATTATTATTATCATCACATTACCATATAATACAGAAATACAATGTTTAATGTAAGCAGTTATAGCGAACAAACGAAAGACAAACGTGAATGTTTTGAGAGTTTTCTACCCATGCAGTTTCTCGTTCCAATGTCAAAGCTCTCGTCTGAAAGATAACATTCAGTGATTTCAGAAAATTCTTTGAAGAGAGGCATCCCCCATCACGTTAACGAAGAGATATGAGAGATATATTTATTTTCCTGTTTTTCGGAGTTTAAGCCATATTATGATATCACTCGTGTTTTGCCACCTAAAGAAACCATCTTGAATTTTACCACGGTGTATAAGTATATAGGCCTAGCTTCGTTTCTTGTGAGTAAAACTAGACAAATTTAGTATTTTTCATGCACCAGTGTGTTGTGTATACTGTTTGACTTGTGCCACCATCACTTTTCCAGCTTTACTTATACTGTGCCACAAATTCAGTATCTGAATAAGGATTACTGGATGCTCCATGACCCTGGTAAAGAGCTATGCTCTGGGCCGCCGACAGACTTTGGGAGGCCCCAAAGAATTACCAAATTTTCCTGATCTTATGTGATTTCCTACGTCAACCCTCTCTCTCTCTCTTTCTCTCTCCCTCCCTCTCTCTCTCTCTCTCTCTCTCTCTCTCTCTCTCTCTCTCTCTCTCTCTGACCGGTGTTTCTGCTGGTAGGTCGTGTGCCCCCTTTCCCAGCCCAAGAACTCCTAGATCTGCCACAGCTTCTTGCTCAATTACGGCTCTGCCATCATCTTCACACTCTTCACATTTAATTGCAACTCTTTTAAGAGACTATTTGAGTACTTTACCTTATTCTCACAAGGGTTGACCGGCTTGGGGTTGACGCAGGCCTTCCGGCAGCCATCCTGGCAGCACTTGGCGTCATAGCGACAGTCACCATCGTTGTTGCACTTGTCCACACAGAAAAACGTGTCTGTGTTTGTGCTGGCTGGACACGCCCCTGGTTTCACGGGATTACCTGCAATGTGACAGGACCGTCAGTGACAGTGATGGCGATAGGGAATAAGTTGGAGGTGGAGGATTTAGTCGAGGGATTAATTCTGGCTGCTTAAGACAACTGTTGGGGTTACCAAGTCTATCTGTGTTGCGGGCAAAAAAGAAGGCGGTGACAAAAAGATAAGTCAACGGGCAACATTCTCGGGACGTCACCTACAAACTGTAATTTATGTGCTGGATAAAGAAATGCAAGGAGAAGAAGTAGCAACAACGGAAGAGTGCACAGGGAGGTTGCAAAATTATCGTGGCTGTTGACAAAATGCTCAGTTTTATGAGAAATGTGGCCTCTCTATGAAACTGAAACGCTATATGCAATAGCATCCAAACTTCATCCATGTGGAATACGACTTTTGCGTTTATGCGGATGAGATGTATCTAGCTCTGAATGATTGTGTACCACCTGAGTTTTAAGGCCATGAAATTAACATGCAGCGCCCTGTGTGCAAACACGGGGGCAAACTGAACATGTAAACTTCAGTTGAAATGTAAACGTCATGTTTCATCCACGTTCAAGAAAAATTTAGTGGCAATCCTTTAAAATTAGAACAAAAAAAAAATAAAAAATAAAAAGAATTAGTCTCTGCAATTTAAGACCATTCATAGCTACTTTCAAAATGTGCGGCCTATGAAGCTAACAAAAATATATGAACGGCTAGTGGCTGCGATGCGCTGTAGCTTTAATTCCAATGTCACTGCTGTCAGCCCACAAGGTTTTAGGTACATCTCATAGCTGCAGTAATACATGTACATGGACAAATGACTTTATCCATAGACGTTAACTGTGTACAGGAGAGTTTGCCACGACAAATTAACATTTGTCCTTTTATTAATAAAGTACATCTGCTATGTAAGTTGTACATAGTTATTATACACGAGGCATTGTTTCTGTCAGGTTTACGGTCATGACAATCTGTGCAGCGAGGATTGAACATTTCCTTAACGGTGTTTTTTTGAACCCTAGAAAGAAAGAACGTACGAATTCCTATTTTTTTTCCCTCTTTGTGCTGTAATTACAGCAAAATATAAATAGTGCTGTATACAGTCTACTCCGCTTAATCGCTTGTTTCATTCAGCACCGATGCACTAATGTAATTCTTACGATGATAAGATGAAATTAATATGCAGACTCTCAAATTTGAATCAGCAGGTTCGGATTTCCATCGGCTGCCGAGGTCAACTTTTTGGCTATGTCGAAGGACAGCACCGCAACAATAAAGATACAGTTCATTTAGTCATAGACAGGTCATGGACTAGATCGATATTTCGACTAAATCGGTGCTGTTGTGAGAGAAAGCCAACTGTTTAATGGCTCCCGGATCGTCTATGTGCAGTGAAAAGCAGCGAGGTCGATTTCTGTCATTGTCACTATCAAGTAGCCCGCTGTGAGGACTGTTATCCTCCTCTGCTCACCCATGGCAATCTCATGCGTAGTTCCACATAAATATGAAAACGTTCTTACGTTTTTGAGCTCACCCGTGAATTCCGATACTGTCCTTTGAACCGACTTAAGATTGTGAATAAAATGATATCAAACACTGTTTTGTTTTCTACACTAAGACACTGAGTACAACTCTTTACGTCAAATCTATTCATGCATCATGACGGAGATGAAAGTTTTAGATAAGCAGCACTGCATAAAGCGCAGTACAAATTAATCGGATGCTCCCGGTCGCAATTATACGACATCCATTATAACCAGTTAACAATGACATTTACTGCGAGAACTAGGCAATAAATAAAGCTACTTTTTCCTGATTTAATCTGGCCACTCAAGGACAACAGCTCAGTAGAATTTTAATTGAGCCGGAAAAGTTCGGAGTGGAATTCGTTTTTTTTGAAAAATTTATAATGCCCATGACCTTCGCTTGTATCTTAAGAGCTCTTCCGTGTTGATGTATAACATCGTATTCCAAGAAAACGAGGTTTTGAGAAAGCCGAGATGAATGCAACATTTTGAGTAGCATAACAAAACATAATTCCTCATAAAACCGCTGCCTCTAAATGTTTTAGATCATAATATATATAATTTTCTTTGCTCCCTTCAGAACAGACCTAAATTTCTAAGCAGAATGGCACCAAAATTTGCATTTGAAATAAATTGTGACATACGACCTTTCTCTTCATCCCCGATGAATCGTAGTGTGCAGGCTAGAACACAAATGATACAAGACTTCATTAATAACCCTCTTTGCTTGTTTTGTCATCAGGCTCATATAAATGCACTCTATACTCTTGAATAAGAAAAAAAAAATTACAAACGGACGCAGATGTTATGGGACAGTGATTTTTGTCCCCAAACCTCATTTATGTGGTTATGCGTGAGCACTTAAGACTCCACATTCAACTATTCGAAAATTCGGTTTCCATCTCTTTTCACAATACACCAAAGTTATTGAAGGATTTTCAAAAGATATGGAATTATTTTTTCTATAATATATCTTAGATCCCATAGACTTCCTCTCCTCTCATCCCGCCTTCTCTCCCAGCCCCCCTCCCCCCAACAACAACAACAACAACAACAACAACATCAACAACATCAACAATAAGAACAACAACAACATTCCGCGTAATGCTTAAATGACTCACCTGGGTCGGATCTACAGCACGTGGCGTAGGTGTCCATCAGTTCAGTGTTACAGTAGGCGGTGTCTGGACACGGCGATCTAGGACCGCACGTAGTGTCTTCCAGTACGCCGTTTTTCATTACCAGTATGGGGTCTCCAACTTGGCACACTCCAGTGTGACTCCACTGGGGCGGGTTGGCTGCAACAGGAAAAGAATCAGCCATTTTAGACCATTATTTTATGATTGGATCTAGCCTATTACAATTGCCAATAATTCAGTTTTAATTAAAAATGTCTAGCTTCTTAATCTAGCACGTTCGATCTTTCACCTCAAAAAGTTTTTCATATGTTTTTTGTGTAGTTAACTCAACAATGTTACAAGATTGTTGAGCCAAAGGTACAGTACACTGTATTTATATAGACAGAAAAGCAAGCCTGCAACGCTCCCGATCCATTAACAAAATCAAAATTACATGTCCAAGTGGACTTTTCACACTCCAAATTAAAAGCGGGCCGTTGTGTTAAGGCTCTGCTTGTGCTTTGGGTTACCCATTTTACATACAGAAGTTGAAAACGATTGTTTCGTTTTCCTCCACCAAGATCGGAATCGGGCTGCAAAAGAAAAACAGTGAGTGACTTCTAGCGCAAGCAGAGCCCTGGCGCGACGACCTGCCTTTACTCCTCTGACGAAAACTTTTGTGCACTCACCCAAACATTCAGCTTTGAGAACACATGACTGAGGCTTCGAGCATTCCATGACAACCCGGCAGGTGGTATCAGACGGACATGCCTGCAATGGAAATAAAAAGGAAGAGTATGCTCATTATGACTTTGTTCTTGTCTGAGATCACTATGGGAATTGCAAATCAGGCCAAAGGGGTGGTCCTTTTATCCTATGGGCGGTCCCGCGGAGAGCGTGGTATACAGGTGGTGGAATTCTAGACCACGAGAGTGGGTATATCTAAGTCAGATGGCTGATTTGCAAGTGGTGTTTGCTACGTATATTTATGTATTTGATGGTAGAGGAAGAGATTGGGTGTCCTCATTTAGTGGTATACATACTGCTCTTTATTCTTGCCATATCCTCCTCCTTAGATACATAGCCGATGAAAAAAGATCCAACCAAACTGTATGTCGCGGTCACCATTGTTGCCAAGCTCTCACTTCTGGTGTACTGCTAGGGATTCTCCTTTTCTATCTAACGTCTAAGCTCCGCAAACTTCTCTGAAGGGATCTTCCGAGGAAGCAAAACACATAACTCTGATCTAACGTCATGTCGTTTACAGATATACTAGGGCACTGTCAGCCAATGGAGTCAATGGAGTCTATGCAGCATTATTATCGATATCATTTTTGCAGCACCTAACCCAAACGGGCCTCGTAATTGGCTGAGGCATTGCTAAGTAATAAGTTTTAGAGCCATTAGTTCCATTGGCAAGAACATAGCTTCAAAGCATCAAGCATGTTATAGAATTTGACGTGAATTATAACGCTTTGTCTCTTTTTGCCCCCGCCCTCCTCCCCTCCTCNACTTCACTTCAGGTCTGCAAAAAAATGAGAGGTCTGCAACAGTAGCTCGGTCTCTGTTATACTGGTAACGTTATTAGAAAAATAAAAAATCAATCCAGTGTACGAAATCCTAAGCCAGACATACTCACCTTCAACGTGCACAAAGGATCCTCCATTCTCTGCGAGAGTGCGACATTGATGCTTACAATAATCTGTGGATAAACGATAGAATACTGTATTACCATCGAGTTGGTGGAAAAACTACGGTCCATCTAAAAACTGGACAGTTAAATGTATTTTGGAAAAACCACGGTACACTGGGCAATCAAAGTACTGTCGGGAAGACTACGGTACGGCTCCAGACTGAGCCGTCAAAAGTACTGTCGATAAAACTACGGTACATTTTGAAACTGGGCGGTCAATTGTATTGTCGGAAAAACCATGGTACATGGATAATCAAGAGTACCGTCGGGAAGACTACGATACAACTCCAAATTGAGCTGTCAAAAGTACTGTCGATAAAACTATGGTACATCTCAAGTAAGCCAGTCAAAAGTACTGTCAGAAAAACTATGGTACATCTCGAGTTAGGCAGTCAAAAGTACCATCGGAAAAAAACTATAATACATCTCGAGACTGGGCAATCAAAAGCACTGTTCGTAAAACTAACTCCTCGACAAAAATATCTGACAGAAGATAAGTGACCCAGGGTCACAAAAAAAAAAAAAATGAGCATAACAACGAGTGTGTGGGTTTCTCAGGCACATGATGTTCAGGGACGTCAGGACATTATTATACAGTGCTTCAGACTGGCGGTTTTTGTTGTTTTTTTTTCTTTTAAATTTCTTACAGTTTGGATTGCCAAAAATGCTGGGGCCCCATGCCCCTGCCCCGTCCCCGGATTTAAATGTTTCCCATATCATTTTTGTAGATGTTCGTAACTTTTAAACCTCAAATTCTAAGGCTTACTGAAACCATTATCGATAGTAGGCCCTTACAATGTTTAACTTCTTTGCTATTTGTAGAGCTGCACTGATATTTCTATTCCAGAAAGTCCTGGTTTGTCTATTCATAACCCTGGCCGGTCGCGGCTTGTGACCCCCAAAATTATCCGTGCAACCCCCCCCCCCCNCCCCCCCCTTTTTCAGAAAAAAAACAACCAACAACACAAAAACTGCTACTCCTTCAAATGACAATAAAAACCTGAATTTAAACTATGTCAGATCCACTGCTTTTGCTCTAAATAGTTATAGCCAAGATACATGGCCGAATGTAAGGGATAATGGAGTCCTGAAAGACAAATATATTGAACAAAAAGGGTCTTTACCGTGTTGCTCTGTTGCTGTATATTTGGAAATCAGTTAAAACTTTCTAATATTCTGAGCTAAATGTTACTCGGCACGGCAGGGATTGCACTTAATGACGAACCGCCGGTCCGCCACCGATCCTGGCCTTGCCAAAAATAAGAAACATTTTCAGTCAGAAAGGAGGAAAATAGACAATTTCTGATCACGGGAGAAAAAAAACCAAAACGATCATACATGAATAATTTACTCGCTTGGACATTTACTTCAAGTTGCAGGGCATTTAAAAGGCCTGTAATTTACTTATCATCCATTACTGGCGTAACTTGTATTCCACACAAAAGACGTTTAGCGGAAAAGGGAATAATTTTCTTCTGTTAGCATGAAAAAACTTAATCCCGTGAAAAACTGCTCCGTTCCTAATTTTTTTTTTCAAAGCTCGCACCTAAATAATGTCACTGTAATCAGCTTCGGTTTAGAATTCTAATCAAAACCATATTAAACGATCATATAACAATAAATAGGAAATACAATCTTTTTGTCAATATGGATGATTTGAGAACCGCTGAGCAAGCTAGAGGGTCTTATTATGTGTGACCTAATGACATGCATTGTTCATCCAAAGCTCAGTAGAGGAAACATCGTTACACAGGTAGCCTACAAGGTACTAGATTTATGATCGTATACTTTAACACGAACGATTTAGCCACTCTCACACTCTACAAGTTACAGGTGCCTATGTGTGACAAACTGACAGACAAATCTTGTTTATCCAAGATCAGTAGAGGAAACACTACATCAGAACTTAGGTAGGCTGTGCGGCGCTAGATCTATCACCTTTTATGTCAGTAAGGGCGATTTAGAGCACTCGTGGCGATTTAGAGCACTCGCAGCAAACTACAGGGGCCTGTGTGACATATTGACAGAGTATACTTTGTTTATCCAAGGCTTTAGAAGCACTACCTCGGGATGAAGGTGGGGAAAAAAGGCAGGAAATAATATCATGAAGAAATGACGCCTCCACTAGCCAAAACAATGGTGATGTTCTGAGCTCCTATGAGTGCTTCGTCTGCTTATCAACAAGGAACGAAGATCTAAAGGTTTGTGACACCTATTAGAAGGGCAAATCACTCATAGTGTACAACCCAATTAATCCGCTGATATATAAAATCCCCCTTTTTTTGGGGCCCTGCCAGCCAGTGTTAGGGTGTAGAAATGTGTAAAATGACCTGTGATCTAAATAAAGCATCCAATTTTAAAGCTTCAGGTACAATTTGAGCCTTCTAGATAAAAAAATAAAATGTGTAGACCTATGTATTCGCACGCGGTCAAAACCAGCCAAATGAAAATTTGGGGAAAAAATCAGAATTTGAGGTGATCTTTTTCAAAAGACATTTGTGAAAAATTTTGGGCGTTGACCCCCCTTTTTCTTCCCGTTAAAAGATCGGGCAAAAGAAGTACTTTAACCTCCATGGAAGAAATTTCCCCAAATCACAGTGGTATATTTAGAATAACGCAAAATGTTAATAGGGCCAAAAGAAGAAAAAACAATAGGTGTCAAAGACCTAAAACACAGAAGAAAGCAAGAACGGTAATCTGTGTAAAACACTGATAGCTTCTCGTCTTCCACTGGTTGTCATCATAAATGTCTCACTTTTTCTCCAGGCGGAACATGACCTCGCCATTTGCTGCTGACATTTAGTCGTTTATCTCTGTGACAAAAAACGAACTGGACAGGATCATGCCCACGACAGGATAAAAAAAGCGTTGACTATGTCGTCCCAGTTGGAATTTCACCGCGGTGACCATCGGCTAGCTGTGGCCAGGTATCGGCAGAGAGTTCTTGATATCTAGTGCTCTGTAAGGTATCGGTATTGATGAGTATTTTGATTGTCAAGTATCAGATAGTTAAACGTTTTTCCTCGCAGCCTATCAGCCCTTTTATCTAGTTCTTTGTTCTTTTCTGATTTCACACATACACACACACACACACACACACACACACACACACACACACACACACACACACACACACNACACACACACACACACACACACACGCATGCACGCACGCACGCACGCACGCACGCACGCACGCACACACACACACACACACACACACACACACGCACACAGGCACACACACACAAATTCAAGTTTCTGTTCTCTAAACAAAACATTACATTTGCTGATTTAATGTCATATTTGTCGCGGTTATCTTGTCAAAAAATGCAACCCGTGCAGTGCCGGGTAGAATTTAGGTTAAAAAAAAAAAAGAACTTTATTTCCAAAAGTAAACATTCCATACCAATCCCAGATGACCTTATTGTGTTTTATTTTTTTTTATAATGATAATAGTAATAATGAAAATAATAATATTTAATGCGATTTACAAGTCTCGCATCCAGGCTAATTCCGCTCATTCACATTATTCACCCCAGCAGGCCAGATCACTCTAGGACTTTCTCAATTGTTTGGGGAGCATATGGTGCCGTGGCCATTTATAGGCGCATTCTGGCAAAATCTTCCACTGCCTATAGCCGGGTACCCATTTTAAAGAAGAGTGGACTCGGGAAAATGTGAATGAAATGCTTTCCCAAGGCACTTGCGACATGACCGTGGCCGGGAATCGAATCCACGACCTTTAGATCTCTAGTCCAACGCCGTAACAATTCGGCCACACTTGCTACACAATGCACTAATTGTTTCCTCTGTTCATTACCCAGCCATGCACGAAGTTGTTTGTCCCTTGTATAACAGGCTTATTTGCCAATAGTCTACAGTGACAGGTCGGGGTGGGGAAGGAGGGAGTTGCATGAACAGTTTTGGGGGTCACGAGCCGCAGCTGTATTTGTGTGAAAACACGAGGTAAAAGTACTCAGTATCGGAATCGCCAGCTAAAAACATGTATGGTTTAAATCAGTACCCAACATGTTGTATCGGTTCAGTGCTACTATTGAGCGTAAGAGATGCATGCCACTGGTAGAAGATATTATGACTTTATCTGTCTTTGGAATTTATACTAGCAAGGCCCACACCCATGTCACTGCATATTTGCGTCAGTCTCGTTCATACTGCCGTCTACAAATATTACCAGGGCTTTTTTGTCCGTATTACGATGGGATAACCACGGATGAGGAGGGAATTTAGAGGACTTAAGCAACCGACAGCGGTGATCTCAACATGAAAGCAAAAGAGAGACAGTAAGGTCTTCGACTTGAGCATGCACCGAAATCCATGGCGACGAATTGAAGATGATGCGTTGACTTTTTTTAGCGTCGCCAGGCGACTGGTGGAGTCAGAGGGCAAAAAAGATGCCATGACTTCTCATCTGACCGTTTCTTTTCCGTTTGCTTAAACCATTTCGGGAGTCAAATGCACGCTTTTTTTTTAAAACAAGTGCCGAATCCCCATCACCACCAATCCCCTAACATGACATCTCGAGCGCACGTAGGCCTACTTAATTATGGGTGACCTCTTTTTTGCTGGAATTTCGAGTCAAACAGCAAGAGTACAAACAATTAACTGTCCTGCTCATGTTGAATTTAAGTCCGTTACAAGTTAAGCTGAACGGGTAAGAGAGAAGGGTAGGTGGATTAGTAGTTTTCACATAGGAGACTTGGAAATACGACAGCTTGTGGAGTCCATGTCTAGCTCTGATGATGTAATAATCTGCTAGGATGGATCTGTAGTAAGAGACAAAAAGAGTGGATGGGGTTATGTTGCATACTGCGGAGGTGGAGCTGCCCATAAAGGATTGGGGGCTAATGAGGTGACCACTTCCAGCATGCGGATGGAGGTAGAGGCTGTGATTCAAGCTTTGCAGTGGATTGCAGCATCTTTAAGGTTGAAGACCAACAACACTATGAGAATAACAGACTCCCAAACATGCTGAGGAAAGTAAGAAAAGGTGTGCTCCGAACTGAGTGGCTTCAAATCATTTAAGGCACAACCATCAAAGCAATCGCGTGGGTGTACTGCCCCGGCCATGCTGGTGTGCGTGGAAATGAGCTTGCTGATACCTTGGCAGAACGGGCACAGAATGAAGGGTGCGCTCAGGCAGGATACTGGAAAAGAAACCGAGGGAGGAGGAGGAGAAAACCTGGGACAACAATCCTGCAGTGAGTCGTATGAAGGTGATGGGCGTGGTGAAAGGAAGAGCCAGGAGCTGTAGGTTTTTGCTGGAAGGAATAGAACTGTCCTCAACCAGCTGTCAACCGGCACATATAGCTTGTCTTCCTTGAGGAGGCTTTTGGCATGAAGATCAGAGCAACTATGGACATGTCCGAAGTGCTATGATGATGTTTCCGGCAACAAGTCACAAGTAACAGAAGAGACGTGATTGTACACGATAGGACAGGAATACCGTGACAGTTCTCATAGAAGTAGTTCCGTTATTATCACTGTTACTTTAATGGCGGAATATAGTCCAGCATACCGCGGAAGGATTTCGAAATATTCCGCGGCGCTAGAGAACCGACAGTTTGTCAAGACGGCTAAAAACTAAAAGGAGAGGTGGCTACCTGTAAAGGTAAGGTGACTGGTTTAAAGGGAAAGGTGGCTGGCTTAAAAGGAACAAGGAACGGAGCATTAGGCTCTGTGAATCTGCATTAAAGGGGTGTAAAAGCGATTTAAGGATAACGAGTTGAAGGGTCACAATGGCCATTAAAAGTGATTAGGAAGAGAGTTACGGGCTGAATGTGAGAACGTGTGAGTATGCTTGTCACTGTTAGGCACTATTAGTTTCCTGACACTTCCGTCCCCCGGGACAGAACAAATTATTTATGTGCCATTTTGATGTAGTGGGTACAGGCATAAGCAGAGCATTCTGACGTCTTCTGACAAAAGAACCCTTATTGGTTTTCCCGCCAAAATTACTCTTTGGCATACTGATGATCTTCAAATCAATACTCATCTCTCAATCGAAAGTATTTTTATGTTACGAAATTACGAAAGCCCTTAAAATATTTAGAGACATTAGCAATACTTTTTTTTTCAGGCAAAGTGTTTTATTCAGACAGAACCACTCAGTTTTCTCGAAAGCAGTGTCTGATAAAGATAAGCCCTTTGGTTGTAAGCCATGAGACTCAGGTCGTGGCATTTTAAACGGCGGTATTAGAAATGTGTACGTGCTCGCATATCGTCCGTGTTGAGGATTAATACCACATTCCATAATTAGGTCAAATGCAAATTTTGGCATGATTGCTTTCATAATTTTAGGGTAGTTCCAATATCGGATTTTTGTAAAAACTTAAAATCTTAATCAAGAATACCAATTTTTTTTGAGTAATTAAGTTTTCTATGTGCTGCAGAAATGATTTAAATCATCCCCCCGCCCCCTTTTAAAAAAAAATCTTAATTTTGAGGAATAAGATATGCATCAGCATAGCAGGAATTATCTTGATGATACCATGCAGATCATTATGGAAAATTGGCTTGTGTTTTTCCCTCATTTGAAACGAGATGTTCTTTATGTGCCTGTCCTTTGCAGAGTGAAATGACCCTAACAGACTCTAGTAAAACTCTCTTATTTATTATCAGAAGTGTCCTGTATCTACATCTCCTGATGTCTTCCGAACAAAGGGCTTATGTTGGTTATCCCATCAATTTGTTGTTATTATTATCATTATTATTATTATTATTAAAAGTATCATCATCATCATTAGTTTTGTATGATTATATTATTATTTCAACACTCATGACCCCCCCC
>JAWQUT010000289.1:1012309-1025543 GCA_033807755.1 Ellobium chinense | reverse complement strand
AGCAGATAAGGTGTTCAGTACGTCGCTCTGCATCGGGAAATATAGATGCGTCGCTCCGTCATCGACTGTGTGGTTGTAAACACTCACTTACGTAGTTTGAAAACTACTGTTTCGGGTGCAGATATGAGTACCTGCCTTTGACAGAAAGGATATGGGCAAGACAAGACCAACAAGACAATGAAATAAAAAAACTTGATTTTGTCAGATACGTCACTCTGCCTTGGGACAGCAGTATTGTTTAGGAAGTATGGAAGATGTTTGCAAATCAAATCCTTTGAAATTGCCATTTGCAGTACAATTTTTGTCACCCAGACAAAGATTTGTGAAATTTTTACATGCTGAAGTGATCTCAGTAATATGATAATTTGCACTTACTGTTAGTAACTACATGTAGTCTGTCCACAGAAGTGTTTTATATGATGACATGATTGGGTGAGGGAGAAATAGTTTTTCAACAGCCCATTTACACAAGACTGAAATTAACATACTGAAAGCTAAGATGGGCTATTGAGAGTGAGTATTAGCTGTTGTATGAAAACATTAGACTTCTTTGCTTGTCCCTGTGAAACTTAGCTAACGTGAACAGCTGCCTTTACCATGTATTTTTTAATATTTTTTTCACAGGAATTATCAAAGTTTGCTTGTTACATAATTAGACAATTCACCATAGTGGCCAAGGTCAACAAGAAAGTTTTTGTTGATCTGTTTTTCTGGAAAACAAAGACTGAAGCGCTGGCCATCACTGGGGGCTATGACTTTGAGACCAAAAGGTGAGATGTGAAGAGCGGCAGATTATCTTCTGATGGAAATCTTGAAAAGACAGATAAGAATATTAACGTTACTGTTATAGACCATACAATATTTGTTCACCAATACATTGCTTTATAATGTGAGAGTTGCACAGTTATTTAAATGATTCGTAAATAAATATTGAATTGGAGAAAATTTTAAAAAATATTCATGCTAGACAGAGGAATGATCCTCAAATAAATATGTTATTGGAGAAAATTTTTAAAAATGTTCAAGCCAGACAGGTTGCAGGTCTGGTTGAATGGAGCCCAGTTGAACAGCAAACTATATGGGATCTACGATGATCTTCTGTGCACTGTGCAAAATGCTAGCCAGGCTGGACTGGATATTTAACATGATCAAATTTATTGAATGTAGAATAAAACTGGTCATGGTTGGAGTGATCATTTGTGGCATCCGAAAATTTTTCTGGACTTTGATTTTCCTATCTGGAGCCCATACACCCAACCTGGGCATATCAAATCCATTCTCTCCCACTCCCCCCTTTTCAGAACACACTTGACAGTACATTTACAATATGTACAGTGCAGAATACTTCACAGCAGTGTAGCTCAATTGTCCAGTGTTGCTAGACATGTCCCTTTAGATTATTACTTTTGCTTCAGTCTACATGGCAAGCTGCTGTTTTGATGTTTGGTCCTGAACATTTACATCTAAGAAAACATCATTCTGTATACTTCTCTCTGTTTCCAGCAATGCCAAAGTCCTGTGGAGTGAGCATGAGGAACAAGAGTTGCTGGCCTTGTATGAAAAGTACAGAGATGTCACTCATCCTGGTGGGTAGATGCCATTAATTTAATTTGATAATGTGGCCGGGTGGCTGTTGTGTCTGTGTAGGTGTTTGTGCATCTCTGTGGATTATTATCTCCGCTGGGGCCTGGGAGCAGTCTTTGTATACGATCCTTTGTATCTGAGGCTGGAATCTATGCTCTTTGCCGAGTGTGAGATTCCTGCTCTTTGAATGTATGCACATACCGGTGGTACGTGTGTACATGTGAATGAATTTGAGTGTGTTTGTGTTGCGTGTGTTTGTGTGGATGTGTTGCATGTGTTTGTGGAAGTGTGTATTTGTATTTGAATATGTGTGAAGTGACTGAAACTTCCTCCAAGTCCACCAGGGATGAAGCACTATATAAGTGCTCTACATTGTTGTTATTGTTATTATTATTAATTGTTACTGTTATTGTTGCTGTTATGCTGATAGTTGGAGATACTACTCTTCAGAGGATTCTCTGAAATATTTCATAGCATGTTGACTTTTGGTCAGTGAAATCAAATTTATATCACAAAACTGCTTATTTTTATCTCAGTCATAAATGATTGCCCCATGTCTTCATTATAATTACAAATTTTATGTCTATTCAGTTTTCGCTGATGTAAATTGCAATTAAAATGGGCACCTTTCAGTATGTCATCTATGGGAAACCACAGAAAGTTCAATGAATTTCAGGAAAGATAAGTGATAGCTCTGCCCTGATAGTAATTTAAACTATAATAATAATGATGTGGTCCTTTTTCATCACCATATTATTTGCACATTAACTATGGCTGGGGCTAAATAAACGTCACCACTTAGTCTTAATGTAAACAAAGTAAATGGAAATGTTTGACAGAGACTGTCATCTGATAAACACTGACATCATGTATAACCAAAAAGGAAAGATGGCTTGAAAGTGGCACATTTAAAATGAAAAAAATCCATTTTTACATATTGCATACACATACAGGATGTGCTCTGCTGCTGACTGCCGAAGGATCTTCATTTAGTAAAATTTGTGACTCATACAGCAAAACTGGTTCAGAAAAACCATCTGGTTCAGAAATAAAGACCCAGACAGCCACCTACAAACATAATCACAGTGTTTTTCAGAAAGAGATGCATTTTCAATCAGTCGAGAAAGAAAAATAATCTATTGCAAACTTCTTCTGTGTTGCCTGAATAAAAAATAGCCTCAGGTGTTAAGCCCAGTTTGACACATGAAAACTTTGTCAACTTGGAGAGGTTCTCTTTGTGGCCCCATTTTTTTGTTTCCTCCATGTTTGCCCTTTGTGGCCACAGTTGGGTGTGGGTGAGGACTTCTTGAAACAGGCAGAACTGCAGTACATGTTCGGCTTTCTGTGGGCCTGTTCCACAGGTGCACTCATCTGCGCATGCTGGTATTGCACATAATACTGCCCAACCACACCACACTCTTTATACAATGGCAGCTTTTTCTCATGCCTCTATTAGAATTGCATTGAAGGGGGACTGGTTGTTATTGAGGTTGTTTTGTCTCTTTCCAGAGTTGGACACAGTGGATCTCATTCTGGGTGAGTTGACCTCTTCCCACACCAGGATGCAGGTGCTGAGGGAGCTTAAGAAACAGGGACTCATCACCAGGGCTTCTGATATCAAGAAGAAGGGCAGGTAGGAGATACAATCAACACTATGTAATTGTATGAGGCATAATTGCAACCTTCATTCAAAAGCAGCATTTTGTAGTTAACACTGTCAGTGTAAGTCGCTAATCAGTCGCAGCTCCTTTTAATCATAACTTTTTTCAGTGCTTCCGTGGAGTAATGATTAAATGAAGTCAACTGAAATAGTATGCCTGAGAGTCCTTTAATCTTGCAGTTGTATGGAAGACAGACAGTCTGAGACAGGTTATTGCCAAAGAACACTTCCCTAAGGGCTATTTTCACAAAGAGAGTTAGTCAGTGGGGTAACAAGTTGATAGGAAAATGACAAATATGAATCTAGGAAGGAAACTGATACAGATAATAGAACTTCAGTTTGTGTCAAAGAGCTTTAGCAGTAGCAGTCCATAGGATGAAAGCACGTCCATAATCATCATTCTGTATCAATTTTTCTCACAAATTCAAAGATGTTTCTGACCTATAGGATCATGCCCTGTAATTTGACTTTCTGACATTATAATGTGTTTGTGTTTCAGTGGCAGACAGCGTAAATGGACAGAAGATGAAGAACAAGAGCTGAGAGATGCCTATGAAATGCACAAGAATGCTGGAAGTAAGTTATCGTCACTCATATCAGGAATGGCAGAATGTCAAAACCTTTCTGAAATCCGCAAATTGAGTTGAAAATATGAGTGCTTTAACAACCAACAAATCTAGATGTAGACAAAAAAATGACAAAGCAACTTCCATACTGAACAAAGACCCTTATCTTGATACCATTAGCTATTGACACCCCTATCATATTTATAACTGCATGTTTTGGAGCTAGCATTTATTCAGATAAAGGGATATGAAGTAAGAGCTCCAGGTTGGATGTTCATAATCACTAGTATTGTAGCAGTTTTAGTGCTAGGAAAACTGACTCGTAAGTAGCTTGCTGATATAGGGCACTAGTAGATAAGGAAAGTGTTTAAATCTTAATCATTGTTGCACTAGAGCTAAGTTTAGTCTAGAGCCAAATTTAGTGACTAAAACTACTGTCTATGAGTGATGCTCATTTACACCTGTTGAAAATGAAATGTATTTCCCACAGAATTACAGCACAAACTGTTCAATTCAATAGTCAAACGCATAAGTCTTAGACTAAACAGTCTTCAGATTGGGAGTATAACTCAGAAGCTACATGGCCCCCTAGCTTTTTTATGTTAAACTAACATGGACACTCATTCTATGAATGGGACATTAGGTGACTAATTTCACATTGTCTTGCATTTTCGCTGTGATACAATAGCAATCTAGATGGTGAACTAACATGCACTTCTGCTCAGCATGTGAGACACTGCTGGATGACAACATTGACAGATTTACTCATCAATACAATGTTTGACAGCTTTACATTGCATGGCATCATCAGTGAATGGAAAGCAGAATTACATAACCTCTTCCATAAAAAGGGTGAAATGGGGGAAGATGCTCAAACTTGCACATATATTATTAATGGGATCTTACTCTTTCGGAAAGCAGACATTGATGCTTAACCTGTTCTATCGAAATTCAAGCAGGTTGTTGTTTCCAAGCGAATGTTACACAGTTTTAGAGTTTATTGTCCTGGTCCATTCTTAGTTTTCTTTCCCCTGTCATATGACCTTCTCTGCTGTTTTCTCATTTTGCTACAGATCCCATAAAAGAAATCCTGGCCAGCCTAAGTACCAAGAGGTCAAGGAATAAGGTGATAGACAAACTTCTCGAACTCGGCCTCGTAGATGACAGGAGTCAGCTGATGAAGAGAGGAGGAGGTGGGAGGAGGAAGAGGAAGGGAGGAAGTGGGGATGACAGTGACAGTGATGAAGGAGAGAGGCTGTTTCCTGAGGAGAATAAGAGAGGTGAGAAGTAATGTTTGTAGGATGTTGTTGATATGGACATAAGTGCATTGACTAGAAATGTGTTGAGCTAGAGAAGCATCAAAGTAGAACTCGAAGGGGTGGGTCAAGTTACCCAGGAGCTGTTCTTCAAAAAATGATTTACTTCCTTGTATCTTTTTAACCCTCTTCAAATGTTTGATAGATTTCCTTTGAAATTAACAGATTCTAAAAAAAAAAAAATCAATGAAAGTATGACTGTTTTCTCACATAAAGCAGATTATATAGCTTTGGACAACTTTATAGAAAATGCTATTTCATAATTGGATAATCTGGGCATTGGTGCCCCAGTAGATTAGCGCTTGCTGATCTGAGACCACATATAGGTTCATGAAGTGTGACAGACCAGTGCAAGATGATAACTAAATTTAATGTATTTGGTGTCTTTTTAGCTCTTGCAGTTTAAAAACCATGCTGTGATCTTTTGAGTAAACAAAATAATGTAATAATGTAAAGTGTCTGATACAAGAACCAACATCTCATACTGCAGATTATTATTTATTATAAAGAAAGGTTTGAGCTTGTGGATTTTTCAGGCCAAATTGTTTAGCTGGTTTCCAACCTCATCCCTACCTTCCCAAAACAAGAAACCAGCCATTGTGTAGCCTTAGAGGATAAACATTACATGTACTGAGGTTATTAATGTTTAAGATGCCACCATTGCTCCTAAACTGTTTCAGACAGGAGAAGGCAACGCAGGAACAGAGATGATGACAGTGACGATGACGGTGACTATCATGAGGGTGATAGTGATGTAGATGATGGTGATGAAGCTGTCAGGTTACTGGTCAGACAAGCTGCTTCTACTGTTGGAGACTATGTCAACAGACTGGTGGAGAATGGTAGGTGAAGATAGTTTATGTGGGCATCTGTATCAAATAGAGCTACGACCCTTTCCCAGATGCTATAAGGCAGAAAACATGTTTCATAGCTCAGAACCGAATGTGACAGAAGCTCTTATGCAAAATTGAACTCCAAAGTGCAGAATGGTGCATTGCACCATTAAATGGGGATGATCTTATAACAACTGTTATGTGAATAATACTAGTTGTCTGACCTGAGGCTTCTCCAACGCCTCTGAGAAATCTCTTTGCACGTTTATACATGGGGTTTTGTGGATTTTCTGTCTTGACTCAAAATTTCTTCATTTTACGCCAAAGTATGTTCTTATGCCCCTGTAAGTCTGTGTCAAAACAGAAAATCCAGAAAAGCTCATGTATAAAAATACTTTATTTAAAAGGTATGGGTGAAATCGGGTTTGAGACAACTGCTGTTTCACAAATAACAGTTGCTCTAAGATTATCATTGTTAAAACAGATGTACCATTCAGCACTTCTGTGAGCAGCATTGCACAGGAACTCCAAAGCTCTTGTGGTGGTTAGTTGTACACCATGTTTTCTGTATTACAACTTCTGGAAATGAGCATTGGGTCCCTTAAGCTCTGCAAATCCATTTACCCTGTGAAAGTTTCGTTCTTAGATACCAGATAAAAGTTGTCCAGAGAAACAAGAACAAAGAACTTCAGAAGGTTGCTAATGATTTTTTTTTTCCTGAGCTTGTTGCACACATTTTGCTTCATCAGATAAATGCTTAAAATTGTTGTGTTGAAGTTTTGAAAACCACCTGTTACTTTTGTAGATGCTTTCATGTTATTACTTGTCTTTTGTCCATCAGGTTATCAAGAACAGTTGGCATGGATAAGAAGAGGTCTGAGAAGCACTGCTGAGGACAGAGAAGGAGGAAGTATGTGTAATGTAACTCACAGTAGCTCTTTTTAATATTGAAAGTTCATTTTACACTTCTGGCATCGTTAACCCTTCTAGGGCAAGAGCTGTATTTAGTTATTGTAATTACTAGCTATGGGTAACGTGAAAGTCAACTTCACTTGCAGTGTCCTGATCACCCCAAAGAAGTGATTGAGAGCCTACACCTCAGTTAGCAAGTGACTTGGTGAGGCAATAGGAAAGCATAATGTACAGTGTCATCAGGTGGTCTTGCCATGCCAGTGGCTTTGTGTTACAAGAATTAATCTATTTCAGAAATCACCTATTCTTCATATGCTCATTACCAGTGATAAGTGCATCATTAGTGATGCTTTGACATGGCATTCAAAAAATGGATTAGAAATTGCACAGTATAGTTCCTCAAATTTTGATGTAGTGCTTGTTACATTGATCAATTTGACTACTGTTTTGTAACAAACCAGGGATTATTCAGCCCTCCCTGAACTCTGAAAGTTGAGTCCAAGTTATAAATAGGAAATATTTCAGGAAAAGTCTGATAATGAAGTGATGCATAAGATATGTAAGAGCACAAAAATGAAACTGTTCCAACTGGACTTGTAAGTTTAGTGCAGTGATAGATTATTCCTTAATGGTATGCAGCTTCTGAAGCAACAGCATCTGTTTTGTTGCAGGTTGTATACCCACACCTATTGTACCTCTCACCGAAGAGAACGAAACGGCCATGGAGGATGAAATATTCCTGATATTCCTGCGTTCCATAGGCATCACACCTCCATCTAGCGAACAGGTACTTTTTTGCCATCAGCCATTCGCGTTGGCAGTAATTCTTAATGTGGTATGCTTGTACGTAAAGCGTGGTGTGCAGGGGTGGGTATAGGTGCAGGGATGTGTGTGTATGAGTGAACATTATTAATCTGTTTGTATTTTTCATTGTATTGTTATAAATGCTGTGAAAACGAATGTCCAAATCTGGATAATAAAGGTTTATCTTATCTTATCTTAAATGTTCAGATGTTGAGTGTATAGGCCATCAGTACTTGAAGCAGAGATTCTTGTTACTGTTTCAGACATATTGAAGTAGTGGAACAGTGTGGCCAGTGTGACTGGATGTGAGGCTTATGAACTTCATTATTTTTATTCTATATGCATTTGTTTCACTGCCAAGTTCAGCAGGCCAGTTCATTTCCTCAAAATAGAAACATTTGTGGGATCTTTGCTTTTTTCCCGAGAACAGAAATATTTATAGGGTGGTTGACTGATTGGTTGGCAATGTAACAGTACTTACTGTCTCCTAGAGTGATTTACCCTACTCAGGGAAACCTAACAATCTAAAAACATAATTCTATAGATGAAGGGCATAAAGGAATATTTTTGTTAATATCCTCTAAGAGAAAGACAGTGTTGCTACAAAAGCAAGGATGAAGTTCACTAAATACTAAAATGTTTTATATCATGTTTATTTCATGGTATGTTGAATACTTGCAGGGTATTTTTTAATAGTTTTAGTATTATGTATGTAGGACTTTTATCACAAATGTGTTAGAATGTGGTTATACATATCAGTATCACACACTGAATATACCATTGCAGGAAATGTTTTGGCGCATATCAGCTGAGTATTGTGCTGCCGACCTTCGCAGCATTGCAGATGGTCTTGAAATAACAGAATCAGGGGAGCCAACTGCTGCAGATCAAGTCCAGCAGATTGTGTCCCGAGTGTTTCCAAATCTAGCCTCCTCTGCATCTTCATCATCATCATTTTCCAGACATCGTGAAGAAAAGAAGAAAATGAAGAAGAAAAAAGAGAAGAAAGGATCAAGAGAGGAATCTAAGAAGAAAAAGACAAACAGGCAGAATGGAAAGAAGGCTATGAAGAAGCAGCTTCTTAATAATGATGATAATGAAAAGGAGAATGACAATGCTGGTAGTGATGATAATAATGTTGGCAATGATAAGTTATTTAACAGTGATGAGGATGGAGGCAATATATCATCTTCTAGTGAAGAGGAGGGCAATGAATCATTCGTTGCCATCATTCCTGGCTTGAACAAGCTTTATAACGACAGTGACACAAGTGATTCAGGTTTGGACCCAGAGATAGAGGCAAGAGAGCAAGAAAGAATTTGGAAAGAGAAGAAGAAGGCAGGGAAGAAAACTCAGAAGATATCAGCAGAAGAAAGAAAGAACGCCTTGAAGCAGCTGATAGAAAGAAAGAATGAAAAGCACAAGAGAACAGACAGGGCAAAAGAAAGAAGGTACAGTAATCTTACCTGAAGATAAGTTGGTGTTTACATGTATATCCTTCAGGAGACTTTATTAAGGAGCTGAGATGTTTGAAAATTACTGTCAGCTTTCTCTTTACAAGACTGACAGAACTGAGTTATGATTAAAATTGTATGGTGCAAGATTTTATTCAGACAAATAAGACCCATGGTGATACAAATCATTCTGTATGAAGTGGTCATAAACAGTTATTAGACAGCCAGTAACAATGAGGTTCATATTGCTAAACTAGACCTCAGAAATCAAGCTCTGAAGGCGATAGGGACTGTCCAATACTGAATTTTTGTTTGTTGCTGAAAATGAGAGTAAAGTCATTTCTGAATACAAAACTATCAATTTTATGGGTAAATGATAGTAACTGTAGTCTGAAGTTTGGGGAGGCAGAATAAATGACTTTTATTGTGAAAAATTGTTTTTAATTGCTTATTCCTTTTTCCTCATCCAAACATGTGACACAGGAGGGCTGCAGAGAAGGAGCCTGCTTCTGATAAGGATGAGGAAGGTGCGGAGGGAAGCAGTGTTCCACCACCTGATTCTCCTCTTACCACAAAGTCTAAAACACCACAAAAGAAAAGGATCAATGCAGTAGACTCAGATTCTGACAGGTAACTTAACATATGTGGCACTTTACATGTTGCAAGATAACAGACACAGACTCAGTTTGTTTAGGAAGTGAAAGACATTTGAAGGTGTTATGCAGTCTCAGAATAAAGGCATCCTTATACAGTCCTCTGATCTATTCTTAAGAGAAAAGCATAAATTTAACATTTTCCAGTTATGTGGAACAGATTGCTTAAGTCCAACAAATTTGAGGAAGGCGTGTTCAGTTGCATTTACCATAGATTAGTAGCGTTTCAGTCAAGAGATTCATAGCTTGCATAGAATATTATAAGAGCTAACACTGTCTGCAGAATATTTACAGTTCCACCTCCGAATAATTTCTGACCTTTGTGAACTGTGCCAGGAAATTTTTACGGTTGAGATTTGAATGGGAGTTGTATGTTGGAAACGTTCTGAATGGTTTCCTAGATCAGCTTGTAATATACACAGTAGGACATCAATCAAATTCCAGGGGACTAGTCAAGAATTTTTAGATTCTGAGGTGTTTGAGTTCATGAATTAACTTTGATATCACACTGTGTTGTTGTCATATTGTAAGTCAGACTTTGGCCAAAATGGAATAAGGATATTGTGCTGTTTATGTTGACTTATTAAAAAATTAAAATGTGTTGGTATTTTCCCTCAAAACCTGCATTTGCAATGATAAGCACCAGCTGTTCTTGCTTTATGATTACTATTTAAGTGGTTTCTCCTCATTTTTTTAGCACTGTGAAATGTGACTTGGGCATATAAAATCACAACGAGTGTGTGTGTATCTTGAGTATTTTGGGCTAAGTTTGTAGGTTGGACTGAAACACTATTGAATTCATGAGATTGAATTGTTTCTTTGATGCATATCTTATTGATTGACATTTGGCTGCAAGATGCAAGATGTTGCAATTTGTCACTTGTGATGCTGTGTTCAGCTCTTGCTGTGCTGCCTGTTGAAATGAGATGCTGCATTAGGAGACTGGAAGATACTAATTGCCTACTGTTCATTAGGCCTAGGTCACTGCTATAACTGTCTGCACTGATTTTTTTTCACCTCCTCTCTTGCTTTGCAGTGATACCAGCAGTTTGTCCAGCCTGTCTTCAGACAATGAAAATGCACAAGATGACAAGTCTCCTGCTAAGTCAAGAAAAGATCAGCCATCGCTAACAGATTCCAAGAAAAGGGCGTTGGATTCTGGTGGTGACAGGTTTGTCCTTTTTTTTTAAATCAGAAAATTCCAGTTATCAAATGCCATTATGCTGCAAGCATTGGCAACCTTACACAGTCATCATGATTCCATGAAACACCAGTGGTGAGCTTTGACTTTGTAGATGTTGGGTCTCGTATGAATATATTTATCTCATGACAGAAATAATTGAACAAGTAATTCCTGCAATATTCATAGTTAGCAGTACCAAGGCACAAACCAATGGGTCATATTCATATAATGTGGAAAAGTTTCTTTGTGACTTACATCAAGTGTTTAGGGTTATTTCCAAGATTTGTGGTGATTTTAAATAGACACAGGCATGTATTCTTGAATGTTGTTGGAAGAGGTGCTGTGCAATTTGTCAGGCTGGTTTTGCTATAAATTGCTGTATAAATCAGGCTGGCAATGCAGTCTGAGGGAAATTTGAAATCTCTAGTACTTGTAAAATTACAGGTTTATTTAAACATATATTTTCTCTTGCTTTGTTATAGATATTTATTAGTTGCATGTCCAGGGAACCACTCAAAAGCACATGCGTCTTCTAGTCCTGAATTCACTATTGCTTTGTTCTTTTCAGTGATGTGAAGGAGAATGAGGATAGTCCTGTCAAGAAGAAAACCCCCAAGCGAATTCGATTTCTTCCTTCTGATGATGAAAGTGATGAGAATAATGACGCTGTCGATAACGACGATAGCAACATGAGTGAAGAGAAAGGTGATAGTGATAAGGAGAATGCAAACAAGGACATGGCTAGTGGTGAGGGTAAGTATCAAAAAGCAGCCTAGTTTCAAAGAGTTTTATGACCGATAAAGCAAGTTTGATGATACATATGAAAACTTAATTTAGGAAAAACCAAAACATATCTAGTCTAGTGCTTCTACTAAACACTGTAAGTTCTAATGGAATAATTGGCTTAGATTAGACCCCAGAATATTTGAATTTTGCTTCATATGAAATAGCTTTGAGCAACTTGTGTCTTGTTATGAGTATTTGTGTGTATCTTTTGGAGATAACAGAAAGGGATTGAAATTGTTTGGTCAAGTGTTCAACGATTTTTATCTCCAGTATAATATATTTTTCCTGTGCCTGAAAGCTTTTAATACAATAATGAAATAGAAAAGATGAGAGTCACGGGTGCTTAAAAGCACAGCAGTGTTCAAGAAGTAAAAGAATATAAAAGTGACAAAGCATTTGTTGATGGGTTTCTCATTCTCCAATGATGATAGCCTTCTGATGATAGCCATTAATGTATGAAACTTTGCAGTAACCATCTATTTTTCTTTATTATTATCTGTCATCACTTTTTCAGAAAACGTCACTCAAAGTGAGCACAGTGAGAGCTTAAGGCTTCACTTTTCCAGTAGTGATGAGGAGGAGGATGCACAGGGACCATCTAACCATCAGGAACCTAGCATGAAAGAAGATAAAGGTGAGGCATATAAAAGGTTAGTTTTAGGCCCACAAACTTGAATGAGGTCAGTGTCAAGTATTTGTGTAGATTTTGACAACAGAATAACTTTTACACAGTTTTGCGTTTTCGTGTGCCATTCATTATGCATGTCAAACCCAACAAGAGCTGTAGCAGAATTGTGCAGCAAGACATGTTCAATGCTAACTTTTCAGATAAACAAATTAGTACACCAAAGTACTAAATGCTGGAGTTGGTGTGATGTTTTATTACCTGTGGGACATGACATGTTTTCCACATATGTAGACATTGAATAGACATTGTTTTCTCCATGCCTTTAATTTTCAAAATCCCCTTAACTCATTGGAGTCGAGCCTTAATGAAATATTGCAACACCTACTGTCACACTATTTTTACCACTCTTTAGGTACCTGTATTTTGTAAAGTATTTGGAGGAACCTAGCATACCTATACATTTTTTGTGAGCTGAATATGTGATCTGCATGATGAGTACAGTGATTTTTGACATCATTTGCTGAGTTTTCAGTTATTAGCTGGGTTTAGATACTCGTATGGGGTGATTTTACAAAAATTTTTTTTTGACTCTTCCGCCACATTTCATCGTCACTGTCATCGATAATTTGTCTTCCATTATCTTCGCACAACAAATCACTTTCCTCATCCGAACCTTCCTCCATCACCAACTCTAGAACTTCGATCGTTTTCAGTCTATGACTTCGCCTAGCCATCTTGTGTCAACAAAACTGAGTTGAAAAGGGCTCGCTAAAAAAAATGTATTTTCCCCACCAAACGAGTTCCAATTCACTAAGGGAACTCATTCTAATAACAATTAGGGCTATGGATCATAGT
>JAWQUT010000289.1:944419-1011786 GCA_033807755.1 Ellobium chinense | reverse complement strand
GGTGGGGGGTGGGGGTTGGTAGGGGAGAGAGTTATGTGGTAAACTATGAAACTATACTTGAAGTATGATTTTAGCAACCTGCTTGCTTCTTAATGTATTATTATATAAATGTTTTTGTGTGTCAGCGTCATGTATTATATCACATGCTTCATTATTCTTCAACACTGAAATTGTGAATGCATGTATTTAGCATCCTCACATTATGAAGATAAGAAACAAAAATAATAGTTTCAATCAATAGTGTTGCTAAACAAAGGCATCAGTAACAAGTGATTGCCGCACACCTGAAGTTATTACACTTGGGGAACAAATTGTAGTAGTTCCAAATATCATATTGACAATATTACCATTGCAGACAAAACAGACACCAGTCAAGAGAAGACCTCAGTGAACCAAACCTCAGGTATGTATCTCAGATGATCACATTTGCACATGCTGAGTGTGGACTCTGATAGTTATTTCATCATAGTTTTCATTCTGGGTTAGTTGCAAAGTTTTCACAAATCTAATAGATTTATAAAAGCTGTCATTGAATTTAACTTCCTTCTGAAAAATATTGTTAGCACCTCATTCAGTGATACTTTATGCACAGCACTAACAAGATACCATTTTGCTGACAATGTTCAGACTTCTGTCAGTTTCAAGACCTCCGGCTCTGTAGCAAAAAATGGTCAGTGTGCTCCATTAAACTTCAGGGAATTTTGCATGCCCTGACAGTATCACTATAAATAGAATAAATAGTTATGGGCTAGGAATACATGAATGTGGCATAACAATGTTTCTTTTAGTTTTTGTAACATGGGGACCTCACCTCTTTAGTAAGATAATACCTCAATAATAAATTTATCCACATTAAGTATGCATTTGACATGGCAACTTCATCATAAGTGTAACATTTTCCTACTGAGGAGGATCCTGATGTTAAGTAAAGTATACTTTTTCCACCCACAAAGGGAACCATCAATAAAGAAATAGAAGAGCATGTTTCCAAAACTCATTGGTCTCTGAATACTTTTGAAATGAAGGGAAATAATAGTAAGGTAATTACTCTTCCTTCACACATATATTGTTGTTTACTGTTAAATGACACAAAATTTGAAGGAGTGCAGATTTTTAACTTAATTAGGTTTTGAAAAATTTAACACAGAAATGCATCTCTGAATACACCATCAACTTATTTTTCAACGAAAGTGCAGTTAAGGAGTTTATAGAGCGCTTTTCAATATTCCCCTGACGTTGTCATCCTCTTTTCTATAAATATATAAACATTGTGAAGAGGCAGATCCTCTTTTCTCATTCTTCTTTAACAGAGAGGTACTGAAATAATTTTATACCACGTTTAGTCAGATTGAGGCAAGATCCTCTATTACCAACAAAAAAAAAATAGTGTTATACCAAAGAGAAATCCAGTGTGGAGTGCATTGCACTTAAATCTTTGCAGAGTGAGAAAGCCGGGGTGATTTGGGTAGGGCAAGTGAGTGGTTTCTTAATTGTGACGATTACTGTGAACTTTGGTATCCAGACTTTGGACGTCTGGTTGTATGTGATGAATGTTGTTGTCTTTTTTCTGACATGATCTCTTATACCGTATACAGTACATGTACATGTATACTGCAACCAAGCCTATGGATAATACTATTATTCTTATCTGATACAGAATTTTGACATTGACATTGTAATACCTACAACAAAAGTATCTATATTCTCTCATGCATATATTATGTTTTGTTATTGTTCATATCGTCTCTATCCTTTCATTACCTATTTCATCTGATCTGTTTTCACAGATTCCTTCCCAGCCACTCTGTTTACTCAGATGTTGGACTCTGATGATGAAGATGATGATCACATCCCACTCAGAACAGCGATGAAGAGAAGAAGAGCTGTGGTAGATGATGATGAGGATGATTAAGATGATAAGAGTGATTATTTGTTGCAACCGGTTTTATATTTTTAAAAACCCAAAAATCAGGCTCCACAGCAGTAAAGCCCTAGCTGTGATAGTTAGGACTGAAACAAAATTTGAATTGTGGGGAACAGATTGGAGGTGTAACTAGCAGTTTTCTGGTAAAACGAAGAAGTTAAGTCCATTTACTCATACAACGCCACTTCTGTTCCGCTTCAGCTGCAAAATTATCAAAGTTTGGAAATGGGTCTTGTGCAGGTAGGTTCCTGTGCAAGTCAGAACCATTTTCTTTAGCACTGGGACAGTCATGATTTTGACATCACGGTTTTGCTTCTAGCCTTGCTGAGACTTTGAGCATCTTTTTGGAATGGAAATTGTACAGTATTGACCATTGTAAATGATCCTCTGTTGTTTTCTGCTTTGTTGGACATTTGGTCCAGTTAACCTGTTTTGTGACAGTAATTTGGAGATGGAAAGATTTCAGTATCACTGTAAACATGTAATAATATACTGTCATCAGTAATTTATATTTGCTGTATTTGATTGGTCTATACAGTATTGTATTATAGTCCAACTTATTTTTGTAACTTCTTGTTGGTGAAGATTACTTGTCAGCAAACACTGCATTGTTGACGAAAGCCACATTTCTCCTATGGCTGCATAAATCCAGTCTTTTTTGTTTTTTATTCTTGGAGTGTTGTAGAGTTTAATTGAAGCCATTGTCTGAGTCTTTGATTTGTATTACTGATTATGTGTGACTGTTTATCTCCATCGTTGTGATTATAATTATTCACAAAACACATGATTCTTTGCAATGAGAAGCCAAATCAAATGTTCCTTTCACAGAGATTTAACAAACGAGGAAAAAAATATATGTCACATTATTTTTTTCTTTATTAATGAAAGCTCTCAACATACAACAGCACACTTTTGTCATATACAAAAACCTCAACATCTCATGTAAACAAGACACTAATTTCACAATCTCATGTGGGGTGGGGGTGGGGTGGGGTGGTGAGGGATGAGGACCTGTGATTGAAAGGTCTTTTTTGTGGAGGTTTTCTTGTTTCTGGTCAGATGATTCTTTTTTTGCTCAATTACATTCAAAATCATTTTCAGGGTCACTGATGCGCTTGACTATTTACAAGGGAAGACATGGCCCTTTCTCTGAAAGCAAGTGTGTAAGAGTTTCTATACAAAATTGTGCACCAAAGTGCTTTTTTTTCCCGTTGAAGGTGATGATTTTAAAACAACTCAACTTCATTTTGATAACACTAGTTCCTCTTGTGTAGAACAGGGTCATGAGGAACTGAAAATTCCATGAAGATCTCACCCTTGAAGGAGAAAATTTTCCATTTAGAGTAAAGGCACTATATGCGGCCACTTGTCACATTTTTGGCTCTAAAAGCCAAATCACTTATGATAACCAAATTATGTTTTGTTCCGGGCATACTGTGGCTATCGAGACATCGTATGAACACCAGTTTGTAATTGGCAGTTGTCATTGTGGAATTTCAAACAGTCGTAAAGAGACCATGTAAAGGAGCCCCGATGCGATCAGGGGACCTCCATGCGGCCAAATAGGTCAATTCATGCGGCCAGGGTCAAATCATGCGGCCACATGGGGGATCTCCATGCGATCAGGACTTTCTTTGTATTAACTATTTTCAATAATACATTTCAAAGGACCCCGAAAAGGAAGAAAATAGGAAATACAGGTCAGATGATATAGTCTAGAGTCTAGATTCATCTTTAATTAAAAGCGACACAACATTGGTTTATCAAATCATAATGATTGGATGTTGTTCTCAACAAGTAAACTATAGATTCTAGATTCAATCTTTAATTAAGAAAGCGATACAACATAATGTTAATAAAATCTTAATGATTGGATGTTGTTCTCAGCAAGTAGACTATAGCTTCTAGATTCAATCTTTAATTTAAAAAGCGACACAACATTGGTTTATCAAATCATAACGATTGGATGTTGTTCTCGGCAAATAGATCTAGTCTATTGATTGAACACTCAGGTAACTTGTGATAAATGGATTCATTGGATCAAAACAGATTGCAAATATTTCTGTTCACGTTCGTTTCCGTTGATGCATCATTAGCTGGTTGTTCTTCTCTTTGTGTTTCTTCAGCCGGCTATTCATCTAGATTTAGATCAACATTCAAGTCTGTTTCCGATCCATTAAACACTGAATACAGGAGACTCCCCACCTCTGACAACACGCCAATTGGAGTAACTTGATACATATAATATGTGACTCTTCTTCAGACAATAATTGTGGTATTTCTTCCACTTCCTTGCTCTCTGGCATTCCGTCAGTTCCTGATGCCAATTTTTCCTTTTTTTTTGCATACCCTCTTTTGCCTTTTGAATAAAGACTTTGTGAACATTTTGTTCCACTTCTTCAAGTTCATCTTCCTCTGTTTCGTTTATACACTCCAAGACTTCTTCATAATCATCCTCATCGTCGTAAACCACACTCCCCTCCACACTTGTGTCATCATCTGAGTCTAATTTTCCTTTTGTCTTACGCTTTATCTTACCAGCTTTTTGTCATTTTGAGTCCTCCCTTTCAGCTCTTCGTTTGAGCTTGTTTGCTTCTTTCTCATCTCTTCTTCTTGCTATTGCTTTTTTTCTTTTCCTCCCTATCCTTTTCTTTTCCTCCTGCTGTCTTTCTTTTCCTTCCTTTTTCCGCTGGATTTGTATTTTATTCTCTTTTCGTAGAATTTCTTTTTTCTTTTCTAATTCTTTCTTTTCCAGTCTTTCGATGAAACATTTTCCACTGATATAGGAAGGCATGTGGTCCATCTTTTTCTTCCTCTTTCCTTTTCTATGTTGTATAAATGGCAAGGCCAAAGGATCCTCATTCTGTTTTTCAAGTAGCTGCTCAGAGGTTTGACAATTCTGTTGCTTTCCTTCCAAGTGTGCCTGACCTGCACCCATTTGTGTACGGAATTCAGAATTGTAATTTTTCCATAAGGCAAAAAGAGGGTCTTCCTGGACGTCATATTCTTCTTCAAAACGTCTCATATAGAGTCCGCAGCTGGCCTCTCCCACCTGCGCTGTGATCATTACAAGTTTTCTAAGAACATCATTTTGTTGTGAACACGATAATGCCTGATCGCTAGCTGATGTTTGTGTCACTGTCATTGTGGTCATTGAAGAAGTTGGGTCTGCACATGTTGATTCATTTTGATTTTTGTCACAAGTTTGCATACAATCACTGTCATTTTGTGTGGAAGATTGTGTATTGTCATTTTGACTGGTAGCATTTTCCTCAAGAGAAGCAGATGTTTCAGCCAATGATTCTGATGGTGTTAGTCTTGTTTTATCAATGGCATGGAAGTCAAGTGGGAACAGTCCTGCTTTTCTGAAGGCATTTTGCGTCATTGTCACATTTCCTCTGCTTTCATCATACACTTTTTTTTAACAAACCTGCAAATGTTCGTTTTGTGACTACATCTGTAAGGCTGCGCTTCCTAATGGCTTCTTTCCATTTGACTTTGATCACTGAGAAGAAGCCGACATCTAGCGGTTGTATCACGTGAGAAGCATGGGGTGGTAAACAGTATGAGATGATGTTCTGTTCAGAGCATATATCTGAGAAGCCCACATTGACTGATGTGAGGAGTGTCCGTCGACAAACAACAGTATTGGTTTGTTTGTTTTTGTTAGAAATTTTAAAATTGATTTTGTTTTTCTGGCACCGATTTAGCTTAAGACATTCAGTGATGAAAAATAGAAGCCCACAGAATGAATAGATCAACATAACTAGACCTATACCTCATCAACGCAGCAAAACTTTAAAGTGACCGCAAAAGGAACCCTTCTCTTTTTTTATGGGACTTCAAGCGGCCACCCCTGATCGCAAGAATGTCCCTTGCATTAGAAAGGGAACCTTTTGCGGCCACTCCTGATCGCATCTAATCCCTTCATGTGAACAATGGGGATTTTGTTGCGGCCACCCCTAAAACGGGCATGTTTTCGTATCAGATAGGCTGAATTTAGCACGCCTAGATCAATATAACCTGTTTGCAATGTATTGGAACCAATAAACACCCAGATTTTGATAAATTTCACAAAACATGGACAATACTATTTGGTAGGGAAATTTTCGAAAAGCGATCTTTTTCACAGTAAAATTTTCAAAACCATGTGATGGCATCCATTTTCAGCCGATTGCAGCCATTTTTGTGTTGATCATGTGAGAGAACACATGGTAGTGCCTGAACTTGTTTCAAGCTTCAAAAAAACAAGGAGCCGGAAATTATAGTGATGAGATGAAAAGTGGCCGCATGATCTGACCAGCCGCATATAGTGCCTCTACTCTAGCACTTTGGTACGCCATTTTGCATGGAAACTTCAATGCACTTATGGTGATGGGTTGTGCACCATATTTTTAAGCATTGAAACCTATGGGATCTCACCAAGGATGGGTTGTCAGATTAAGTGGCCACTGTTTCGGAAGGCTGAATTATACTGTTCCAATTAGGAATTGATTGAGCATACCTGTTGGAAGAGCAGCTCGTCAGGAAGTTTCTGGGCTGTCGATGATTCTAAAAGAAAGCAATTCCTTATTGCAGTTTGTTTACCTGAATTGCTTTTTTTCATGAATTTTGCCTCCACAGGCATAAAAATAAACTCTGATTATTTTATAGTCCGGGGACCCTCCGTGATAAAATCTCCTCTCATGACGGATCGGTCTATATGAATGACCTCTGAATAGTGACTCCCTCCGAAATCCGGCCCGCCAGCATAGTTCGAACATACATGTCGATTGTCACCAGTCGGTCTGCCTCGGTGCACGATTGATAGGTTAGGCAAGGCTTGGCTACTTTGTCATCCTGCGTATGAATATGATTGAACTCGGGAAATGTAATGTAATGTAAACCTGCGTAGACAGTATAGTAGGGCCGGGTGACACCAGTGTAGTGTAGCTGAACAGGTGTCGACACCGAGTCACGATATTATGTAATTCTTGGTGTTGTAGCCAAACCTGCATAAGGAGAATTATTGCAGTGAGCGCCAGTAAGGCAGTGTCGGAAAAGGTGTTGTGTCGTGACTCCAACCCTGGTATCAGAGAGTTGACTCGAAAAGTTGGTATCGCCAGTGTCGACGGTGGTGTGGGAATCGTGTCATCAACCTGCAAGTTTGAAGAGCGAGTCAGCACTGTGAATTAGAAACAGGACTGGAGAAACTGCAAAAGTTTATCTCCTATGTCCTAAAACAAGAGAATCCTTTCAGTGATATTTATCTATGGAACTCTGCTAAACTAATTTTGCTTTGTGGAGTTTTGTGCTACCCAAGAAACAAAGCAGATGGGAGTGTGCNTTTGGGATCCACATTCCAAGATGGAATGCGCTGTGTGTGTGTATGATAAAGCTCTTGTTGCTCTTGTTGCTCTTGTTTTAAAAAAAAACCAAAAAAATGCCTTTAGGCATTACAGAAGAGGGAACGTTATGGCAAATATTATTTGTTTTAAATTTGCTTCTAGAATGCTGTTTTATCGTACTTGATTTGTTGACGCAAAAACGGGGAAAAACTTGATTACAAAGAAAACAAGGGGAAATGTGAGGGCACTCCATTTGCAGCCTAAGCAGGGGATTGTGTTTAAAAGTATTTGTGTGTTAAAAGAATTTCATGTGGACATTTACATTTCTCTCGTCCTTTCACAAAGACAACATCTCAGCATTAAAATAATTATACATTACTCACTTTCATTATACACACATAGTAAAAAATCACATGAAACACACAATCCAAGTGTGAAATGGGAGGTGTGTTGTTGATTTGAAATAAAGCATTTTTTTAAAAACCAGGTTTGATCAAGTTATTGCTTCCTTGAATGCATGGAAAATGTTGCAATTAACAGAAAATCTGATATGAACTAGAATGACAAAATTTCATTGTTTCAGTACATGAAAGTAATGCAAGTAGTGCAAGTAATAAGAAATGATGGTGTGAAGCTACACATTTCCATAAGATGGGCTCGAATTATGCTCTGGCAAGTACAGTGGAGCATGGATGTGTACACCTTGTGACCGATCAAAAGTGTATTCGTTAACAGAAATACATATTACATAATCTGGACCAAAAATATTGTACTCAGTATTGTGTTTACATACCAAGTGTGTCTGTATTAAGTGTCTTCCACTGTATCTTGGTTCAAAAGCTTACAATGATATGAGAATATCACCCATACACAGCCATGACATGCTCCATCTAAAGGAATGAAGTCAGTGCGCTTCAGACATTTCAACAGCTGCTGTGTGATAAAGTATATTTGCTTTAATACTGAATTCAGATGGAATGCTGGCCATCAAATCAGTATTTTAGAAATCTACAGTTTGTTCCAAATAACATTTTCAGTCTGTGCCTAGCAAGAAGAAAAAAAAAAAATCGGCCACTAATGTAGTTACTGCATGTAGCACTCTTCAAAGCTAAATTATTTTGCAGGTCTGCTTAAATCTATCCTCACAAAAAGCAGGAGAGCATATCTGAACAAGCACAATAAGAAAACAATCGTAAACACTCACAGTTGGCTTAAATTGGTGATATGGATATTACGAAATATGCATTCTTTTAATGCAAATTGTTTTGAATTTTGTAATAAACATGTTTAAGTAGAGCAGCGTGGCCTAATGGTTACGGCGTTGGACTCAAGATCTAATGGTCCTGAGTTTGATTCCCGACCACAGGAAAGCATTTCATTCACATTTTCCCCAGTCCATCCGTTAAAATGGGTACCTGCGTATAGGCAGTGGAAGATATGGTCAGAATGCTAGTGATCGGCGCCTATAAATGGCAACGGCACTATGCTTCCCAGGGAGTCGAAAAAGTCCTAGAGTGATCAGGCCTGCTGGGGTAATATTAGTGTGAAGTCGCATGAGCGGGCATTAGCCTGGATACGAGACTTATAAACCGCATTATTATACTGTATATCATTATTATATACACAAATACTGCATTCATGTGGCCTAGCCCTACGAATCTGCTGAATTAGATTGCTTCAACAGACAGCTGCCCAGATTTCATTCCTTTAGACACGAGTAGAAAACAATGAAATTACACATTATATTAATATCATCATAAGTAATATCAAGTAGGTACGTCATCTTTTATAATATATACAATAATAGTCAATGAGGAATTGGTTCTCGGGACAAACACGGACTGGGGAAGGTTTTATACATATAGAGGGAATAAATAAATTACACATTGGATCATTATTATATTCATAATCACTATAATCGGTCATGATTATAAATCAGTCAGACATACATACTGTATTACTATTCTTGGACATTTTTAGGATACTGAGTGTTATGAAGAGGTATTAAAATTTGAACAGAAAAGTTAAGTCAAGTCAACAAGGAATTAAATAGTGAAGAGATTTAGGCAGTCGTATCATAGCTGCAATGTTGGCATGCTGTCATCATCGAAGTAGGACTGTGCAGTTAAATTTTATAGATTTTGGCCAGATTTATGCTCTTTGACCAATAGATGCTTCCCTTGAGCATGAACAAAGCTTACAGGGAAGACTATCTACATAAATGCTTTGTGGGATCATTGCATACCTTCAGCTACCAGTGAGTATATAATAAAAAGACTCTTAAGTCATAATATCAGTCAGTGTGGCCGGAGTACATTCCCTATAACGTTATGAGAACTCTTATGATCTAGGATGCCGTACATGTTTCACATTACAGCACAGCAACTGGTGTGTGCCATTGCTTGCTAGCCTACAGTTGATAAAAATTATTGAAGAGATCCAAAAACTTTCAAAGGGAAATCATGCAGTTTCTGTTTGTAATCACTGAATCATAGTATTACTCTCCCTTCGTTTAACTGACGTCTCCATTGGAATAAGAAGCTACACGCACACAGTTGTTGAATGATGTGGAATTTGAACCAAGCATACCTCAGACTGTAATGACATTACCAGAACTTCCAGAGATATGTCACAGAACTTCAAGCTGTTTTTTTTTATCAATTCCAATACAATTAATAGATCTTAGGACATTTCCTGTGATCCTTAATTAAAATTTAAATTATGTTTCGAGTGCAGTGTACGATTTTTTAAGATGAATTTAAGTGTAAATTTCACAATAAATTATCATTTCTGATGAGCTGAACATCTGATACTGTACAGTGTACATATAGAATCATAGTATTACTCTCCCTTCGTTTAACTGACGTCTCCATTGATAAGCACCAACAAGAACTTTTGAATTGCATCTCGTATTGCAATGCTTCACCTTTTAACAGTAAATTTGCCCAACGGGTTTTTTATAAGAACCATAAGAGAAGTTTTGGATCGCACCTCGTATCGCATAACTCTATAGACAGGGATGGATTAACAGGGTGCGTGACCTAAGCGCAGCAAACGCTGCGAGGTCCCTCTGTCAGTGTCATGAAGGAATGACACAGGTCTATACATGTATGTAGAGGTGCTTTGAGAGGCATTGGGCCCTGGGGCTTTTGCCGCTTTTGGCCCATAGTTTATCCGTCCCCGTCTGTAGACTATAAATACCATTAGAGTATTTAGAAGGGGGAAGCCGATATCCGTCCAATAACAGTGGGTAATCAAAAGTTGGGATACTATATCACTCAATACACTTGTTGATAAGCGAAACAAACCAAGAGACCCAGACGCATTTTTCTCTTGCTCACTTTCTCTCTTCGTAAACATTTCTTATTCACGCACGCACATTTCTCTTTGCAAGGGAGGAAAGCATAAATTTACACTTTCTTCCCAATCGTTGCATCCTTCTTTCTCATTCATGTATTCTTCCACTTTTACTCCTACCTTCTCTTTCTCATCTTTGCTTTATTTTCATTCTATCCCTATACAAATTCATTCCAGTCATCGTTTCATCCTTTTTCTCTGTTATCCACCCATCTCATTCATTATCATCCTGTCTTTCCATCCTTTTCTCTCTTCCTCTTTCGGTCTTTGTCACCTGATTAATTTCATTACGCGTCCACTCTCTCGCTTTTTTTTCCCTTTCAAATCCCCTTTTTCATTCTTTCTCATTTTTTGTCCTTCCATCCATTCTCATGCATCCATCCCTCTGGTCACATTTGTCCTTAGGTCACGTGACTCCATCCCGTTTCCACCGAGCACATAGAGGGAATCAGAGGCGGCGCTGCTCTGCCGTGTAATGTAGGTCTGGCTTCTGTAGACCGGCACAGCTCTACGTTGTGGGGGTTTGCTGGAAATTGCAAAAAATCAAAAGCACCCAATTTAAATAACATTTTAAGATGGGTGTTATGTAAAAGGCACATAAAAGTATGATTTGGTATCAATGCGACATTAAACAGTACCATGGTTTCTTTAGTAATTAGTACTGTATATGGTATTTTCCCTTCAAGGCTAAAATTAGCTGAATAATGTTGAAAAATGAGGAAATATTATTTTTTACAATTGTGCCAAAGAGAGAAGCAACTTAATAAACTCAATTTTTTTAATCACTTTCAAATAGTTGGAACTGCAAAAAAAAATAAAAATTAGCAACAATATGAACTATAATTTTTAATACAGTACTTTCCTGGAGGTAAGATCTGGATCTGTTAAAATGGCGCAAAAATAAACAACAAAATGAGCTGGGTGTTTTAACACTTTCCTGATGTAAAAATAGTTAAAGAAGTGTACAAAAATAAGCAACAAAATGAACCAAAATTTTTAATACTTTCCTGGAGGTAAGATCTGTTAAAATGGTGCAAAAATAAACAACAAAATGAGCTGGAAGTTTTAACACTTTCCTGATGTAAAAATAGTTAAAGATGTGTACAAAACTAAGCAACAAAATGAGCTCAAAATTTTAACACTTTCCCTGGATGTAAAAAAATTGTTGCGAAAGATAGAACCGAAATCTATTCGATATTATTATACACTATCATATTACGAACTGAGCGGCCATTTTATTTAGAATAAGTATGAGCAGCAGTTTTATAAGGACATCATCATCTCACTTATCCTTCCCCAAGCTTCCATTTAACTTATACAGTGCAGTGCGTATAAAACCAGCATTGTTGTCTTTGTTTTACCGTGCAGTGTCCACAGTTCTGACTCGTGACAACTGCCGGAAAGGCAGGCCAATAGACGTTATCTGGAAATCAGATTGCGGGAAGTAACTCCTGAAAAAAAGAGTTATGCACCCTGAGTTGCTCACACTGCGCGGAAAGCGTGTTGTAGAATGGGTAGCCAGCGCATTGAAAGACTGGTGAACAACACACGGACCTGTTTACACGATTTTACACGCCAATATTGAATAATAACTCATTGACCGCTCCGCCTCTTCCATCGTCTTGTTAGTCTTGTCTCTCCCTTCATGTGTTATGCCTTCTCCTCTGCCTTCTCTTCCCCCTCACCATCAAAATATACATGTCCTCTATTTGCCTTTGGCAAAACTAATAAACCTACCAATAATAATACATGTATCATCATCATCATCATCATCGTCATTATCATTACAGTAGGCAAACATCATCATTAGACCTATCATCATTTTATAAAATGTATTGTTTTATTGCAAGGCGTAAGGTACAGTCTTACACATCACTGAAATCATACAAATTGAATCCCTCTAAAATTGTCCCTGTTATAAATGTTTTGTGTATAAAATTCGATTTTGTGGTAACTTGCATACCGCTGGTAGTACTGAGTACAGTCATGCGTCTTAAGAACTGTCTTTATGTTACATAAATGGTTGCTAACAATGACACTGTCTAGACTAGACTCCGTAACACCGCAGAAAGTTCATAAAATATGAAATGTGAGTGGCATCCTTGCGCTTGTTACTACGTCTCGGCAGATCAAGTCTAAATGTAAATATTGATTCACAAGCTTGTGGATGGATCAGAAAATTATAATCTGTAATGAAGCAATCAAATTGTTCAACTAAATTACATCTTCACTTGCTAAATTTAATTTAGGATTCCTGCATCCAACCAGATTTTGGTTGATAGAAAACAGCCTTGCACTTAGCTAGAACGAGCACTTCCTGTATTCCCCATTTCGTGGGAAGGTGACGAAAGACGTTGGAATACTTGTATGTCATTGTGGAGCAAGGATGAGTTAAGTGGACAGTGATCCAGACACGAAGCCGTAACATAATAGTGTGAATTCGCATGAGCAGGCATTAGCCTGGATACGAGACTTATAAACCGCATTATTATTATTACAAAACTTGAACCAGGTCACTGCCAACTTCAAGTATGCTGCAAACGGTCTATCAGGCATGCTGTCGTACTGACGATGAGTTTAACAATACGAAGTCGTTGAGTAGTTTCTGTCGACACAGAACGATGCTACTGAGAGGCAGCCTGGCAGCATGGCTTAGTAAGTAAGTCTCATAAATAGAAGACGGTCAACTCTGGGCTTGTGGGTTTCACCACTGGGCCGGACGGTTTACGTTTCAATGTAAAAACACTTCACTCCTATTTACCCACCTGACTCGGGTATGAATGGTGCCTGGTCACAGGGCTGGGGGGACAAGGGATCTGCACTGCGGCAACAAGCAATGACTTTGTTATGGATTTCACTCGTGTGTATATATCTACAGTATATGTATAATTTGTATTATTCTGTGTTTATGAATGAGATGTTCAACATTAGTGTACGGCCTTGTAAAACAAATTCCCTACGAGGTATATTATAAAAGTAATATTTTCATTCATGTTACGTATTTCTTATTTAACAAAACATTATCACAAGATGTTCTTCCAGTCGCCACCCTGTTCTCAACTCCCATTCAAACGTAAGCTAACGGTAACGGGCCTTTCTTGCTCGAAACTCATCCATCCACCGCGAAATTTTCTTTATTTGATGGCTCGTTATAATGAGATGCAAAGTCAGGATATTGCGTGAAGGAAAAGCTTAAGATCGGGTCCGCTGTCATGAATTTTCAATTGACATCTCCGGCGACAGCCTCTGAACATCATTTCCTGAAATTACTTGGTGGTACTGATTTCTGGAGATGGTGTTGTGATAAAAAAATGTAAAACAGCTCAACTTAAGAACTGTTTGATTGAACGATGTCGAGCCACCAGGAAGTTCCGATCAACGAGCACGAAATGTGCTTTAACTAATACTTTTAGTCGACTACGACAGACGAGCTACAAGTATAATGATTTCACCCTTAGTCTAGTCTCTTGTTGTTGCTGTTGTTGTTATTGTTGTTGTTGTTGTTGTTGATGATGTTGTTTCGAGTATTCACATAACAAGTCATGTAAGCGCATTTGGGACGTAACAATTCGGACCTTATACAGCCTACTAAACATAACTGCATACTGTATTCGTATTGCTCTTGTCCCTGTTACCTCATTTTCTACACATCAACTTTCATTCGTGAACTCAAACAATATCAGAATGGTTTCTTGGAATTCGATATAGCGAGGCACTACTGTTCGTTTATTTTATTGATACATCGTGTACCATGTCCTGAATATAGTCCTTGATATTAAATACGTATTTAATAAGTTACTAAATTATGACTTCCACAAGCACGGATTTATTATCATTCTATCATTTTTGTACTCAAGTGGACACCGATATTAAATATACACCTCAATAATAAGTAGCCTATACTTTTACATAGCACCAAGGATAATACATGTACTTACTAACGAGGTTTTAGTGTAACTTGCGTAAATTGACGCAGTATTGTCCTCAGCCTCGGAGGATTCATAGGCGAGCCCAGACACGCAAAAAAACCAAAAACAACAACACCCGAACCTCCAAAAATTCTAAGAAAGGGTTTCTAAACGGTTTTAGGCCCTCGTGGACATGGTAATTCTGTGACGTCCAGAAGTGGACCAAAACTATTAGATCATAATCGAAATGTCTGTCGCCTACATTGAAAATCATCTGTTCGGCATACAAAAAATGGGTATGTATTGGCCTGGAACAACAGTTTTGGTGTCTTGATTGGGGTTTTACCACAAATCACCAAATCACCGTATTTTCTTCCTTAAAATGCAAAGGTAAAAATTTAAAAAGAACACATACCCCCCTCCCACCCCTTCTCCCCATAACACACACACAAAAAAAAAAACACCTGAAAGATCACTGAACTATTACTAATCCAACGCCACGTCTTCTTCTCACCAAGAGCCAGACGATAACTTTGTTCACGGTTCGCCATCATGGATGGAGCTTTATTGATGTGGAAGAGAGTTACCTCTGACACTCACAAACATGGAAAGGCAATTTATGGAAGCGACGCGATCTTCGCCCATGATATACATTACATCAGACCAGACCAGACGATGGCTTCGCGCCCCTTGCGCAGCTTGAATGCTCTCATGTCATTCCCCCTCTCTATTTCCAAGCCCGGGTACGTCAGTTCTGTTGCTGCACATTAGTTGCGGCAGGAAAGTGTGCGCACTTTCTACTACTTCTAGACGTTTGTTAGAAATGTGGCATCTTTTGCGTAAACCGGAAATTGGAGCTCGGCAAAATGGCGGCCCCCATATATATAGTTTCAGATTTGTAAATGAAACTTTTTATCAACGGCTTTGTTTCGGAGAAGGATGTGGCAAGAATCAATGGTGGTATGTATGCGAATGAATGAGCGAATGAGGCAAAAACGTAAGTTTTGCAAACACCAGCAACAAGTCAACGCAATAGTTTCTAGCTCTTTCACAAAGCTGCAGCTGTCTTGGCTTGCTTACGGACTGATACTTCCGTTAAACCCTGACGGACCGCCTACAGAATAAAAGTAAAGGGATTGCCTATTTCGAGCGTCCGCGGTGACCAACCAAACGTAGACCTGGGGCCGAATGCACAATGCTATCTAAATTTCCGCGCTGGTGTCTGGGATACAACAAGGGCCCTCTCTAGTAGGTATGAAGATGCCAATAGCACCTGGCATAAAAATATGCAATTTGAAATAGTCCTTATAAAATTAGAAAATTGGCCATAGAGAGGGGGGAAAAGGGGTTGGATTTTAATTTCAAAGGCTTAGATAGGTACAAATACATGTGTAGACTAAGAATAGGTGAGGTTTAGCCACTCAAGTATAAAATTAAAAACCCTGTTTACTGAGTGAAAAGGCCTAAAATGATAAGTAGCCTACTTCATTGCCTAAGTTCTCAAAAGCTAACTGGTTTAGGGACATTTTTCTTTGTGTCACAATTTGGAGGAAGAGCTAAACAACATGTTTGGAAAGTATTTTGGCCTGGGACCCCTGTATAAGTTCATGAGAGGTGTAAAACGTTATATAGTCAACATGAAAAAAAAAACAAAAAAAATTGGCATCTTCATACCTAGCAATAATGTCGTTTTCGACATATGGTCACTATGTTTATTGCTTTCACAACTATCGTGCGCCTTCTACTTCTATGCAAAAGGGGACTAGAGAACCAACTCTCAATTGCAGTTTCAGCTCGGATTGGTGGCTTCATTTACTGGCAAAGTTCTCAAAATTTAATTGGTCTTGGAGCATACCTTTATAGGATCTGTCTCGAACTTTGGAAGAAGGGCTTAGTAATATGTGATAAGTCAGAAAGGGATGTAAGAGCTTACATAGCCAGCAGTGGAAAAACATTGGCATCTTCATACCTGGAAGGGCGATGAGACCTTGATCTCCTCGTTAGATTATAACAAATTTGGAATAGAAATTCAGAATCCCCGAATATGGCCGCTCGTCTTAGGAACAGGACCAGCAGTATCAGTTTTCGTCGTTGCATCTCAGTTTTACAACGTCACCGTTTGGATGACTCTATGAACTGTAGCTATAGCTCCAAAATAATACAGAATTGAGGGATGGTCTGCCTCTAGATAATCTACCAGCCATCCTGATATGCCGAAATCAAAACTCTCATTTAAAAAATAAAAAAAAAAGGCATCTGCAGACTGGAAAACGGATACAGACCTTAGATATGCAAAGGATTCCCTTAGAAACGACAGATCAGATCAAGTTATCATCTTCCGATTAAGGACTGGAAACTGCAGGCTCAACAAACACCTGCATAAGATAGGCATACACAGCTCAGCTCTCTGCCAGTGCCTACAGGCAGACCAAACGCTTCAACATGTTTTGCAGGACTGCCCTCTCCTGACAGAACTAAGAGAACAGTTTTGTCCATTACCAGTAATGCCAGCTGACAATGAGACGAAGCTATGGGAGAGCTGCATAGACCTGCTGCTGACCACCCAGTTCATGGTCCATAGCGGTCTGCTAGCATGACCAGGGAACACTGAAGAAGAAGAAGAAAAAGAAGAAGAATATGCTCCAAGGCAGGTCCCACAGGACGTGCGTGTGAAAGGAAGAGCAAAGTGGCTATATGTATCTTTAACAAAACCAGGTCACAGAATGAGTTTCCGATCAGCTCAGGGCAACAGCCATGAACCTCTATGAATATCATTATATGGTCCGTCACTTTTAGTTACAGGAGGGGAAAAAAAATAACAGCAGCAACCTACAATAGATCAACATGTGGATTTTTCGTATCTCTACGTTGTAGCACTATGGGTTTCTGTTGCTTCAGTTTATAATTTCACTGTAGAAATAGACGTTCACCAATGGAGATATTCACTGCATTTTAAATTTCTTTCAAAAAAAGAAAAAATCACGCCTTGATTGTGTACTGTCTTTTCATACCCCGGGAATAGAAAGTTTCATCCCTTTATCTTACTCAAATAATTATAACCGTTGATCGGTTAGTTTGGAAAAAAAAAAATATTCATTTGAGCAACCAGCCTAAATCGTTTTTTTCTTTTTAAGTTTCTTGTGTGCATTACCTACAACATAAAAACTTTAAGAAAACAAAAATTTGGGAAAAAACGACTTTGGGTGGATTTTATTTTCAAGAAATTTACTTGACTTTATAAACGAAGTAGACACAGTGTAGAATACAGGAATCCTCCGAACTGCAGCAGTTACAAAATAAAAATCACAGCATGAACGGAAATTACTAAAAAGTAAACCAAAAAAAAAATTAATAAGTTAATAATGTATGTAAACCTAGCATGACGAGTTTTGCAAATTCGAAACTATACTGCAGTTCAATTTGGTGCATAACGACATCAACTTTAACAAAAAAAATGTAACGTCGAAAGTCTGTTGTCCTATCACTATCGTGTTTTCGTACTCCGTACTCTTTCATACTCCGTACTCTTTCATACTCCTTCAACGCCTTTCTATTTCCCTTTGCTTTAATATCGAAATCGCTCTTCTGAGACACGAGGGTACCAGCATTCATCACATAGCCAACAACAAGTCTCCTGACAATATTAAAGTAGTTTGGCTTTTGATTGCTTAGGTTCATGGAGACTGATCACAATTTGCTCGCACGTAGACACCTGGGAGCCAGTCTGAACCAATACAGTACATATAAGTCGACAGGCACACTTTTCTCGTCTACGTCAGACTATCACTAAGTCGAAAACCCACCGGCACATACTGAGTGTCTATCTGTTTAACTTGTCCATGATTCTGCGAGCTGCGTTGGGTCCTTTTTATTACGGCCACCGCTGTAACGGGGTCCCGGCTTGAAAGGGAAAGACAAGCCGTCGACAGTAACGTTATCCAACTAGAACAGGGCACAAGGCAAGCATCTCCAAAGACCTGTTAAAGCCGACTTCCACTGCGTCAAAGCCAACTTCCACTGCGTCAAAGCCAAATACGCTTAAGCCCACTTAAATAGCTCAAAAAAAAAAAGAAAGGGTCAGATCCACTCAAATGTGTCACGTACAAAAAGAAAAAAAAACAAACCTCAATATACGAGGAAATACAATTTCAAACTTGCCTCATATTACGTGATTACAGAGTTAGGCTGGAAGCGGAAGGCAGGAAATCCTTGTCTTGACCGCATTAATGCAAGCTCATGAGCAAGAAGGATCGTGGAGTTATGGAACCCATCGCTCATCGTTGACAGCGCCCAAACAAAGATGGCACCAGACGACGATAAAAGTTTCTCAGTGTTTGGACAATGACCAATAATAATAACCCTCAGTGACCGAACGGTCCCCGGTAATGGCTGTCGATTATGTTCCATCAAAGTAGCGTCGCTATGAAGCTCAGCCCTTCGGTACATACGGGCTCGTGACTACAACATCCGATAACCCTCGCAANGGGGAGGGGATTAGTGGAAAGGGCCAGGGTCCAAATTCTTAGCACAGGAAGATATAATGCCAGACAGTGGAAAATGTTAGTTTGGGTAATTAGAAGGGAGATCTAAGGTGCCAGTGAGTTGTTTTTACAAGAGTTTATCATGGGGACGAGGGTCCGCGTGACGTCACAGCGGTCGGGTCTTGTTTTTTTCACACCCGATTCGTGTTTTCTTTATCACATGTCTAGCTTATGCTCGCTGCTATCATAAATTATATCTTTATAGCTATGCATTCAGGAAGTGGGACCAGGCAAGTCTCATTGTATCTTATGGTTTTGATTTCTAGACTCCCTTTAAACCGGACCCATGTGAGGATTTCTAGGTCCTGCGCTCACGTCTCTCCCCGTCCTGACCTCCTTTGTTTTCATGTCGTCTCTTTTTCATCTTCATTGCCCCAGAGGGTACTATGATGGATGGACTCAAGATTTATTATAAAGACTGTCCAGCAAGGAACCGCGAAATAGAAGGTTTGCTTGATTTTGCACACAGTACTGCACTGAGTTCTAGGTCATCCCGGAACTCTGTCAAATTTCGTAGGCAATACATATCAGGACACTCCTGCCTAGTTCTTGGGTTCGGGATAAGGGTAGGGGTAGAATCAAGGAAGAAAATGCAAAGATAGAAATAGTTCTTTGACATTACAGTTGCGTAGAAACTCTCTCATGGGTGCTTTCTCTTTTTGAATCCTGTTCCTGACTCTAAACCAAAGCTCTGGCCGGCGGTATCTTACAATACTGCACATGAATGAAGTCACATAGATGTTCGCGGTGCCAATGTCGGGCAGCTTAAGTATGCTTACGTAGGCCTATAGGAACGTCTAATAGTACTAGATGTATATGTATGTGTGTGTGTGTGTGTGTGTGTGTGTTTGTGTGTGTGTGTGTGTGTGTGAGAGCGCGAGAGCGAGAGAGAGAGAAAGTGTGTGTGTATATATGTATGAGAGAGAGAGAGAGAGAGAGAGAGAGAGAGAGAGAGAGAGAGGCCATTAATCTACATTAAATTCAGAAAAAAATACATAAGGAATAAAGCCAGCTCTAGTTTGAATGTCGATAGGTAAGCTATTAATGGAACCTATGTTAGAAATGCTATTCTCCCACTATAAATTCTAAATGAGAAACAGCGACCCAGTGCCTTTTTGACCGCATTGCGGTTCTACAAAACCCAAAACTGTTATAAATCAGTTACTAAAAATACTTCTTACGCATTCCCTCTTCAATGATGACACATCTGTGTGGTTGCGTTTTCGTTTTCTCCCCCTGAAGAAGAAGAAGAAGAAGAAAAAGAAGAAGAAGAAGAAAAAGAAGAAGTAGAAGAAGAAGAAGAAGAAGAAGAAGAAGAAGAGAGAGAGAGGTATAATTAGTCCTATTAAAATCTCCCTCACGTCACGCCCTTAGCTGCTCATTTTTCTAACACCTCATTAGCAAGGACTGCTGACATTACATGCATGCTTCAAGTGCTCACTTCAAGACTGGAGGACAAAATATGAGACATAGAGAGACACGGCGCTGTTTCATAGAGGGGACAAGATCGAAAGCCACTGTAGTTTTCGCTCCACCTCTTGGAATGACCTCACGCCTTTGAACCTCCTTATGAATGAGTTTAATGAGCCAGTCCGCCTTAGAAGCCACTAATGCCATGAATGCGAGATTATTTACAAAAAATTTATACGACTAGGAACCAGACTTCTTCAACCCCCTCCCCTCCCCCATACTTACACACATATTTGTCTCTGTGTCTTGGAACCTGGTGTCCACAGAAGTACACGCGCAGAAGCATATTGTCAGATTTCCCTCTCTGACCATAGATGAAATGCTCATAGTTACACTTTTTATTCTCACCTCCTCCTCCTTGTCATATCTTCATCATCATCATCATCATCATTATTATCATCATCATCATCATTAGCCAATTTATTTTAGCATAATCGTGAACAGCCCCATCGTCATTATCGTCGTCGTCGTCGTCATTATCATCATCATTGTAACCAGCAGGAGCATCGTCATGTCATGCGTTTAGTGACGTGAAATGCAACGAATACATGCGGTTAATCCGGTCAAACAAACACACACATGCAGAGACAAGGATGTAAAATAAACAGACTATATTATATAAATTACACGAGTAAATAACATCCAGGTGTTAGTGAAATACAGAACGTTTAATTATTCACTTCTAGATTTACGGACAATACAGGTTCTCAATATGGGTCACAGGTCATTCAATCTAGGTCACCGCAGAGGGATTATGGGTGGTCACACTACGACAAGTTTACAAACAGAACATTGGAAATGTGGCGATATTGGGTGGGTATGTGGGTAGGCATGTGTGAGTGTGCGGGTGAGTTAACAGGTTCGTAGGTAGTAGAATTTGTAGGTGAGTGAGTGGATGGATGGATAACTAAATGAGGAGTTGGGTTGGTAGATGAGTGAGTGAGTGAGTGAGTGAGTGAGTGAGTGAGTGAGTGAGTGAGTGAGTGAGTGAGTGAGTGAGTGAGTGAGTGAGTGAGTGAGTGAGTGAGTGAGTGAGTCAATAGGAGAGGTAGGGAGGGTATGGATGGATGGATGTAGACGGAAATGAGCGAATAGATCCAGGACAAAGGGAGTGGGTGTACAGATGAGTCTGCGAATCAATCGATAAATTAATGATAAAAATCCATGAATGGCAAAGGATGTCGTTGATTATGAAAATTATAATATAGTCAATTCATAGAAAAATCAACAAACATTAATATCAGCTGACATTTTGTGGGTAACCTTGTGAGCGAAATGAACATGATTTCCATGGGCGGTTCAACATCGGCTACAGCATGTGGATTTTGGGGGGTGGGGAGGAGGAGGGGAGGAACAATCCAGAATACGCATATTTACAGTATAAAAGACAACAGTTTGTGAAAACATTTCTGTTTGTCTTCGCATCCGCCGTTACCATCCACAGCGGTTCCACCCATGGAATTAAACGATGAAACAACAGAATGGATGATTTTTTTATGGATTATTTACATGATATTCTTTTAACAACCTTTAGCAGATTGGCATAAACCGTGCATATCATAAATTTTATGAAAATGTCTTATGTACATTTCATCTCTGTTCATATCCTATATTTATAGTAATTCATATAATCAATTTAGTGACATCTTATAATTTATCATGGATGAGTAAAGATATTATGAATGACACATAGGGGCAGGCCATGACCCTATATATAATCTTATCATGTCTTTACCCTTTTGTGCGTCAGATGACTATGAAATAACGTCTAGCATACACACTTTGCCTTCAATTTAATGTTGAAAAAAAAAAGTGCTCGCTACTCATAAATAATACGTTAGCGGTATAAGCCACATAATACTCGTAACGTCTACTAGAAACAACACCCATTCTTCAGATGGGACTGCCATGCCTGAACAGTTAATTTCTAAATAGAGGGGGCATAGGCTTACTGACGGCAAGCAACAAAATGTGTTGCGACCTTTAACTGGTGAACTGTGATCGAGGGGAAGTAATTCAATTATTGGTACAGCAAATTCAAAACAACTACTGGCGGTTTTTCAAAGACATAATGCCTCATTATGACAAAAAAAAAAATTAAAAAAAAACAAACTTGAGGCAGTCAGGCTACTCAACACTGACAAAAATGGTGGCATGTCTGATATTCGTGGGGGTGGGCGGCTTTGTAATGAAATGCATAGGCGTTATATGAACTCAGTCCCTTAGCTCTAGTATAGTTCGATACATTAAAGATTATTATGAAAGGCGTAATGCCTCTCTAACAGAGAAATTGAGGCGCCAGGCAACTCGTTACTACCAAAAATAGTGGCGTATCAGATTTTCATGGCTATAGGTGGCTTGCATAGGCGTTACATGAACTCGACTCTTTAGGTTTATGCACGATGCTTGTACAGGCTGAAAAAGAGTCACGTGATTGGTGGTCTACCCTCGTGAATTGCTTAACCTAACGAGCAAAGTGGCATCATCTGAGGAAATTGTCAGCAATTTACTTCAGCCTACAGTCTGAACTACTAAGAGGCCAGAAACACATAATATATCTATATATAAATTATTCTGTGGGCCCCGGGATTGGAGACAACTTATCCGCCATCTCTGAGATTCAGAGATTCACAAACAACTGTTACTTTCACCATTTATACACATGATTATCACAGTGCAGAATATACATGTGGATGAACACCATGCTTCCATAATGAATGAATGTAAAATATGTTTACAATGTTTTGGGGAGAGCATAATGATGATAGAAATGCATGGTGGTGGACTTTACAGTATGAATCAAGGTATGAAGATGTCAATAGCACCTGGCATAAGAATATGCACTTTTAAATAGCCCCTACAAAATCAGAAAACTGGCCATGGGGAGGGGGGAAAGGGTTGGATTTTAATTTCAAAGGTTTAGATAGGTGCAAATACATTTGTAGACTCAGGATAGGTGAGATTTAGCCACGCAGGTATAAACTTTGTGGTTCTTGCTAGATGGTAAAGGTTACCCTGTTTACTGAGTGAAAAGGCGTAAAATATTATGTAGCCTGCTTCACAGCCTAACTTCTCAAAATCTATTTGGTTTAGAGGCATTTTTCTTTGAGTCGAAATTTGGAGGAAAAGCTAAACAATATGTTTGGAAAGTATTTTGGTTCGGGACCTCTGGATAAATTAATGAGAGGTGTAAAACCTTATATAGCTAACAGTGAAAAAAACATTGGCATCTTCATACCTCATGGAATATGAACGTTTAATTTTAAATCAGTGTGGGACGACGAATAATTGAGATGACTGGACAAAGGCCTTCTCATGTGCGCTTATTTTTCATGATAGCAGCTAAGCATTGCGCAAAGCATAGTGCTCACGGGTGTGTTTATACATTAGTTTCGGTGCCAAGCATGAGTAAAAAATTATTGCATGATCCTGATATCTTCTAGACTAGAGTCTTTCTTTGGTTATCAAGTATTTGTTTACCGATATGATTGCGGCATTATCCACAATTTTATGAGCATCCATGGCATGATGGTGGTAAGCTACATGCTTGAATTTGGATATCCCTTTGAAAAAATTCGTTTTTCTAGGTGAAACAAGCTCATTAGCGAAATGGCCCAGGTAATGTATTGTAGACCTATAAATGTTAGTTTAAACATAATTCAACGTCAACTTGAATAAAGTATATTTTCACTCACCCTTCGATCCCAACCACTCAGATTCAGAGTAAATGTGCCTTCTTGGAAATCGTCACGCATTCAAAGTTGCTCAAGGGGCAGTTTGGCAGGCCAACATCACTCAACACTTAATTAGGTCACAGATAGTTTTATTCTTATGTTCTGTGGTTAGGCAGGTTTGAGTTCAGATTCAGGCAGACGACAGCTTATCCAGATAAAAAGACCAGCTTTAACGAAATCGCGTTCCTCTACCTCCATGGAGGACTGTGAGTACCACAACAAATGTAACTATCAGAAGGTGTAGTGCAAGCACGGCTGTCCATGTCGCCATCTTGTCACTGCGTATATCATTAGGCAAAACGGTTGAGTCTTCCATGATCAGTCAGTCTGTCAAGATTAAGATTGATATAATGGTCGACTCATAGTACCGCTGAAAGAGACCTTACTGTTTTATGGTTTCCATGACTACGGTCATTCACATCACTGTTCAGCTTTAGCTTTTCACTATAATCTTAAAGTTGGAAACTGAATATCTTCGCTCAAACTTTCTAGTCCCTTCATATTCGGAGAATGCGTCTAACAGTATCAAAGTAAGTTTCAATGATATGTATGCTAATGCCCACTACTGAAAAAGGATATCCTGGCAAAATGAAAAAAGAGAGAAAAAGTGCCCAGCTCCTCCCGTCTCCCTATAAAAGAAACTCACCGAATCTACACAAATTCAACAGAGGGTAGACGATAAAAGGCGGAGACTGAAGGGTATCCATTATTTACGGGTCTTTTCGTCAGAAATTATGGTTTACCACAACTGGTAAACTGGAACCTTTCTGAATGAAACAAATCGATTGCCCAGATTCTTCCGCGCCTTCACTTCATTTCTCAAGGGCAGTAACCTCTCCTGACAAAATACCTTTTTTTTTTTTAAAAGCCGTGACGCGCTATGAACACCTAGTATTTCTATGAACTCTAGAAGTTGGCCGGCTGCCTTTTCCGATATATATTTTAATCCTATACAATTTCAAAAAGAATACTGTCTTCTACTATTCCATTAGGCACAAATTCCACTGCACAAATAGATAGGTCTTGAGCTGTACATTCTACCACTAGACTATAGCATTGGTTCTGCTGATCTTATGCTTGGGAGTTTACTATTAAACCGAGGTCTCCAACCCACTAATGTTGGAATGCTGGGAAGTAGAATCAGGGGTTCCCAGAACATAGAGACCGACCCCAGCTCTGCCAAGCTCTTTCTTACAACTGTTACACAAACTAGGGGATGGGGAGTCATGCCCAGATTCCACGGACACCTGAACATGCAAGGGAGAATACCCTCGGCGACCAGTCAAAGGGGAACTACTCTCTTTACCCATATCCTCGCTATATTCTTCGGGACTGACTGTTAGAGATCGGGGGATCGTTGAGTGGCCGGAATCTTGCGAGGTTTTTTCCGGAAGCGGCCGGAAAGTTCGTTTTGCACCATGACCCAAAGTCTCGGGAAGCGAGGCTGAAGACCGCGTGGAAGAGAATGTTGCGGGTACGGGTGAATATCTGAGATCTCCTCCACCCTCCCCTAAATCTGTGCCTTTTCGACCTACGGGTGAAATAAGAGCTTTCGTTGTGGTGGTTGTGGGCTGTCTTTTCGTCTGATGGTGGTGATATGGTGATTTGTTCGTGTTTGGATAATGATGGCGAAGGTAGTAGGGTGAGTCAGATGAGAATGATAGAGGTGAAGGCGATGGCGTGTGCTGAGATTTTGATCGAGGGTGGAATGGAGGATGATACTGAGGATTGGAATGTGCTGAAGGGGCGTCAGAGTACACCAAAGCGTCTACAGGGTGAGCAGGGACGGCGGGCACCTGAACATGCAAAGGTGAAAATGTGAGCTCGTCAACCCTGGAGAGATCGGGTCGGTTAGTGACGTTAGGATTGTCGCTATAATTGAAGGCCGACAGTGTGGAAAGACCGTTCTGGGCAGAAGGAAGTGATGAACCTACAGCAGAATTTGGATCCTGCTCTTCCAACGCTGACGCCCTTGCCGACTTCGATGCAGGTAGGAAGCTCGATGGTCGCTGGTTCTGGAGAAACTGCGGCATCCCTCGCTTGGAGGGAGCTTCGTGGTGGACCAGAGTCTCGGCGGTGTCACCCAGTTGCAGACTGCACTGTGAACTTCCTTCGTGCCTCCCGGAGATCAGGTCCGAGGAAAGCGCCAAGGATTCTGAGCTCGTCCTACACGAAGTGCTGGGAATAACCTGAGAATCACGCTCGATCCTGGAAGAAGTGGTGAATGTGTTCCCCGTCGTGGGTGACATCCTAGCCATTTCAAGTTCTATTTCGTCAGCTAGGGGAATGCTTAGTTTCCTGGAAGCGTCACTGAGGTCCAGGTCGCCATAGAGGTTACTGTGTCTGTTAATGTCAAGGTTAGTAGGTCGGAGGTCGCGGGGGCGGGGCAACATGCAGTTATGGTTTTGAAAGCCCGAGGTGGTTTTAGTATGAAACTCACCCCCACACAGCTCCATGTTCTCTATGGCGTGAGCTCGGGTCAAGGACATTGTTTGACCTTGACCTTCAGAGGTTTTATCTAGGTCAGGGTTCTCATGCAGCTCATCCAGCATGCACACGGATGAGCTGTCGTCACACGACAAGCATCTAGCCACTCTAGCGGGCAGCAAGCGGTGAATCCTTTTGTACCGTCGGTTATGTTTCAAGGGGGGATGAACATTGGACACACGAGAAGTCACACCTACTTGAGTTCTATTTTGAGGCGGCCTGCCTGCAAAATTATTGCCGCGGGATGGACTGGAAGGGCTGGCGGTCGCTGCGAGTGTGGTCATTGTGGTGAGCGGGGATGAGGAAGAAGCTGGGGTGGCGGAGGTGGTGGTGATGGCGTCGATGTCTGGAATGTCTTCAGGATCACGTGACAGGGGCCTGGGCGGGGCGGAAGCGCGGTGGGAATTCTGGGATGGGGACGAGAGAGCAGTCTCAGCAAAGGCGGTGCCGCCTGCCGGGTTCGTGTCGTTGCTGTAGATCTGCTTGTAAAGATCAGAGCGGATGACCATGCTCTCTTTGCCGTTCCCTTGCACGGCGTTGACACTCTGGATAGTTCCTGTAGTGGAAGCATCTCTGGAGTTTTCTCCCTTGGGTCTGGGTCGAGGGCCCGTGCGAAATAGCTCGCTATGGACGAACAGGGGGTGCAGGGGTGGGAGAGGAGAGAAGAGAAAATACATATTTGTATAGACCACATTGAGACCATGAAGCCTGAAGCCACTAAGACACTGAATACAACTAGTCTGTTAAATGACATTTACTACTTATTATAATTAGCACACTGCTTCTGTTTCACAGATACACAGAACACATTCACATACAAATTTCTGACTCATTGGTAAGCCACAAAAGAGGCAATACAAATATGAGTTTTTTTGCTTGAAGAGAGTCCAAGTCCATTTGGTAAATTAAGTTGTTGCAAACTGAAACTGCTCTGCCATTTCGGCTATATTATGTGGCTCTGGGAGGAAGAGATGAAATTTAAAATCTCTTTTCGCGTTTATTTCAAAAAGTATCTTAGTTACTTTTGAATGGAATCTCATCCACATAATATGCTAACACTAGTTTCAGTTTGTCCAGCATAGGTTTTTCGGCGCCAAACCAAGTGCAATGCATGCGTGTCTGGCACATTCTGCGAGCAGCCAGGGTGAATGACTACTGGAGCAGAAAAAGAAACAAAGATCTCATCAATACCACATCTCTCCTCTCTCTCTCTCCCTCCCTCTGATTCTTTTTGTATCTCTCTCTCTCTCTCTCTCTCTCTCTCTCTCTCTCTCTTGATTCATTCAGTGCCGTTTTAGTAGCTTTTTCTACTAGTCATGCTTCATAATTATTCAACAAAAGCTTTTTAATGATATCAAGTCTTTTTTTGACAGGCATTAGACAACCAATATTCGTAGGCAAATAATGGAACGCAACACTTGTGCCTGACTCAGGATTAGGGGCGCAGGGTGAAAAATATGACTGAGAAAGAAAAACAAACGTAGAACAGTCTCTTTACATTGTTATCACTGTCTAGGAACTCTTTCATATGTGCTTTCTCTTTTCTAATCCTGTCCCTAAGCCTAAACCAAACTCTATGCGAGGATGTCCAAGTTCTATGACGCTGCACCTGAGGGAGCCAAACAGTCAGATGTAAGCGGTGCCAATGTCTAGCAGCCATAGTAGGCTTTGAGTTAAGACTTAGGTTTATGCACCATTTAAGGGCAATATCATGGAACTCTCTCAAGGGTCTATGCTGATGACTAAAGGCAGGGATCAAACCCAAGAAGTCCGGCAAATTTCGAGAAACGGACACACCCACCCAAACTTGTGCATTCTGAAAGGCGGAAGGTGTGGCGAGCCGTGTGTATACGCAAACTAGTATTATGGACTAATCCTGTACAGTTCTTTTTCATGAGGTCCTTCTGTAAACAACATTGTACCAAAACATAATAACAAAAGACTTGATAATCAACAACCATCTAAACAACCAAGCAAACCCATGACGCCATGCAAGTAAAGTGAACACAACTGAGCACGAGACACTCGAACACAGAGCGAGACACTCAAAATCAAAGCTTCCTGCAACCTTGATTTTTAAAGTTATTTTTGGCGGTATTTTATAGGTATGAAGATACCTATAGCGTCTGGCATTAAAAAAAATATGCAATTTTAAATAGTTGTTTAAAAAAATCAGAAAACCGGCCATGGGGGGGGGGGNGGGGGTTGGATTTGAATTTCAAAGGCTTAGATAAGTGCAAATATATTTGTAGACTCAAAATAGATGAGATTTAGCCACTCAGGTATAAAGTTAGTGGTTGTTGCTAGGTGGGTAAGGTTACCCTGTTTATTGAGTAAAAAGGCCTAAAATATCCAGTAGCGTCGTTTCACTGCCTAAGTTCTCAAAATCTAATTGGTTCAGGGGCATTTTTCTTTGTGTCAAAATTTGGAGGAAGAGCTAAACAACATGTGTGGAAAGTCTTTTGGCATGGGACCTCTGGATAAGTTAATGAGAGATGTAAAACCTCATATAGTCAACAAAACAACATTGGTACCTTCATACCTTGTAGTCTCCTAAAACGGTTGATCTATTCGTAGCTTGAATTTTCACATCGTTATTCATTCTTTTTGATGTATTTCACGTTATGGGGATCACAAATACGCCAGTACATTTGTTTTGGACAAAATAAAAAATTCGAGTATTGCGTGGTCAGCTGTAGTTTGTAAATAAAGATAATGGACCGTATGCACAGTGCGCTCCAATTTTGCACGCTGGATTTATCTACCGGAAATTCCGATAAATACCTATAACTTTTCTTGTAGTTACTGCTAGCATGCAAAGTTATACAGCATTGTGCATGAGGTCCTATTTCCAGTTATTCACAACTAAGGAACGTCTAACAAAATATGAATGAACAAACAGATGAGTTAAAAACGATGAACAACTAAAAGCACGGGAATGGATTAGGAAAACAGTTCAAAACTTTTTGAAATATGTTGAGAAACGCTTACCACATGTTATATAAGGCAGCGGTGACAGCGATAACGAATAGTGTTCCAACAGCAATCACGGCGTACATCCATGTGTTTGGCGTCTTGGCTGTCAAATATACAAAAATGTAGATGTTCAGGTACATCAAAATGTGAGGGTGTCTTCACACCATGGACGATAACTGCTGAACATGAAAACTGCGAGCTTGTGAATTAACGATGGTAACTCTTACTCGTACCACCGTAAGAATAACATTAGCGCTGCATGTTCAAAACTGTTGACGGTACATTCAGCACTGATGCACCAATGTAATTCTTACGATTGTTAGAGATCTCATCGTTAATGCGCTGGCTCTCACTTTTCTTCCCTGTCTTTTCGTGTGCAGTTTATATTACTGCTGTGATACTTTCCAAAATGTTCAATATCAACTCAATCCCCTTCACAATTCCTTGCTCTCGATATGCTTTTTTTCTGTATCGAAGTGAAGCAGAGCGAGGCAGGGCGATACTGAGTATCATCCAAAACTATTCAGTGGTCCTATTATCGAGTGATTCGAATCACCCACCTGTGAACATCGTCCGTCATATCGGATTTCTCCGTTTTTTCACGCTCGTCCTACAAGACAGTGTTCGGCAGTCCGCCGGTATTTGTAACGTGTTAGCAATGGCGACCGGATTTCACTTCCGGGTTTATTGGTTCATTGCCAGTCTAAACTGAGGGTGGTCGCACTTCTCTCTTTTCTACAGACTGTGATATTCTCTCTCATGGCCTAATTTGTCCGTATTGAGGGACAGATCTGAGCAGTTAACATTAATGTCTACTCACAACTACTGCACCTATATACATTATATATAGAACACATTGATATACCTATGTCTTCATTTACTCGGACAAGTGGAGAAATAGCTTTTTGTTTATAAAACCAATCTCAACTAGACTAGGGCTTCATCAGAACCGTACATGCTTACAACCCAGTTAAAAAAAAAACAACATGTATACACACATGGAGAAGAGTAGCCTTTGTCTATGGCAGGATCTCCCTTCCTTCCTTCCTTCCTCTCTCTCTCTTTCTATCTCTCTCTCCCCCCCTTTCATTTATTCTCCTCTTCCTTCATTCGCTCGGATAGGGTTTGTACTTACTGTCCTTTAGAGCAGATTGACATCTTCTCTAGATGTATTTAAAATATTCTTTTTTTCCCGTGATCTCTTCTCATTCTTTCTTTCTTTCCTCTATTCAGACATTACCAGTGCACTTGTCCGTCCGGTCAATTCTCTTTCCATTCCCTTCATTCCCCCTCACCCCAAGAGAAAAACACCAAAAATCCCGCTTACAAGCAGAAGCAGAATGAATCAATGGGCCAAGGAGAGTTAATGTAATTTAATAAGCGAGACAGATCTAGCAGCCATTCACCCTAACCCTCCCCCCCTCCCCCAAACATCCATATCTCCCAACCCAATCTCCGAACCAAAGAAAACGAGCGCACCACGATAACACCCTTGATTGCACTAATTACTGCCAAGGCCCATCACTGTATTTATAAGGAATGATATTTTTTAAGGGAAGCGATATCTTGCCGCACTTTTTTTGGACCTGAGGCTCTAACAGGGTTTCAGCTGAGAAATATTAACCTCTACAGACCCTCATCCGGATAAAGCGGGATGTCCCAACAGCAACTCGTACTTTATAATCTTTTTAGACCGTGATATCAGCAGTGTGGCTGAAACCCAAGTTTTCTCTCAAAACGCAGAGATTCTTACAGTCAGGGTGTAGCAGGATGTCCACATAGTAACTTCCACTTTATAATCTTTACACATAGCCTTAGATTGTGATAACACTGATGTTGCTATATCCGGGTTTTCTCTCGAAACGCTGGATAGATTTTAATCAGGGTGTAGCTGGATGTTCACATAGTATATTGCACTTTATAATATTTACAAATAGCCTTAGATTACGATATGACTGATGTTGCTATATCCGGGTTTTCTCTCGAAATGCAGGGGGGATTTTAATCATGGTGTATCTGCATGTCCACATAGTAAATTGCACTTTATATTCTTTACACATAGCCTTAGATTACGATATGACTGATGTTGCTATATCCGGGTTTTCTCTCGAAATGCAGAGGATCTTATAGTCCGGGTGTAGCGGAATATCCAGAGAGTAATTTGCATTTTATAATCTTTACTCGTAGCCTTAGATTGTGTACCCGAGTCTTTTTTTTTTTCCGAAACCGGGTGTAACGAGACGTCCCCCATAGTAACTTGTCCTTTATAACCATTACATGTAGCTGTAAAACTGATGTCAAAACGGGCTGCTATACACGAGTTGTCCCCCGAAACACGAGGGAAGATTATTTATGTATTGAGAAGAAGGAAGCTAGTTCTACTGAGGGCAGGAGTTATTTCGGAGTTTGATATCTGTGCGAGTATGGAACATATACTTATGTATATGTGTGTGTGTGTGTGTGTGTGTGTGTGTGTGTGTGTGTGTGTGTGTGTGTGTGTGTGTGTGTGTGTGTGCGCGCGCGTGCGTACGTGCGTACATGTGTATGTGTGTAAGTGTGTGTGTCTGTGTGTGTGCGCGCGCGCGCATTTGTGTGTATGTATATGCGTGCGGTTAGTACAGTAATGTAACCCGGATGGTTTACTCTCATCCGAGTCTTCATTTGAGTTGAATGAAGTTTTAGGATTATTCTGTAGAGTATGGCTTTGCTCTCGATTGCTTAGAGCTACAGTACACATCTAGACCTAAAATTGTGCCCGTGGTTGTGCAGCCAGCAAAACATATTATTCATATTTATCACTGTTGTACTTAACATTTATCAGTCTAGTGGCCGGGCCAGTAGCCCAGACTAATATAATAACTTTCTTTCTTTTCCTAAATTTACTGGACACACTGGTTTCTCCTTCATTTCCACACAACTCTGCTTTCTGCTGTATACGTTGACCCCTCTCCTTCTTTCGTTTTTTCTCTTTCCCTAATCAAAATTTCGTATCCTCCTTCTGTTTTTCTTCGTCCTCTCTATCCATTTCCCTCGATCTCTTAGCTTTTGTCTTTCTTTTTCTACTTAGTTTTCATGTTTGTTTCTTCTTCTTCTTCTTCTGTCTTTCCTCTCTCTCCTCTCCTTCATCTTCACCTCTTCTTTGTTTACTCTATCTCTCTCTCTCTTTTCTTTGGTTTCCCCCTCTCCCTCAACATTACCTATTTTCCTTTCGCACCCTCTCTTACCGTCACATAAATTTCATCCCTCTTTCCCTTCTTCTACTGTACAGATCTATTTCTCTATCTCTCCTTCAGTATGGCTCGCCCCATATACTAGAAATTTGCCAACATTTTTAGCTTAGAAACAGGCCGTTGTCCTCAAATAAATTCTCTTGTGATCCCGAATTCTGACGTCCAGGGCTATAGGGGCAGTCTGCTCCACCCACCTTTGAAACAATCGGATTATTCTTCAAGGGTATCTTCCATAATCACATTTACTCTGCTGTGCGAGAACCCATGCCTAAATTAATTTCAGCTTCAGCCTCTCACAAAAGGAATCCCTTGAAATTATATCCAGATTGAAACAATAGGCAATTTGAAAAGAGCTCACAAAGAAGGTGTTTGATATACACAACTAAATTTTATAGATGAAAATCAACCATGTAAGTCATCATAAATAAAAAACTGTAGCTCATGTACTATTATAACCAGTCGAGACTTACCATGACGGCACCCCGCTTAAACGCTGTATCTTCAGACATCAAACTACTGACTTTTCACATGGTGGATAGTCGCTAATCGCAGCTCCCTTAAATCCGAGCTTTTCCCCATGTTTCCATGATGTTGTAATTAAGTGGAACTAACTGCATGCAGTATACTATTTTACTGGGATGAATTTTTGTTTCATCGCCGGTAGACGATAAAGAGCGAGCTTAACAAGTACTAAGCACATCGGTTTTAGGATCCGAGGACTTCGGGTCCACATATCTATGCACTGTTCAGTTCAGATACTAGCAACGGTGGGACCCGTAAAATGAGGGTGTTCCGTCTTAGCTCTAATATGAACAACAGAGGAGTCCAGTATACCAACTGGATAGCCAGAATACACCTTACGGAATATTCTGGCCGGACTGAGACATTTTTCCGAGTTATCTCCGCAACCTGACTGCAAGGTTTTCCATTTTAAGTTTCCTTTCTAAAATTCACTCATACTCGCAAACTGCTGTCTAACTCAGAGGATTATCATGCTGTTTCAAATTGGGGGAAACAAAATCAACTTCATATGAACCTGTCTTTCAGTATTTTGTTTTTTTTTAGATAGGTGGGAGAAGCATATTGCTGGCTTTTGTCACATACCAAACTCTTACAACCTAGCTGCCCAGCCAAAATACTCTTCACAGGGTAATCTGGACGTCCAGCCAAAATGCTTCTGTTCTAGGAATAATATGCACTCTGCAGGGTTGGGTTATCTTTCAACTTACCCGCTTCTGTCTCTTCGTCTGTGCACTGCTCAGTTCAGATACTAGCAACGGCGGGACCCGTATAATAATGGTGTTGGGGAAAAAAACCCACTTCATATGAACTTGTCTTTCAGTTAGTTTTTTTTTTTTTTAGGTGGATGAGAAGCATATTGCTGGGCCTTTTCACATACCAAACTCTTACAACCTAGCTGTCCAGCCAAAATACTCTTCTCGGGGTGATCTGACCGTCCAGCTAAATTCTCCTGTTCTAGGAATAATATGCACTCTGTAGGGTTATCTTACTACTTACCCGCTTCCGTCTCTTCGGCTGTGCATTGTTCAGTTCAGATATTAGCAACGGCGGGACCCGTATAATAACGGTGTTTGGGGAAAAACACCACTTCATATGAACCTGTCTTTCAGTTAGTTTTTTTTTTTTTAGGTAGATGAGAAGCATATTGCTGGGCTTTTTCACATACCAAACTCTTACAACCTAGCTGTCCAGCCAAAATACTCTTTTCGGGGTGATCTGGCCGTCCAGCCAAAATGCTCCTGTTCTGGGAATAATATGCACTCTGCAGGGTTATCTTTCTACTTAGCCGCTTCCGTCTCTTCGGCTGTGCATTGTTCAGTTCAGATATTAGCAACGGCGGGACCCGTATAATAACGGTGTTTGGGGAAAAACACCACTTCATATGAACCTGTCTTTCAGTTGTTTTTTGTTAGGTGGATAAAAAAGCATATTGCTGGGCTATTTCACATATCAGACTCTTACAACCTAGCTGTCCAACCAAAATACTCTTCACGGAGTGGTCTGGCTATTCAGCCAAAATACTCTTCACGGGATAATCTGGCCGTCCAGCCAAAATGCTCCTGTTCTAGGAATAATATGCACTCTGCAGGGTTATCTTACTACTGTACTTACCCGCTTCCGTCTCTTCGGCTGTAGTGTTCATGACGCAGGCAACGTGTGTGCTGTTAGTTTCTTTAAAAAACCCAGGCTTCTCGCACTCACACACATTAAAGTCCGTGCACACCGCAGGACTCACACAGTAAGGATTGGTGCAGGTGCGTAGACTCGGGGGTTTCTCTCTGGGGTCACAGCCACCTATAAAAAAAAGAGGGAAAAAAAGGCAATAAATACCAAAATTAAGTCAAAGTGACACATAATTATAATTTCAGTGTGACAAAAGCTTCAGTTAAAATAGCGTCGTTCTTGGTCAAAGCGAATTGTAGGCTGTTTGTTGGGCCAAGTTGACATGTATTTGCCTGGTCATTGTCACGTGTATTTGTAAGAGCAAAGTAACGTGTATTTGTTGGGTCAGAGTTACGTGTATTTTCCGGGTCACATGTAATCGTTAGGTCGAGGTCATGTCTATTTATGAGATAAAGGTCATGTGTATTTACCAGGCCAAGATGATATGTAGTCTTAAGTTCAAGGTAACGGGTAATGTGGATATATGAGTCAATTTATTTGTAAGGCCACGCTTTCGTGTATTTGATAGGTGAACATTACGTTTACTGATGGATGAAGGTGAGATGGTCTTGTTTGGTCAAGAGTAAGACCAAAACATAATAGATCACGACAAGAAAAAGTCTAGTTACAGTCAATTACTAGATGATAACAGGAATGAGGTTGTTTCAATGCCACCCACGTTCTGTTTCTGGGAACGCCTGCCTGCATGTTAACCCTCGTGTTGCGGTGAAATATAATTTATCTCCTTGCCGAGCTCTGAGCGCGGCGTTATAATTTGGCACCCCAGTGTCACCTGACCGGTCGGCAGACAACACGTGCAACGGTCATTATCCGTAACAACTGCCACGCAGTCAGCGGGAACTGGACCCGAGACGCCTCGCGCTACGAATGTTAATGAATGTCTTTCAGTAATGATCGACAACCAGTATGAATCAGACTAAAAAGACTTCGTATCGTCTCAGGGGAAATGTAATGACACTTATTTTACGACAACTCGCTCGTTTATCTACGTTCGTTTCAGAGGCGCAAGGAAAAAGAAGAGAAAGAAGGAAAAGGAGAGGTAGAAAGAGAAGAAGAAGAAGAAGAAGAAAAGAAGGAAGAAAAAGAAACAGAAGAAGAAAAGCAGCAGGAGGATAAAGAAGCAATAAAAATGACATTTTATGGATTACAAAATGTAAGATAACAGATAAAATAGTAAATCTGAGAAGGACCTGCCGGAAGCAACAACATTTTTACGAACTATTTTGTCTATAAAATATCCGTCAGCACGCAAGATTATGAACTTAACCTACCGAAAAGTAGAACGTCCACTGTATGGTTTCATCTCCACAATCAAAGCCGTCATTGTGAAGCGGAATGGCAAAAGCCATACTAATTAAATAAATAACAGCCACAAAGCAACCTTACATTTACATCAAGACTAGAAAATCAAATCCCCCACAGAAGTAACTTCCGGCAGTAAACCTTGTGGTCCATTTCTTCCCCACAGCTCAGGATACCATTTTCCCTCTCACATCAAAGAAAAGCCTTTCCCTGATCGGTTATATCTGTAAGGATTCGCTGTCATATATTTTGCCCTCCTCAAGTCTAAGCTGACGTGTTTTGATTGGCTTCCATCCCCGACCAATACGCTTTCTGAGAATTCTGATAACTGATGAAGCGTCCACAGATGTTTCTCATGTGTTCCATCATCATTTTCGACCTGCTCGATCCTCGGTTCTCGATCCTCTTACTCTGAGAAGTCTAACGATCAAAGCTGATGACCGTCACACTGCCTTGCAACTTTATCAGGATAAGTCTACCAATGAGGCGCCCCAGACAGATTACTCGAAGACCATTCTGGACGCCAAATATCGTACTTTTCTGAAAGGTGGTCGTTGTGGAGATTTCTAAGACTTCTAAACCCAATTATCAAAGGTTAGGGCTTGTTAACCTGTCAATTCATCTGGTAAAACCTACTGTAATAATATGTTCGTCAGCTTTTGTCCCAATCGTGTAAAGTATTCTAATGTTATTCAGTGAATAGGTACCAGTGTAAGTCAACCAGCAATATTAAAATGATTGAAAAACGCCGAATTTGTCTTGTTTAATTCTGGATCAAAAGAAAAAAAACAAACTAGTCCTCAAAAATTGAAGAGTCGTATCTTTCCAAAACTCGGTAAACGACCTTTTGATGAAATATGAGTCCTGCATTCCTGCAGATTTCCAAATCAGTCTGCGACCCTTGACGGTAATGTTGAGTTGTTTTATTTTTTTTTTGCGATGCTATGCACGAGGTAGAGGGAGGGAGAAGAGGGAATGGAGGTAACAAGATCTCGGAAGCTGCGTAAAGACAGAGCGCGCCTATATATGCCAATGCAATTTTGAAGACACTCTAAAGGCTGCAGGAGCTTGAGTGATTTAAAATCCAAACTATGTAGAGTCAATAAAAGCAGGGTATAAAATCTGTTATGTGGACAAACGGTGTAGAAATAACTGTACAATCTGAAACTACGAGGCAAAAGCAGTGAAATGCAGTCCGGCTTTTGTATGAAGACAACATTTGTTGCAGGCAGCACTTCCCAGTGATGTAAACGCACTTGATTTGTGCGGATCTGTGGTATGGGGAAAAAAAGCCATTTTTTAAACTCTATTTTCATCTAAATCAAAACTGCGAAAAATCTTTATAAAGATGTAAATAGCATAATAATATAATCTGAACATAGTGGTGGCTCCAGACCAATGGACTAGTCTTGACTGTATGCGAAGTTCCTGTGGTTCGAGGAAAAAGTTTTACTAAATGGCCCAAAGAGCTTTTCACAATTTGATCCCTGTTACCTTACACAGATGAATACAGCCCATAAAATGGTTTAAGCATTGTAGGTCCGCTAGCAGCTTGCAAAGCAGAGATCAGTAAGAGTGTTTCTGGTAACTTTGACCTCAAAGAGGTCTGATATCCAGTATATACGAAGGCAGCTGACGATGCATACAAACTGATGGCAAAATAATTCTTTTTTTTTCTCTTCTCATCATTTACTTTGATAGTTGCAAAAGTTTAATTAGGCAAAACAAGAAAATATTCTAATCCTTCTTGTTCTTGATTTATTTTTTTAAAAATTCTGCACATCCCTGCACATTAACCGGATAAATATTCGCATACCAGTCTGAGCCAAAACAAAACAAAAATTTACAGACCATAAAACAAATTGTAGAGACCCCTGGTGAAGCAGCCATGGCCTTGGTTACCTCTTCCCGAGAATGCTCAAATTAAGCGGATGGAGAAGGCTGCCGCGATTCGGCCATTTGATACCCGGCCGTGGCGTGCAGGGACGTCATCATGACTTAGAGCAGCAAGTAACTAATCAATCTTAAGAAACTGTTCCCAGAAACTAATGAAAAGCGTCTCGATCTCTGCATGCTAATGGGGTTAGTCTCCGCTCGTGGCACGTTATTACAAGTCAGTGTTGACTGAAAAACGAGCACATAAAGTATCCCTTGTAGGAGATTTGACTTCAGCGTGGCGTCTCTCATCTCACATGCTAATACAGTTTTGCATTTTCAAACATAAACCCGGATGTAAGAGATCTGTTTCAGCCAATGAAAGCGAATGTTTCGAATCGCAGCGGCCAATCAGATTTCGCGATAAGTCTAGCTATTGTTTTGATCTTAACTGACTATCAGCATGTGGTGTTCTTAACAATGCCAGAGGATTAGGATATATCAGCCAATATCAACAAATGTTTCAGGTAGCATAGAACAATCATATTCCTTGAAATTATTTCATTTTCCTGTGTTCCTCTATTCATAGAGAATTCACATCCTAGTCATTTATGGTAGGAAAGTTTTCTCGGAAAAGACAGAACAACTAAAAGGTTTTAGACAGCAAACGACAATCATATTCCTTGAAAACTGTTGAACGTTGAAATTATTTCACTTTCCTGTGTTCCTCCATTCCTAGAGAATTCACACCCTAGCTATTTATGGTAGGAAAAGTTTTCCCGGAAACGAAAGAACAACTAAAAGGTTTAGTGTGCACGCTGAAATTCCTGTACCTTTTGAAATTGTAGACGAGTTGGGCTAGCGGCTACTGCGCAGGCAAAAGCGCTAGAAAAATTCTACCTGGTAATTAAGTCTTACAACCAGAGAGACACAACATAGACGTAATCGTGTTGACACGCCGTAAAACCTAAACTCAAAGAAATATTTATATATTTAAAAAAATCTGTTATTTGTCTCCACCTGATCAAACAGTGAATGTAACCAACTCTAGTTCCTTTGAATAGCGCTGAATATTGAAAGAAATAAAAAAAACAACAAAAAACCACAACCATACTGAACAAGATTGTCCTGAATCGTCTTCACGGCAACCCAGCCCAACTTATAAACCGAGTTTAATACTGCAGACATCGTAAAGAAGGGAACATTAAACACAATAAAAGGCTTCTTTCGCATAATGGCTAATGCACTGAACACAAATCGTCAGTGCTGCACAAAACTCCTGTAACCAACATCTTTAAAAATATTATGATGACAGGAACAGAGCTCTTACACCACAGAGAAACAAAAGTGAATGAAAACATGAAAAACATACACAAACATAATAAAAGAGCGACAAAACAAAACAAAAAAAAAAGTGTGACTGTCTAGGTGATACCAAAATAAAAGAAAAATATAACAATCAACATTTTTCAATGCCCAACACGCGCCAACCGAGGAATCGAATCCATAATCCAATCTACTCATCCTCGTCCTGGGACTTGAGGTGGAGTTCGATTTCTTGAAAGATACTGTAGAACGATTTGCTCATCACTTCCAGTCGATGGATCCAACGTGAAAATTGCAGGGTACATGTGATTTCCCCAAGGTCCAGTAGGCGGTAACAGACAAGAAAAATGGAGGGAAAAGAAACGGTGGACAGGAGACAGGAAATGAAAATTGCACTTTTTCCGGCAGAACTTTACAGTGACAATTCGATACTTGGCTTTGTTTTAGTGGTGGATCGATACCTTGATTTGTGAGCATCGCGGTACTCAGCCATCATATTTGAAGTATCGATTCTAATTCGAGCTCGACTCTTAAGCTTAAGGAACTTTTCATATGCGTTTTCGGTACAAAGGTCGATTTCAGAATCGGCGGAGGATCGCAATTACCTTCGATACAACTTCAATACTATTTCACTGTAACTGTTCTATCGGAAGTCAAAGCATGCAGAAGGAGAGTTTGACAGGTTTTGTTTGGTCATCACTTATTTGTGCTACTTTAGTTGCGTTCCGAACTATACAATCTCCACTGACCCAAATATCGATGCGATATCGAAAGTGATGAGAATCGAAAGTATCAATACTCAAAAACGATCTTGCTCTTGCCCTTCTTTATCTTATCTCGAACTAGGAACATCAATTTCTCCATTCCAGTTTAAGCTGGAAGGTTGGTGAGGGTTTGGGGTAGAGGACATTCGAAGTTGGTTTTAGCGTCATCTCTCGTGTTATTCAGGAGGCACTTGTATCCTAAAATAAACTCTGCAAAATCTTCATGCACCGCGCATTCTGATTAGCTCGTTACAAGAATATCATTTGCCATCCAACTAAAAATTTATGGTTTGTCTCGGCCATATCTTTAACCCATAGTCGCACTTTCAGTGTCTGGGCACTGTGACCAGTCAGATGAGGAGGGTGTGTTTACAAAAAGAGAACCTAGTCTAGCTCAGAATGTCTATGGCCTTGCTTCGGTTTGATCAAGCCTAAGATTTGGAGCACCAAATTGCCTGTCATGGGTTGGATGGCTGGTTGACATTTTGGTCCCAAAGGGGGCGATCTCAGAAAGCTTATATCGTCTTGATCGACTTAAATGAAAAAAAAACAGAATTGCAAGTTTGCATATATAAAGGTTATGCTGCACCCCAACCAGTCATCTACCAACTGCAGTTGTGACAACAGTTTAAATAAGTCTTATTAACATGACTGAAGACAGACATGGACAGACTCGTTTGGTGCAAACCACTTCAACGGCCAGGAAGGAGGTTACCTTCGCACTGTTGTGGAGAGCAAAGGGCTTGGTGAGACACACCCCTTCGATCATCCACTACATCTAAACCTTCCCAGTCATCTCAACTAGTATGTCCTACTATGGGACCAACCGAGATCAAGAAGAAAAAAGGAGGTTGATAAAATTCCATAACTATTTCTCATTACGTTCCAAGTAACTCGCGCAAGTCGAAGCTTTAAGACTACTGGCAATGGAACACAGAAGCTCCTATGAGCCCGTAAAAGGTTAATCAATCATCTCCGGCCAGATCAGAACCATCATCTAGAATTAAAGACATGTTCATCGTCGGAAACAACGGCCAAACATTATCGTCAGACCAATGCCTGCCACTTCCGCATGGGTCTCACACAAGAAACCACTTCTGCCGTTCCCATCTACTAGGCGCATCCGACCATGGTCGAATCGTCCTAACTGACAGGGGCAAAGGACATATTACCAGTCACAATGTGGGTCTAACGAGGCGTACAAGAGGCCCAGAATCAACACAACAACTAATGAAAAGTCAACATGTCATGGAAAGACAGTCAAGGGGTCAGCGGAAGAAGACCTTCATTATTGGTCGTTGCCGGGAAGTGGTAACTTTCGATCAGTCCAATCGGATGAAGTTGCTAAAACTTGAGTGCTTCTTTCCGACAAGAACTGAAACGTCATGGACATTTTCTTTATAACAGGGTGTGCCACAAATATAGTGTACCGACTCTTATGATAAATTTGAATATCCCTACACCAGGTCACGGGATACAACATTAAAAAACAGAAAGAGAAACTGCAGAAGTCTGAAAAGCATAGACTAGATATATGTTGATCTTATCAGGCCTTTAAGCGTAGTAACCAACATCATAATTCCGTCTTAATAAACAACTTTTATTAACTCACCAGACATATCATCGTGTATTACTGAAATAACTATGTATTTCTCTCATGCGTACACTTTTACATAGATCCTAGTCTTTGTCAAAAGTGAAACCATATCTAGTCTGTAGTTGTAAAAAGCGCAATCTCTCTACACCCACACCCATAGAAGTCAAGAATTTTTCACTTAACATGAAAACACTTAATATCAAACTCCATTAACGCAATTAAAAAAAAACAACAAACAACCTCAAATCCTTATCATTCAAAGAAAATACTTAGTTTTAGGCACAAACGATTTTCCCGGGAGTCCTGATAACACGAATAATTTTGTATCGACAATAGAGAACTGTTCCGTAAAACACCTATTGTACAAAACAGCCTTCATCCTATAGGAACGACAGGAAGTGACGTTCACAGCCCTGTTTATCAAGTCGGGGTAATATAAACCTGGACAAGAGACAAATTAACTTGGTGAAACCAGTGGGAGATAGCCGGTAAATCAGGCAGCACGTCGCCTGCCCCCAAACCCATCAATGAGAGTTCATCTAGCGTTTCTTGTATGTCAGCTTCAACAACGTTCGAACGGGCCAAGCCGGAGCTCTCCTAACGTCTGAACGAATTAAGCGAGAAGAATAGAGGAGCTGAAGTGATGTAAATGTCCTGCGATGGAAAGGATGGAAGGACGCCAAGAAAGCAAGAAATAAGGAAGGAAAGAAGGAAAGAAGGAAGGAAGGAAGGAAGGAAAGAAGCAAGCGAGGGGGCCAAATCGAAGCTGTCACACGCAGAACCCTGGAGGAAATGCCGGTGATTAGTAAAAGACTGGACTCTGTTATTTTCTGTGATTGCCATGGACTCAAGGGCAACGGGGGGCAATCATGCTGCGTAGAGGGGCAATAATGCCGGGCAAGGGAAATTGCCACATGCCCTGGTAATTTGGCGAGAAACTTTGTATCCAAAACGTATAACGTCTTTTATTTTTGCACCTGTAAGTCTGTTCCCGCAGCCTGCATTCCGGCATGGAATGTTCAAATAGTTTCTTGAATGTCCTTTAATGGCAATGCATCTTAAATATATACGTTAAACTCTTTTCATGATTGAAATTCGGCTTGCCATTCTACTTCACTTCCGGAATAGTTTTGCCCAGACATTGCTTTGAGCAGGGCATGGCGACCGTTTTGTTGACAGTCCTTATGGTCATATGAAAATCAATATTCCGAGCAGTTTAAAAATATGCTTTTCTTCATGGCCCAGTAACCAGTCTGTTCTCCCAAACAATAACAAAACCCATAGTTTTGTGCTTTGAGAAAGCAAAGTTCCAAGTGTGAACCGGGAAATTCTTGTCAAATTCTGAAAATCTAACGCACTTTCTTGACGTATCTTTTCGTGGCTAACACCAAAACAATACATGTTTTAGTCCATCAATCACACCAAAATTTATTCCCTCACCGTCTCCCCATAATCATCCTTTTTAGCATGTCTGAGCCCCAGTACCCATGCTCATACCAAAATCGCCCTGAATTACCTTGCCTCATTACAAGGGCTAAGATTTTGACGCAGAATCGATCTCGGAGATGATCACAACCGTCCATTTCGTTGTTCACATAGATTGCAGTATCGATTCGATAATCCGGTACCCTTTCAAAATTCCCTAAATTTGCAACGCTGACTACTTATATTCAAGACCGATAATGGAGATATACAGTACTTGGCCCGTCGCCATTGCACGCAGCTCTGCCCTATTTCTTGCATAACCAATCGTGTTTTTCTGCTTAATTTGTCTGTCTGGTCTGCAGACATACAATGGAAAACACATGGCCACAATGGAAATACAATAGATACATATAACTTATTCCGTTGACATCAGCTGGTCATGACTATTTCAACAACACATGTATTTTCCGACAATAAAGACATTAAGTACGCGATAAGAAATTCTGTAATACTGTAAAAAATCAAATGGCTTTTAGGAGAAATAGCTGACATCATGCACGTCATATTTGGCGGGGACGTAACTATATTGGAATCATAGCTCCCACCTCTCCCCAAAACCCCACCATCTCTCTGGTTATCTGAAAAATCATGCAGCACACTGCAAACATGTGCAATCTTGTGGGCACTCGGTGCGCACTCTAATTCCCGTCTTGTGCTTCCACCCCCCCCCNCCCCCCCCTTTTATCTTCGGTATATTGTTCTTGACTACTTATACCACGATGCACGGATTTTTTTTTATTACGTATTCAAGACGCAGCCAAATCCGGACATGACGCAGAAGAGTAGGCCTAGTGGCAGCAAATTCTATGCAGTACTTTAGCCTTACAAACAGAAAAGCGCAACGTAGCAGTAATCATATTATAGCCGAAGTCGTGCTAACGCACCGCAAAACAAACAAACAAACAAACACACAAACAAACAAACATGCTCCATTCAGGATACCGCAGTGTAACGAAATGCGCTAAGCTCTTGCAAAATTCCACGCGTTATCCACATTCGTACCAAAATTTAACTGCCTGTTGCCAGACGTGTGGCCGTGTGCCCAACCTTACTAAATGCACTGCGTTAACTGCAGTGAATAATGTTTTGGGAGTTTCCCGTGGTTATCGCAGAGCGTTAACTAACGTAAGGATTATGCATACGGCTACACTACTGGCTCAGTCTCAAATTTAAGTTTCGTTCAAACTGGTCTACGGCTACACTACTGTCTCAATCTCAAATTTAAGTTTCGTTCAAACTGGTCTACGGCTACACTACTGGCTCAGTCTCAAATTTAAGGGCTAACCGATCTCAGTTTCTTGTTTGTTGTGGAAATCGAAAATAGAATCTTTTCTAAACACGCAAAACACTAATTTACGGGCAAATGGTCAGCAAATGTGGATAAGTCTGTTTTTTTGAGGCATATTAGGTGAATTATATATAGTAAGAAAATTATTCTTCAATCGCAATTTTTCTCAGATTTTGTCATTTTTGGTCTCGCTTGGACTGACTGCAAGACAATTCTACCCTTTCTCTTTACCGCTGAAATAAATCGCGCGCATCAAAACATCGTGGGCGTTATGTAAAATCACACCTAAAAATAGTACCAGTATTTTGGTCTTGCAACGGATCCTAAAATCAAAAAAGGAAAAAAAAAACAACAACGGGAGGAAACAGAATGAATAATACCATCTGAGTCTGACAGCATAAATGCTCTAACTAGAAAGAAACAGACCACCATCAATCCCCAGGCTGAGTACAGGTCACTGTGACCTCATGCTTCATCTACCCAGAACTGTAAATGCAAAGTTGACAGACAAAGCCCAGAGCACATTATTCAGGACCGTCCCACCTACACCAGGCAGAGGTTGGGGACCTAGCCCAATGGAATCCCGGTGCAAACCATATTGTACGGGACCAACAACGGTCTCGACCTCATAGTTCTATTGTTATGCGACCCAGACTGGACTAATCTTCTAATACGGTCACAATCGAGCGCTATAGGAGGAGGAGGAGAAAGAGGAAAAAACAAATAAGAAGAATAAGAAGAAAAAAAAGAGAAGACGAAGAAGAAGGAGAAAATGAAAAAGAGAAAAAGAAGAAGAAGAAGAAGAAGAAGAAGAAGAAGAAGGAGAAAATGAAAAAGAAGAAGAAGAAAAAGAAGAAGAAGAAGGAGAAAATGAAAAAGAAGAAGAAGAAGAAGAAACAGAAGAAGAAGAGGAAGAAGAAGAAGCAGAGAAGACGGGGAGGAAGAAGAAAAAAAAACAGAAGAGAAAGAAGAAGAAAAAGAACACGAAATGGAGGAGGAATAAGACGATGAAATAAAACGGACCAACAAGGAAGAAGAAGAAGAGAAATGGTTTGGTGTTTTTTTTTTAACATCTATATTGCAGTACATGTGTACAGAGTGTAGTATGCTTGGGTGTGTGAGCTGAATATTATATAATCGTATTTACATCTCTATGTAAAGCGCTCAGAGCTTGTATGTATAGGGATGAGCCCTATATAAATGCTATGTATTATTATTATTATAAAAAGAAGAAATGGGAGGAAAAAGAAGAGGAGGAAATGAAGAAGAGGAAGAGGAAGAAGAAGAAGAAGAAGAAGAAAAAGGAAGAAGAAGAGGAAGAAGAAGAAGAAACGAAAGAAGAAGAAGAAGGAGAAGAAGAAGAAGAAGAAGGAGGAGAAGAAAAAAAAGAAGAAGAAGGAGAAGAAAAAAAAAAGGAGAAAGAGGAGGAGAAGAAGAAGGAGAAAAAGGAGAAAAGGAGGATGAGGGCCTTGACGCAGATCTAGAGTGATAAAAAAAACATCACAAGATGGAGTGACCGTGTAGTTAAGGATGTAAGACTCAGGTCTGATATCGGTGAATACAGCCTTCTACCATAGAATACAGCCTTCTACCATAGAATACAGCCTTCTACCATAGGATACAGCCTTCTATCATAGATTACAGCCTTCTATCATAGAACACAGCCTTCTACATAGAATACAGCCTTCTACCATAGAACCCTTCACGACCACCATGCCTGAAGTAATAAATAGATGTGTCGCGGCTGACGAAACGCCCCCTTCCGAAGCTCCCTAAATCTTGCCGTTCAGGCATTCTTATTTCCCCACTCATAACGATGGCACATAGATAAACACATTCATTTTAGCTGTCAGGAGTAGCAAGTTACTTTTACCAGGTTTTTGAAATCAGCGGTGTTTTTCAAAAAGGTCTCCATATTTTGTTCATAACTTCAGTTGAGTAAATGAGAAATGAATAAACAAACGTTTTGATCAAGAAATTGTTGGCGGTAATTTGTTTCGTAAATCGGTGTCTTCATTTCGCCAACACGTTTATGCCGGCCTAAGAAATCGAATTATTTATTTAATAGTGAGAAACAAAATCAGTCTACTGTACTTAGATCTTGTAGTGTACTGCTCGCGATATAAATCTATTAGAAATGATCTCCGCAAAATTTCAATCCGAATTCTTTATTCCTTTACGCCCACTTTTACTTCTTGCTTTCTTAACCTGGACCACATGCCTAAAGGTAGCGATTACAACTTTCACCAATTAAATAAAATCATCCTTTACCTGTTTGGGTCCAATATAAATTAAGTTGACAAGTGAGTAAAGTAGACGCCATTAAAGGTCGAATTCTAAAAATCTGGCCTAGCATCTTGTTTTGCGTTCTAAAGCGGAAAGAAAAATATCTTCCGGAAGATTTAAACAAACAAAAAAAACCTTGCATCTGACTAGAGAGAAGGCGTTCAACCTACCGAGAGATACTAAAATGGTAAATCAATGAAGAATATCATCAGGTTTCACAGAAACTGCGCAAAAACAAAATTTTCAAAATTCCCTTCAGTTATTAGGGGTCGGATTATCCCCTCGGGCTCACTAAGTGCCAGTGAGTGCCCGTGAATAGCTGCGTTTGCTGTTATGCTGAAAGCCCCCAAATCAATTTCCAAGCACAGAATAGGGGGAGGGTGATATTTTTTTTTTTTTTGTGTCCTCTTAAACCGAGGTAAGGAGTAAATTAACGTAAACAGATACTCACACAAAGTAGAGCAAGGGATGAAAGTGTTCAAGCGACTTTACTGAGTGCAAAGAAAGAAAGAAAGAAAGAAAGAAAGAAAGAAAGAAAGAAAGAAAGAAAGGAAGGAGGGAAGAAAGGAGGAAGGAAGGAAGGAAGGAAGGAAGGAAGGGAAGGGAAGGGAAGGAAGGAAGGAAGGGAAGAAAGGAGGAAGGAAGGAAGGAAGGAAGGAAGGAAGGAAGGAAGGAAGGAAGGAAGGAAGGGAAGGGAAGGAAGGAAGGAAAAGAGAATGCGGTTAGACAGGACCCCGTAAGCCGGCTATGAATGCTGATGCAGAGGTGGCCCTTTCGGGTCCAACACTTTCTATTACTCCCATTTTGTCTTTCATCTTTTCTTTGTACAGTGCTTGTCTTTTATGCATTTTCTCTCCCCTCCCCTCCACCCACCCCTACTCCCCTCCCCTACTCTACCATGTTGACTACTTGTATGCTCATTCTTTGCCCTTGCATGCATCAATTTTGCCCTTGCGTCTTCTCAAAATGTCGAACATCTTTGTTGGTCGTACTCGCTCAAGCTAAATGCAGTTTTACTGAGCAGTCAAAATCGACCATATTCGCACCCAGGCCTCTTAGATCGTCCAGTATCGCTTTGGTTGTACTCGCTCCAGCTTGAGCAAGCAGCTTAATAAGTATGCGGTCATTTACAAACGTATTCGCAATCACAATTTCTCAAATTGTCCAGTATCGTTTTTGGTCGTACTTACTATAGCATGTTGCAGCCTTAGTAATAAGTTATTTTCAGTCGTAATCGAACCCAGGAATTCACAAAATATCCAGTATCGGTTTTAGTTGTACTCGTTCCAGTCCAAGGCAGCTTTTAGTGGGCAGTTAAGGAGGGACAAGTGCAGTAATGAGGGGTTAACGTGATCAGCCGTTCGCTTGAAGATGGAGGCCAGGGTTAAAGCCCGTTAGTGACACATCTCGTTATAGCAGGGTTTTAAGGGTATAACGACCGGGAAATCAGCCAGCTGATAGCATGCCGCGACAGACAGCAGTACAAGATGTGATATTGCTTCTTCTGAGGTAATTTACACATTTCTAGTTCTTTGACCCCAAGTGGATGTAAAGATTTAGCAATATCAACAACAACAACAACAACAACAACAACAACAACAACAACAACAACAACAACAACAACAACAACAATCCAACAATAACAACAACAACAACAACAACAACAACAACAACAGCAATTGCAAATAAACAACGATCTCTGAATTAATTTAATAAGTGCCTGAAGAATAACGTCGCCTCTTTTATGTTTTTTTTTTTTTTGAGATTTGAGAGCTTGAGCATTAACTATAGGATCTCTTTTCATCGTAAGAATATTACATCCTAAGTACATTGGTGTTGAATGCATCCTGAGTTTTCAACATACAGAGTTAATGTAATCCTTACGTGTAACGGGATCCCATCGTTAATGCGCAAGTTCTCAAATAATGGATCTCGATTATTAGGCTAAGCNGTTTTGTTGACAGTCCTTATGGTCACATGAAAATCAATATTCCGAACAGTTTAAAAATATGCTTTTCTTCATGGCCCAGTAACCAGTCTGTTCTCCCAAACAATAACAAAACCCATAGTTTTGTGCTTTGAGAAAGCAAAGTTCCAAGTGTGAACCGGGAAATTCTTGTCAAATTCTGAAAATCTAACGCACTTTCTTGACGTATCTTTTCGTGGCTAACACCAAAACAATACATGTTTTAGTCCATCAATCACACCAAAATTTATTCCCTCACCGTCTCCCCATAATCATCCTTTTTAGCATGTCTGAGCCCCAGTACCCATGCTCATACCAAAATCGCCCTGAATTACCTTGCCTCATTACAAGGGCTAAGATTTTGACGCAGAATCGATCTCGGAGATGATCACAACCGTCCATTTCGTTGTTCACATAGATTGCAGTATCGATTCGATAATCCGGTACCCTTTCAAAATTCCCTAAATTTGCAACGCTGACTACTTATATTCAAGACCGATAATGGAGATATACAGTACTTGGCCCGTCGCCATTGCACGCAGCTCTGCCCTATTTCTTCCATAACCAATCGTGTTTATTCTGCTTAATTTGTCTGTCTGGTCTGCAGACACAAAATGGGAAACACATGGCCACAGTGGAAATACAATAGATACATATAACTTATTCCGTTGACATCAGCTGGTCATGACTATTTCAACAATGCATGTATTTTCCGACAATAAAGACATATTAAGTATGCGAATAAGAAATTATGTAATACTATAAAAAATCAAAACGCTCTTAGGAGAAATAGCTGACATCATGGACGTCATATCTGACAGAGGCGTAAGTATACTGGAATCATAGCACTCACCTCTCCCTACAACCCCACCCTCTCACCGGTTATCTGAAAAATCATGCTGCACGCTGCAAACCTGTGCAATGTTGTGGGCATCCGGTGCGCACTCTAATTCCCGTCTAGTGCCTTTTTTCCCCCTTTTATGTTTGGTATATTGTTCTTGATTACCTATACCACGATGCACGGATTTTATAAAATTCCGTATTTAAGACGCAGCCAAATCCGGACATGACGCGGAAGAGTAGGCCTAGTGGCAGCAAATTCTATCCAGTACTTTAGCCTTACAAACAGAAAGGCGCAACCTAGCAGTAACCGTTATCGTGCTAACGCACCGCAAAACAAACAAATACACAAACAAACAAACATGCTCCATTCAGGATAACGCAGTGTAACGAAATACGCTAAGCTCTTGCAAAATTCCACGCGTTATCCACATTCATACCAAAATTTAACTGCCTGTTGCCAGACGTGTGGCCGTGTGCCCAACCTTAATAGATGCACTACGTCAACTGCAGTGAATAATGTTTTGGGAGTTTCCCGTGGTTATCGCAGAGCGTTAATTAACGTCAGGATTATGCATACGGCCACACTACACTGGCCCAATCTCAAATTTTAAGTTTCGTTCAAACTGGTCTGTAAAATTTCAGTTATTTTGTTGAAAGCTTAATCATCCAACGGACATAGTCTACGAACTCAGGTGGTGACATAACAAGGATTCCAAAACAAAACGCGGTAATCTAGTCCACATCCGCTAGGAGAAGTCAAAACGAGGCTTCTTGTAGCTGAACATGGAGATGCCGGTTTACGACACGTCAGCATGATTACGACTATACATATTAACTAAGAACTGAGATATCAGAGTATGAAGGTGAGTAGGGCTACCCGATCTCAATTTTTGTTTGTTGTGGAAATCGAAAATAGAATCATTTCTAAACACAAAAACACTGATTTACGGGCAAATGGTCAGCAAATGTGGATAAGTCTGTTTTTGTGAGGCATATTAGGTGAATTATATATAGTAAGAAAATTATTCCTCAATCGCAATTTTTCTCAGATTTTGTCATTTTTGGTCTCGCTTTGACTGGCTGGAAGGCAGTTCTACCCTTTCTCTTTACCGCTGAAACAAATCGCGCGCATCAAAACATCGTGGGCATTATGTAAAATCACACCCAAAAATAGTACCAGCATTTTGGTCTTGCAACGGATCCTAAAATCAAAAAAGAAAAAACAACGGGAGGAAACAGAATGAATAAACAGCATAAACAGACCACCATCCATCTCCAGGCTGAGTACAGGTCACTGTGACCTCATGCTTCATCTACCCAGAACTGTAAATGCTAAGTTGACAGACAAAGCCCAGAGCACATTATTCAGGACCGTCCCACCTACACCAGGCAGAGGTTGGGGACCTAGCCCAATGGAACCCCGGTGCAAACCACACTGTACGGGACCAGGAACGATCTCGACCTCATAGTCCTATTATTATGCGACCCAGACTGGACTAATCTTCTAATACGGTCACAATCGAGCGCTATAAGAGAAGAAGAAGAAGGAGGAGAAGAAGAAGAAGAAGAAGAAGAAGAAGAAGAAGAAGAAGAAGAAGAAAAAGAAGAGTGGAAGCAGAGAAGAANGGGGGGGGGGAGAAGAAGAAAAATACAGAAAAGAAAGAAGAAGAAAAAGACACGAAATGGAGGAGGAATAAGACAATGAACTAAAACGGACTAACAAGAAAGAAGGAGAAGAGAAAAAAAATGAGGAGGCAGAAAAAGAGAAGGAGGAAAATGAAGAAGAGGAAGAAGAAGAGAGAAGGAAGAAGAAGAAAAAAAAAGAAGAAGAAAAAGAAGAAGAAAAGAAAAAAGAAAGAAAAAGAAGAAAAAGAAGACGAAAAAGGAGGAGGAGGAGGAGAAGAAGAAGAAGGAGAAAAAGAAGAAAAGCAGGAGGAGGGCCTTGACGCAGATCTAGAGTGATAAAAAAAATCATCGCGAGAAGAAGTGACCGTGTAGTTAAGGATGTAAAACTCAGTCTGATATCGGTGAATACAGCCTTCTACCACAGAACCCTTCACAGCTACCATTGCTGAAGTAATAGATGTGTCGCGGCTGACGTCACGCTCTCTTCCGAAGCTCCCTAAATCTTGCCGTTCAGACATTCTTATTTCCCCACTCATAACGATGGCACATAGATAAACACATACATTTTAGCTGTCAGGAGTAGCAAGTTACCTTTACCAAGTTTTTGTAATCAGCAGTGTTTTTCAAAAAGGTCTCCATATTTTGTTCATAACTTCAGCGAGTAAATGAGAAATGAATAAACAAAAGTTTTGATCAAGAAATTGTTGGCAGTAATTTGTTTCGTAAATCGGTGTCTTTATTTCGCCCACACGTTTATGCCGACCTAAGAAATCGAATTATTTATTTAAAAGTGAGAAAAAATCAGTCTACTGTGCTTAGATCTTGTAGTGTACTGCTCGCGACATAAATTTATTAGAAATGATCTCCGCGAAATTTCAATCCGAATTCTTTATTCCTTTACGCCCATTTTTACCTCTGCTTTCTTAACCTAGATCACATGCCTAAAGGTAACGATTACAACTTTCACCAATTAAATAAAGTCATCCTTTACCTGTTTGGGTCCAATATAAATCAAGTTGACAAGTGAGTAAAGTAGACGCCATTAAACGTCAATTTCGTGGATATCTGGCCTAGCATCTTGTTTTGCGTTCTAAAACGGAAAGAAAAATATCTTCCGGAAGATTTAAAAAAGAAAAAAAAAAGAAGAAAAAAGTGCATCTGACGAGAGAGAAGGCGTTCAACCTACCGAGAGCAACTAAAATGGTAAATCAATGAAGAATATCATCAGGTCTCACAAAAATTGCGCAAAAACAAAATCTTCAAAATTCGCTTCAATTATTAGGGGTCGGATTATCCCCTCGGGCTCACTAAGTGCCAGTGAGTGCCCGTGAATAGCAGCGTTTGCTGTTATGCTGAAAGCCCCCAAATCAATTCCGAAGCACAGAATAGGGGGAGGGTGGTTTTTTTTTTTTCTTGTGTCCTCTTAAACCGAGGTAAGGAGTAAATGAACGTAAACAGATACTGTACTCACACAAAGTAGAGCAAGGGAAGAAAGTGTTCAAGCGACTTTACCGAGTGCAAAGGAGGAAAGAAAGAAAGAAAGAAAAAAGAAAGAACGAAAGAAAAGAAAGAAAGGAAGGAAGGAAGGAAGGAAGGAAGGAAGAAAGGAAGGAGGAAGGAAGGAAGGGAGGAAGGAAGGGAGGAAGGAAGGAAGGAAGGAAGGAAGGGAAGGGAAGGGAAGGAAGGAAGGAAAAGAGAATGTGGTTAGACAGGACCCCGTAATCCGGCTATAAATGCTGACGCAGAGGTGGTCCTTTCGGGTCTAACACATTCTATTACTTCCATTTTGTCTTTCATCTTTTCTTTGTACAGTGCTTGTCTTTTATGCATTTTCTCTCCCCTCCCCTCCACCCACCCCTACTCCCCTCCCCTACTCTACCATGTTGACTACTTGTATGCTCATTCTTTGCCCTTGCATGCATCAATTTTGCCCTTGCGTCTTCTCAAAATGTCGAACATCTTTGTTGGTCGTACTCGCTCAAGCTAAATGCAGTTTTACTGAGCAGTCAAAATCGACCATATTCGCACCCAGGCCTCTTAGATCGTCCAGTATCGCTTTGGTTGTACTCGCTCCAGCTTGAGCAAGCAGCTTAATAAGTATGCGGTCATTTACAAACGTATTCGCAATCACAGTTTCTCAAATTGTCCAGTATCGTTTTTGGTCGTACTTACTATAGCATGTTGCAGCCTTAGTAATAAGTTATTTTCAGTCGTAATCGAACCCAGGAATTCACAAAATATCCAGTATCGGTTTTAGTTGTACTCGTTCCAGTCCAAGGCAGCTTTTAGTGGGCAGTTAAGGAGGGACAAGTGCAGTAATGAGGGGTTAACGTGATCAGCCGTTCGCTTGAAGATGGAGGCCAGGGTTAAAGCCCGTTAGTGACACATCTCGTTATAGCAGGGTTTTAAGGGTATAACGACCGGGAAATCAGCCAGCTGATAGCATGCCGCGACAGACAGCAGTACAAGATGTGATATTGCTTCTTCTGAGGTAATTTACACATTTCTAGTTCTTTGACCCCAAGTGGATGTAAAGATTTAGCAATATCAACAACAACAACAACAACAACAACAACAACAACAACAACAACAACAACAACAATCCAACAATAACAACAACAACAACAACAACAACAACAACAACAGCAATTGCAAATAAACAACGATCTCTGAATTAATTTAATAAGTGCCTGAAGAATAACGTCGCCTCTTTTATGTTTTTTTTTTTTTTGAGATTTGAGAGCTTGAGCATTAACTATAGGATCTCTTTTCATCGTAAGAATATTACATCCTAAGTACATTGGTGTTGAATGCATCCTGAGTTTTCAACATACAGAGTTAATGTAATCCTTACGTGTAACGGGATCCCATCGTTAATGCGCAAGTTCTCAAATAATGGATCTCGATTATTAGGCTAAGCTATGAATATTTCATGTCGCTGGTGAATGTAAAAATTATTTCTTCAGGTTTGTGTAAAACTCAAGTACGATTTTCCAAAACTCAATACTTGGACTCAAAATGTTTTCCAAATAAAGGAAGTAATTAAGGGATAGTCCTATTTCCCGACTTATTTTTATTAACGTTTAATTATCATAAGTCATAAGTGAATTTAGATATGAACAGTTTTGTTTCAGATCTCTGAATCAACTACTAACTCAGTTTTCGACGGAAGCGCGCTGATAAGAATTTTAAAGAAAGACGTTTATGATATTTCCATTCATAATCACTACAACAAAACATTAGCAAGAATAAGAGCAAGAACAAAAAACAAAAAAAAAAGAAGAAGAAGAAGAGGAAGAAGAAGAGGAAGAAGAAGAAAAACAACAACAGCAACAACAACATCAATAACAGCAACAACAACAACAAGAACAACAACAAGAACAACAACAACAACAACAACAACAACAACAACAACAACAGCAACAACAGCAACATAGAACATCCATCTCTCGTTCCGGACATGAATAAACAAATCAATACGTACTTCACCACTTTGGATAACTTCTCTTTTTTGATACCGAGTAATCTCAGACACTGATTATACTGTGCCTTCAGATATTTTTTCATAATTCGGCAAAGATAGCCCTTGAAGCAATTTCTGGAGTGAATTTTTGAGGCTTTTCAAGACACTAGGGGCTGTAAAACCGCCACTTACTTCGTTTTATCGCGGTCCCTCCGGCGCGGATTACATGATGATTGGTTCCGGCCTTTTCACCCTCCGATGACGCCTGTTTACATATGGCGGTCGACATGCGCTCATAAATCTAGATGAGCAGTGTTAACAGTGATTGAACTTATCTTCTCTTATACAAGCCTATCTAAGCAATATGAAAAAAAAAGGGAGGATAATGTGTCCTAACGACAAATTCAACCAATGGCGGATCTAGGCAAAGACGTTATGGGCACGTGGTCAGGGCTCCGCGTTTGAACGAGGCCACAAGAACAAAAAAATATGTAGAGAGCTTAAGTCTTTGTTTACTCATGATGTAGAGAGCTTACGTCTTTGTTTACTCATGATGTAGAGAGCTTACGTCTTTGTTTACTCATGATGGTCGACATGCGTTCATAACGTTAAGTTCATGCACAGCATTACTGAGTGTAAAACCCGTGAGCCATACTAGTCTATGTCCTAATAAAGAAGTAATGGGAGGCACTGCCCTTTTCCACAGGTTGTAATTCACATAATATGGTGCGCAACTTAGCACCATGACTGCGTTGGATTTCTATGCAAAATTGCACACCAACGTGCTGAATGGTGTATTTTAATCACTCAGATGTGAATATCTTACTGTCCTTTGGGATAGCACAAACTAACTAGACACCAGATTTCACCCAAGTCTCTAAGATACTTTCATGCATAATCCAGTTGAAGATTTTTTTTCCCGGAATAGAAAATTACTTCATTTTACACACTGTCTTTTACTAGTTTCTCATAATTCTGAGTCAAGAAAGAAAATCCAAGAAAGCCCCGGAGGATCATGCATAGGGGTATCCAAGAGACATGGATGAAATCTATTATCTAACAACTTCTATCGCGAATGACAAACTATCATAAGATATCATCTCTTATGGTAGAAAACATCACCATAATGCACTTCATGTGCAATTTTGCATAGAAATCCAAAGCACTCAGTGATACATTGCGCAACATGTTATGACTATTATCAGGCTTACAACCTCTGGTAAGGGGTAATTCCTTGCCTTATGCCCTCTCGCTGGCAATTGCAAAATTCATTCAGCTGGGAACTAAATCACAGATCATTCTATAACCTGTGTGTCCTCAGAGAAGGGAAGTAACCAACACCAATCAACGCAAAGATGCCCCCAGAAAGATATTTGGAAAAATATCGAGAAGATATGGAATCATCATCAATGTGGCGCAATTGCTAAATATTATAAACAAATAACAATAACAGACAAGAAACACTCTGTATCTAAATGTCATTTTCGCCCAGACAAAATGTTCCAGCACGCACATGGTAATAGCTTTATTTTCTGGACACGGTGCGAGACTGAGACTGGGTTGGCCCTTTCTGAACGTCTTTCACTTTCCCAAAACACAATAAAAAAACAACAACCACCAAAGCTCGTACCGCCGAGTGAAGCCCAGTCACCACCCGGCATTAATGTACCTATCAATACCAGTTGTGTTGTGACTGAAATAATGATGACTGCCCCTGAGGTTGAGGTATAGGCGTGTGTGAGGATGAGGGTGGGAAAGAGTGAGAGAGAAAGAGAAAGAGGGGGTGGTAATAGCTGTTGCCTATGTGGTTTGAATCAGGCTGGGCAAAAGTAATTATCAACTCAACGGGTTAGATGCCCCGGGAGAGTCATCTGACCAAGGGTTCTCCCAATCTGAAGTACACTTTGGTACCCTTAGGCATGCGCCATGCGAGTTCTCGGGACATACAAAGGCCGTACCATCTTCGATAAAAGCAGATCGTTGCTCTAGGGTTCTGCTTGTGCCAGGAAACATTCATTGGCTTTCTTGTGGCCTGTTGCTGAACTTGATGGAGGAAAACAAAACATCAGTTTTCAACGTCTGTATGTCCATGGAAGGTCGGCATCGGGCTAACGGAAAGCGATATGAGTGACCTGGCGTAAACAGAGCCATGTCACAATGACCTGCCTTTACTCTCTGTATTAAAGACAAACAAACAAAACAAAAACGATTTACAAGTTCGAACTTTTTGACACCGAGAACGCCGCCAAGAAGCCACATAATACAATCAAAAATTCATAAAAGACGGGTTGTTATTTGTAGTTTTGTCTTTTTAATGTTTGGCGTATGACTAGATCACAATTTCATATGCGTGAAAATGCAAAGAAAGCAACAATGATCCGTAGCGCTGATTCCATATTATGTGCCTCTTGAACGCCATTATAACTTGCATCCAGCATCAGTTATAATGGGGAAAAGGAAAACAAATTCGTTATTTTTGTGCCAAAGAGTGACATCGCTTTTCACTTACAGATGTAATTTCTGGATATAATCGCTATTACTCCCAAGGACACGAATGTGTGAGATGGTAATTTAGTCACCCATGTCCCGTTAAAAGAATGAGATCACATACTAGACCATTATGAGTACAAAGCTAATTCCTGTCAGACTTTTACTTCCGGTGGATTTTGATTGGTCTGAAGGGGTACAAAGGGTTGTCTGGTAACGTGGAGGATTACACCGACCAAAAAAAGGTTGAAAACCCCCGGAAACACCCACACATATCCTCAGCACGATTTCCGGAATTCGTTCGACAAATTAGATTTCTGTAATGCTATTTGCTCAAAAGATAATATATCTCTCCAACAATCATTGGGCGGAAATGCTTTTCTTTCTCAGATACACGAAATCTCTGGCAACATGACCGCAACTTGGCTCATAATATTATAAAGCTGTTCTTGCTGATANGGGGGGGGGATGGAGGTTGTAGAAAAGTACCGTATAATACACAAAATGCAGCTCACCAAATTTTGAGAAAACTGCAGTCACCCGTGTTGTCATAAGTCATAACGCCATGGGGTCACTGACTTCAGGCAAATAAAGCTGTTGCAATAATCGCTAGAGTGAAACATTCATCAGAACTGGGCTGCTTTTGTTTGGTTCCTGTCATCTGACAAAACGGGAAGCCATACCCCGTCTTTAGCAAAGGAAGTATCAGTCTCTGAGGAAGCCAAGATGGCTGCGATTCATGCGGTAGAGATAAAAAACAATGCACTCATTGACTTTCGAGTTGTGTTTGCTATACTTCTAGTTTTGCCTCATTCATTAACATACAGACAGACTACCGTTGATTCTTGCCACCTCCTCGTCCGACACGACGCCGTTGATTAGATGTTCCACTAAAAAAAATTAAACCGTAGATGGTTGCTGATATTTTTCTTCTGGTTTTATACAAACACACTTCCAACAAACCTCTAGTAAATGTGCACCCTTTATCACTATGACTGGTTCGCCCCAACCCAAAGTATACTCTTTGCTCACAGGATCATCCACATAATACAAGGAAGGGGTATGGTCCCCCATTTTGTCAAATTGCTGGAACCAAACAAATGCAGCCCTGTTATAACAATCCCAAAAGTAAAACATTCACTTCAGCTAATATCACCTTTTACTGGTGGTGAAGAGAAGAGAGTTTGACCCGGATGCAAAAAAAGACAGCAGAGTAGTGGTTCAAACTATGTCACACTTGCTTTGCACATAATAATATTCTGATAAAGATTACACGTATGCAATACTACCAATATCACCTATGTTAAAATTCCTGCTAAAGATGGTAAAAATTTCAAGTCCTTTTTTTTTTGTCCTTTCCCAGGGTCCTAGTGACCTCAGCTGTGATCTATTCTAACGCATTTGTCACTTCTCTGGCCAGTTTAGGTTCAATTAAAGCATTATTATTTGGAGTTAGGGGCTGGAAAGAGATAGGGCCTGTCAATGAGCTGTCTTTCATTCTCTGGAAATAGCCCGAGTTCCCAGATGGGTTTTTTTGGGGGTGAGTCAAACGAAGAGATACAGCAAAAAACTTCACATGTCTAGTGCTATCAATTTTTTTTAAATCCCAGACGCTTGTCTCCAGTCCTGGCCAATGGGAATGGCCAACAATAATTAGGGCCTGGTTGGCGGTTGTCGACAATACATAGTATTATATAGTAAAAAGATTTGAACCTTTGTAACCAGAAGTACATTTTTTTGTAAAGCACTGCCTATCAATTTTTTTTTTACAGTCCTGTCTATTCCAATACAACTTTCTTTGTCAGAAGAACAAGGAAGCTGGAAGGATCCAGGATGAAGTCACTTTTATTCAATCTTTAATCTATGCAGAGACGGTGTAGGTGGAAATATATCTTTATTTGGACTTCTATGAGCATATGTGTTCGTGCGTATGTGAATGTGAATGTGTGTGTGTGTGTGTGTGTGTGTGTGTGTGTGTGTGTGTGTGTGTGTGTGTGTGGTCATGCGCGCAGGCATGTGTATAGGTGTGGTGTGTTAGTGTGTGTGCTTGTGTATTCGTGCGTGCGTGCATATGTGTGTGTGTGTTTGTGTGTGTGTGTGTGTGTGTGTGTGTGTGTGTGTGTGTGTTGATGTGTGTTTATGTGTTCGTGCGTACGTTCCAGTAGTTTGTGTATTTGTGTGTGTTTCTGTATGAATGCATAAATACAGTATTTTGAGAGACACGGTGTATATCTCCTTCCCATCTCCCCCAACCCCTACAAATCTCGGGTGACAATGCGATCTGCCCCGGGATTTTAGCCGTCAGAAATTGGCGGAAGTGGGAAGCAGACGAGACGCTTTCTGTGAACAGCCCTCTCGAGAGACACCAAGTGATTTCTGCTGATGGCGGCAAGTATCGATATCAATCAGCAGAGCAACTGATACTTTGTAGGGCCTCAGAGACACTTCAGTAAATTGTTTAAAGAGACAGGGGTAGTTATTTGATTCACAGTCTAAATAAGTCCACATTCTTTTTCATGCTGAGAAAACATCGCTGGGGTGTCGGGATTTTTACCCTGCGCACGCCGCCATTACTTGTGCTGTGTGACGTCAAACAACGAAATTGGCCAGCTGACGATTGGGTTTGAGCATGCGTCCACACCAATCGTCTGGTAGCTTTTCTCGCTTTATGACATCATGAAGCACGAGTAGTGGCAGCGTACGCAGGAGTAAAATCTCGATGTTCAAGCGGTGTTTTCTCGAAAATGATCAAGCGGAAGGAAAATGTACGCGGTTTAAAGTCTGAAAAAATATGAGATTTTTAAGAAAACTGTGAACAATATCTACCCTGTTCCTTTAAGACACAGTCTAACTTAGATACCCTTGCAAGTTAAATAAAACATTCTGCCTATGGTTAATATGAGCTTCACGTTATTCGCAGGGCAGCCAGGCTCAATTCATGCACATGATTTCCATACTGTAGTCTTAATATTTACAAAAAAGATGTTCCCGCTCTGAATTTACATAAGAAATTTATAATTTATCATATATATTTATATATATATATATTTAAAACATAGTCGATGTTTTGTACTCAAACACTTCTTCAGGAAACACACAAACACAAGCAAGTGAACAGGATCCAAAGGGTCAACAGAAATAGAAATACAACAACTGAGAGACACAGTGGAAGGGCGGGAGGTCTTAGTACTAACAATACATACAGGCGGAATATAATGGAGCAAGGTAAAAAAAATAACCTGCATACTGGACTTTAAGAATGTGGTCACCGGTCAACAACGAGGACAAAGTATCGATAACAGTATCGGGTCCCACTTGCAAAGTATCGGAATGGATATTACTCCAAGGTATCGTCCACAAACTACCAATTTACATTACTGAGGCTCAGAGACGTGTCACAGGGAAATTCCTTTTTCTCGCGACGCCGGGATCACGTGTCGCGTTTGAGCGCATGCGCGTGGGGTATGTCAGCGTAAACTTGCCAGAAGATGGAAGGAAGAGTACATGAAGGAAAATGGGATGAGAGATGAAAGAGAGATGGAGGAAGGGTGAGGGAAACAGAGAGAAAGATAAGAGTGGCAGAAGACGGAATAAAAGCGAAGGATAAAAAGCCAGATGGAAGGAAAACAAAAGGATAAAAAGTCTGCAAGACATGACAAGAGATGGAAGGAAGGAAGGAAGGAAGAAAAGCGTCGAGAAGAAAGACAGATAAGTAACAAAGAGATATAATAGAGGCCAAATTAATGACGAGGGCGATCAGAAAGCGAGCAGAGAACGAACGTTAGTGGACATATTTAGTAGACATGTGTGAGCAAAGTTCAAGAGGCGATACAAATGGCACAGACAGGCAGAGCAGAGACAGAGGCGGAGGGAGAGAGAGAGAGAGAGAGAGAAAGAGAGAGAGAGAAAGAGAGAGAGAAAGACATTGACAGAAAGAAAGAACCAAAGAAAGAAAGAACTAAAGAAAGAAATGAGGAAAGAAAGAAAGAAAGAAAGAAAGAAAGAAAGAAGAAATGAGTGAAAAAAAAGAAAGAAAGAAGAAAGGAACGAAAGAAAGAAAGAAAGAAAGAAAAAAAAAAGAAAAAAAAAGAAAAAAAAAGAAAAAAAAAGAAAAAAAAAGAAAGAAAGAAAGAAGATATGAGAAAGTGTGAAGAGAAATCATCATCGCACGGCTCTAGACTGTGAAGTTGAGTTAATGTGGCTGAGTTATTTGGAATCTGTCGGGTGTCAGGATCAGGAAAGGTGAGACCACTCTAGACCCCATCCCTCCTCACACATACCAGGACANGTAATAAAAGGCAGGTATATGATGAGGAAAAAAATACCACACTTGAATAAGGAGAGAACGAGAGAACACAAACAATTCAAAAAAGCCCAAAAGTCAAATGCAGAGAGAAGGAGAAGGAGAGAAAGAAAGAAAGAAAGAAAGAAAGAAAGAAAGAAAGAAAGAAAGAAAGAAAGAAAGAAAGAAAGGAGAGAAAGAAAGAAAGAAAATGAAAGAAAGAAAGAAGATAGAAGCGAGCGAAAAAAAGAGAGAAAGAAAGAAAGAAAGAATGAAAGAAAAAAGAAAGAAAGAAAGAACGAAAGAAAGAAAGAAGATATGAGAAAGTGTGAAGAGAAATCATCATCGCACGGTTCTAGACTGTGAAGTTGAGTAATGTGACTGAGTTATTTGGAATCTGTCGGGTGTCAAGATCAGGAACGGTGAGACCACTCTGGACCCCATCCCTCCTCACACAGACCAGGACAAACTTTTGGGTTTTTTTTTTTTTTGACTGTTGGAAGCCTCTGATAGGGTCACCCGCTCTATGAGACCATGGGTATTGCTAAATAACCAACCACTCACTAGGTTATGAAGAACTCACTCAACACCATTTTTCCATTCCGTCTCTTGCTCAACCATACCTGCCCCATCCATCCTTTACCCCCCCCCCCCCCCCCNCCGGGTCCATTAAATACCCCCCTTCTCTTTATCCATAAATCCAATCCAAAATTATCCAGCGCTTTTTCCTCCAGCTCGACCATAGTTACCCCTCCTTACCCTAAACACCCTCTTCCCTTCCCCCACAGAACCACCCCAAAATTATTCAACGCCTCTTCGGCCAGTAAAACCAAAAGAGGCGAAAGTGTTTATGAAAAGGAAAACCCCCACCTAAACCCCAAAAACAACGAAACTTTGCAAAGAAAGAGTGAGAACGATGATGGTGAGTCTAAGAGGTGAGGGACTGCTCACTCCAGCCAGGAAGTGGCCAGTATAATGGCCAACCGCCGTGCATTTGCCTTGACAGATTAAGACAATAAAGCTCTCTCCTAGCCAAATCTCGCTATCGATTAAATCTCCCTCTAGACCTAGACGAGACTGACTTAATGCTCCCGGCTCTCATGCGGTCTTATAGTCTAGATGTAGACTTATCATGCTCCAGCTGTGTCCACCTAATGGGAATTCTCTTAATGACAACCTACCCACTGTCACAATATTTTTCAAATAACAGGAAGCTGTATTTTCTGTAACACTGTCACTAATTACCGGATAATAGTAAATCCTATCAAAACGTTTTTTTTTTCTCAAGCAGTTGCACTTAAGCAGAGTTGACTGTATCACTGTGAATGGCTGTCGTTCGTTTTTGTCTTCCTCAGCTCTCTTCTACGATGAAGTAATGAGCCTTGAAATAGAGTGGGCAACTATCAGAAAAGGGGCTTCCGGAAAACACAACATCAAGATTTGATTTTTGGAACTTTTTTTTTTTTATACTGTTACTGATGTTGAAAGTTTACATTATATGAAACCTTTGTGTAAGCTGACGTGTACAACAATGCCAACAACAAGAACAACGACGGCGACGACAGCGGCGATAACGACGACGACGACAACAACAACAACAACAACAACAACAAGAAGAAGAAGAACAACAACAAAAACAACAAAGATGACAACAACGACGACGACAACAACAACAATGGCGACGACAACAACAACAACAATGGCGACGACAACAACGACAACAATAGCAACAGCAACAATAAGAACAATACACAACGACAACAACAACAACGATAAAAACAGCGACGACGACGACAACGACAACAAAAACAATAACAAAAACAACAACAACAATAAATCTCTTCTTTGTAACAAGGGAAGACCGAGATGTTGTGTCTCAACAAACAGTAAATACACACGGCAACAAACTAGCGCACAAACAATCGTTACAACAATGGATTCTGCTTACACACTTCTGTATCAGAACACAATAAATTTTGCAAATTGCCTGCTTGGGATATTGCTTGATTTCAGAATCAGTGCTTGAAAATGATATACATCAGTCTGTTAAATTCGACATCGAAGGCGTCCAGAGAAACAAAAGTCTGTCTGTACATTATTCGACGTGCTATTTATTTGTCAAGCTTATGCCAGATTATATTTAAAGTGCATGGATTAATCAGAAAGAAAGAAACCCGAAGTAAATCTAGGATAGCTTCATTCAATGACGGGACGTGTTCCAGACTTTTGGTGAGGCTGAATTTTTTTCTCTGAGTCTTCAGGAGAAAAGGAAACAATCACAAACGCAATCATAGGCAAAATGTATAGAATAAGGACATTTGATATTGTGCAAGATTAGTGAAATTTATCACGCACCGCTATCAATGGAAAAAACCAAACCCACGGGGTTAAATAAATGCCTGCAGTTATTTGGATAAACATATTTTGCGGACATTCACTGGCTAGCAGCATCGGTCGCCAGTATTCTCGGCCATAATATCCCGAGACTTCACCAGTGAAGAGACATACTGTGGATAAACATTTTGAGGACAGTCACTGGCTAGCATCGGTGGCCAGTATTCTTGGCCATATTATCCTGAGGCTTCTCTAATGGAGAGACATACTGGCTCTTTGGTTAGACTGAAAGCAGCTCAGCCTCAAGTAGACCATTGAAAAAACATTTAGCGTATCAATCAAAGTTTGTGAGTTACATTTAAAACACATAGTACCGTTGCTCTGTACATTCCACTATTCTTTGTAAGCCCAGTTTTTCTGTTGTAGTTCTAGGAAAGTGAGAATTTTTAAAATCTCCAATCGTGATGAGATTGAATTAAAGGTAGGGAGAATGGCGGGGGCTAGCCCTACTAACCCTATCTGACATAATGTCACCGGTTTCCTACACAATGAGTGGTAAGATTTAGAATTGTCCTTTTGACACGCAAACAAACAACCCTTGCATGAAAATACAACATCCTTGAGAAAGTAAGTCAAAGGTGAAGAAAAACACCAGCGGTTCTCAAAATAGACCAGCGGAGAATCAAAGCAGAACCAAACGCGGAGCTTAAATTACCTGGGTAATTAAAGAGCCCTATCGATTACAAAAAGCGCAAAATATCAAATGTCAATAAAGTCAAGGAGCTTAAATCGTCCCCGTTTAGTCGCAATATCGGTATGACCATTTCACATACAGGTAAAAGAATACTAATTTTTTTTTTCATGCAAAAGCTACTGGATAATAGCATATCCTTTTAATCGCACTTTTCCCCTCAATGTTTATGAGGACTTATCATGAGACAGGGTCAACTGTCCTTTATGGGAAATTAAGATGTTCCATAATGTTCAGATTATCGGTTTATTTATGATATATTATACGAATGTCACTACTTTTCATTCCTCCCCCTTTGTCTCATTTTCGTCCTAAAAATTAGACTGACTTGTCCAATGGTCCAACCATTTTAAAGTAAGTAAATGAAGCAGAAGAAGAAGAAGAAGAAGGAAGAAGAAGAAGAAGAAGAAGAAGAAGAAGAAGAAGAAGAAGAAGAAGAAGAGAAATAATAAGAAGAAGAAGAGAAATAAGAAGAAGAAGAAGGGAAAGAAGGAGAAGGAAACAGAAGAAGAGGAGGAAGAAGAAGAAGAAGAAGAGAAATAATAAGAAGAAGAAGGAAAAGAAGAAGAAGGAAAAGAAGAAGAAGAGAAATAAGAAAAAGAAGAAGGGAAAGAAGGAGAAGGAAACAGAAGAAGAGGAGGAAGAAGAAGAGGAGGAGGAAGAAGAAGAAGAAATACGGCATTGATTGCTTTGGAAAGTTCTCTAAGTGTCACAGAATATCTAACAAAACTTCAATTTACTTACAGTCGGCGAGCAGACACTATAGTTTTCAAGTATCACCTTACTTCCTCATTATGCACCAAGCATCGCAACTATCGATTCTGTTTCTACTCTAAGTACATGATTTAAAAAAAGCGAGACCATCATTTCATTATTCCCATACCTTTTTGGCTTTTATTATAGCCATAGGTCGACCTAGATCTAAGAATGGGGAATGTGGGTCGAAATTACATTCGACATATTATTTAGTGCTTTGTCAATGAGCCATATATTATTATGGGCTCTTTGGTAAGGCACAGAATGCAATGTTGTGGGATCACTGACTTCCGAACTGATGCAACGAATACATACGAGGGCTGATTGACTATCTACTTCGATTCGTTGATTTGATGAAATGGGAGATCATACCCATGAAATCAACAATATGAACATAAAAAAATATCTAAATGACTAAGTCGGCTTCATTCTTTCCGCAAAGCCCGAACTAGTGAGAGCTTGAATGAAATTACAAGGACCGAAAAAAGCACGGTATACGGGTCAACAACTCCTTTATTATACCCTTCTCTGAACAGTGACTCACTACAGAAGTGAAAACAATATTTACAACGTGCAACCCTAAAAACATCTATTCTTGTTAAAGTCAACTCACTGCGTAGGACTGTCACTCTGTAAATGGTAACTTCATATATTCTGTTCTTCCACCTGGGAGCCGCATCAGCATCAACGCACTATCCAACACTAAGGTGCGCAATTTCCTAACTCTACAAGCCGCCAGTCTGATCCGGAAGCGGGTGTTCATGGAAAGTTATTACTCTCTGATGTCGCAATAATCTATTCTTCCTCCGCGTTCCTTTATTTCTCGCCAGTTATTTTTCAAGCCTGTTCTGATATCAATAGCAAAAGCATCAAAATAGATAGGAATAGGACTTGTATAAACAAAATGGAGGGGCTAGAACTCTGACAGTCACACTTAAATACTTAATATACAACATGAAAGAACCTATAATATACTTTATATAAATTGTGATAATCGAAAGTATCGATTCTCCTGACCGAATCCTGCCCACCACTTCATCCATCCTATTAGGACCTGAAACCCACCTTTTAAGGTTGTTTGTTTACCGACAGCGGCTGCGGCCGCCTCCTCCGTTTAAGAAACGGATCGATACACTATTTAGGCAAGAGTCTGTGAAATGTCAAGTCCGTTACGTTAGATTACCCCGGGTATTCACCGTTTACATGAGACCATCAGCTCTGCCTAACTGCATCACCATGGACAACGGGGCAAAATTGTTGCGATTAAGCGGACGTTGCGTTAAAGAGGAGCAATTATTACCACTGTTGTTTTTTTTATATAAAAAGCATATGTATTCCACGAATACATAAGACACAATAATGCTCACACCTGTAAAGATTTAGGAGATTTAAGATTCAAGAGCCAGTTCTTTGCCTTAGTTCCGTGCAACTTGTTCTTGAGACACAAACATATTGAAAACTTCACTGTAATATTATGTGCATTTGCGTATCTAAAATACGTTTGTGAAAACTGGTGGTGAAGTAAAAACTGTATTTTAAGATATATGTTTTCCTAAGACCAACACCCACATTGAGAAAAAAACCGGACGCTTTGATGTGGAATTTTGCTGGAAAAATATACTGAAACTAAATAGGGTGGTACACAGCACAGTAATGGACAATAATCCATAATATGCGGGTAGTCGCTACCTTTAACCGCATTGCGATTAGGTGGAGCCGATTGTAAATTAATGTGAAGTTTGGGTTATGATGCTAGAAGAGGGAAAAGGGAGTGAGG
>JAWQUT010000289.1:899969-920572 GCA_033807755.1 Ellobium chinense | reverse complement strand
TAGACTTTCAAAAAAAAAAAAAAAAAATGAAATGAAATGAAAAATCTGGCCTTCGACAGGGGACATATTCAAATGAAATCTCCACCTTCCAAGACAAAACAGCTTGATAGATTGTTTGAACGGCGCTTTCAATCTGGGCTTAGGAGCAGAGGGCTTACAGGATGATGTCACATAAACTGGCAGCGAGAGGGCAAAGGTCAGAATCATTGAATTTGAGAGGAGAAGAAGACAGAGAGAGGGAGGGAAGGAGGGAGAAAGGGAAAGTGAGATTGAAGGAGAGAGGGAAAGTGAGAGTGAAAGAGAGAGAGAGAGAGAAAGAGAGGAGAGCACTAAAAGAGATGGAGGAGATGGAGAAACTTAAGTGATGGATGAATAAACGGACACATGATCACTCGGATTTAAAAGGATGAAAGAAAGAATAAATGGATGGATTCACAAATGGATGATGGGAGAGAGATGGATGGATGGATGGATGGATGGATGGATGGATGGATGGATAAATTGATTGGCGTAAACAAGAATTATTTCTGCATATCTGAAGTGTAACTGAGAAGAAAGCTAAGGTATGAAATAATAAAAAAAATTCGAAGAAACAGCCAACTGTCTGCGTGGGTGTATGTTATGGAGGGGGATGGAGGGGAGGACGTATTAAAATCAAGAAGGAGAGGGAGGAAAAAGGAGAGTGGTAAAATGAGAATGGCTTTCGCAAAACGAATGATATCGAAATGCAGCAGTGCAAAACATGAATTAGAAACTGATAAACTGAAATCAAAGGAAAGCTAGAAAAAGACCAACTAGCTCGGATATTATGGCCTAGCCCTTCTTGCGCACACGGCATTCTTCATTTACTCCTAGCAGAACTAGTTATTTATGGGGTAACATGCCAAAAGCTATGTAAACCCAAGACTGCATTCTCAGTTGAACGTTAAAATAAGGGAGGTAATTCCATTCAGCTTCTAGTCTAGCTGTTGAATTAAAAAAAAAACCAACAAACATTTGAGCAACTTGGCTCAACAAAGCCTACGCGTATTGTATTACGTGTCTGCATATTATGTTTGTTTACGTACGCTGCAGGCTTCTTTTACAGATACTTAGTAGGATCCTCCTATGGCTAAAGAAACTTGATATATTCGACAGAAATATCCATTTCTTTATTCTGCAAGAAACTGGCTGCTGCCGTGTTAGTGTTGTTTTTTTTTTTTATTCATTTAATTGCAGTTTAGAGGGAGCAGGTGGCGCCGAGGTGTATAATGGCTGGTAGACATGGATGCCATTACTAGGAATGGAAATTATGTCTTGTATTCTAGGGTGAAATTTTGTCCTTTCTTGGAGGTAATTACAAGTGGACACTGGCCACCGTTTCACGTTCGGACTTCTCGTACGCTCATTAGGGCGCCATGTTTTGTAGGGAATAGATAGATAGATAGATAGATAGATAGATAGATAGATAGATAGATAGATATAGATAGATAGATAGATAGATAGATAGATAGATAGATAGATAGATAGATCGATAGATAGATGGATGGATGGATGGATGGATGGATGGATGGATGGATGGATGGATGGGTCTCGTAACAAAGAAAACTTTATCCAACACGTTTTCGATCTATTTCCAAATTTTCGGCCTCATGTTGCCCTTCTTCGGGGACATGACATTTTTTTCAAGTTTAAGGGAGGGGGAGGGGGGAAGGGGGAAGCAAATGCTTGTCTAACGCAGTTTTTGATCTCCAATATACTGTGTATTTTTCAGGCCTCATATCTTGCGGTTGATATGAAATCTCCAGTCATCGTAGGAGCTTAAACTGTCAAAACTAATCAAGATTATATTGGTGTTTTTATCGTATTTAACCGAGAGAACACACATTCTATTATCAAGGAAGGAAGGGTAAGATGGAAGGTGGGGTGGTTGGAAAAATGATTGTTCCAAAGAGCCACATTTAAAGTTTAAGAAGCAAGAAATCAGGATTTTCATTATTTTCAAAACATTTAAATAATTTGTTTGTTGAAAATAAACATTGCGTAACGTTTCTCTGGTATTTTTATGCACTCAGATCCATTTTCTTTGGAGCGGTTTTGAGATTAATGTCTGTTTCTTTTTTGTAACTCACTCCTAAAACGGCACCAAAAAAAAATTCTCATTTTGGCAGGAGCTGACTGCACAACTCACGAGTCAATACAATATGCAAAAACCTTCCCAATCGTTTTTTTCAACTTAATACCTGTCAAGTTTCAAGTTTATTTATCTAGGCATAAGCCAACCACATACAACGAAATGTTACATCAATACAAAGGAACAAATGAAAAGGAAGAAAAAAAGAATATATATATATATACACATAACTGCTACTAAATTAAATTTATCATTTACATATCTTGTCTCTTTCTCTCTGTTTCACTCTCCCACTAACTTTCTCTTTCATTATCTTACTCACACTCTCTCTCTCTCTCGCTCACTCACTCTCTTCATCTAATGATAACGTTTGGGCCTTGATCGAAAGATTGAATAGTCTACGCCTTTTGATGTATCCTGTGCTCTTATGCACGATTATACACGAGGTAATAAAGCACTGAAGTGATTATTCAAAAAAAGACAAACAGTCTAACCTAATGATTGCTCTCTCTCTCCCCTTCTCTCCCCCTCCGCCATCCCCACTCCACCCCAACCTTTTAATGGACAATATGAGGTCGCAGATCAGCGGTGACGGTTGCCCTATTTATGATACTGTAGTACCGTTTTGCTTTAAGTGTTTTACTGTTTCAGACATAAAAGAGAGTGACCTCTTTAGAGAGTTAGTAGTAATATGGAGATTAAATATACAGGGAGTATGTACGATCATACCTGCTGATCGCAGTAACAAAGTGGCCGCGGTAAAAAGGTGGTCCTGAGACAAAGTTCGACTATACTATACCCCCATTTATGATATTACCGTTTTGCTTTAAGTGTTGTACTGTTTCAGACATAAGAGAGGGTGACCTCTTTAGACAGTGTGTTGTAATATGGAGATTAAATATACAGGGAGTATATGCCATCACCCCTGCTGACTGCAGTAACAAAGTGGCCGCCATAAAAAGTGGGTCATGAGACAATGTTCGACTATACTTTATGATCTTACCGTTTTGCTTTAAGTGTTTTACTGTTTCATACAAAAGACAGGGTGACCTCTTTAGACAGTGTGTTGTAATAATTATGGAGATTAAATATACAGGAAGTATGTATGATCATCCCTGCTGATCGCAGTAACAAAGTGGCCGCGATAAAAAGGTGGCCATGAGACAATGTTCGACTACACCCCTGTTTATGATATTACCGTTTCGCTTTAACAAGTAAGTGTTTTACCGTTGAAGACTGAAGAGAGGGTGACCGGAAGTAGCAATATGGAAACTGAATATATGTATCACCATCCCTACTGATCGCAGTAACAAGTGGCCGCGATAAAAAAAAAAAAAAAGGTCCTCAGGCAATGTTCGGCTATACTCACACCTTTCCCTTGACCCCAAAGAATTGCGAATAAGCAAAGCTGACAATACTAGTACCTAACAGTGTAGAAGGAGTAGANNNNGGGAGAGGGGGGGGGAGGTGGAAGAAGACGTGTGACAATACTTTTTTGTGGGCTATAAATTGCCAGTGATGCAGTAATTTGGTCAAATCTCACAGGGCCTGGAAATTCTGCGATGAGATTTTAAATAATTTCGTACGGGCTGAGTAAAGTAATATCCCCTGAGAGAAAGACAGAGTCAGTGCGATCGGTGGGCAGACAGGCAGACAGATAGACAGACAGACAAGCAGATAGGTAGGAACACAACATCCAATAGACAGACAGACAGACAGACAGACAGACAGACAGACAGACAGACAGACAGACAGATCACTGAGGGAAGAAAGGGAGAGAGAGAAAGAAAAGAGAGGAGAGGAGAGAGAGAGAGAGAGAGAGAGAGAGAGAGAGAGAGAGAGATGGAGGGCTTTTCGAATTCCGCCTGATATTTTGTTATAGCAGGAGAGAGGAGGAAATTTGATGGGGTCAGGGCCAGAGATATAAAGTCTAATGACGAGAAAGTAAGAGAAGAGCAAAGAGGAGGAGGGTTAAGACAGAAAGAGAGAGAGAGAGAGAGAGAGAGAGAGAGAGGGTGAGAGAGAGAGAGGGCGAGAGAGAGAGAGAGAGGAGAGAAAGAGACGGAGACATAATCAGAGAGAAGGACAGAGAAAAAGAAAGAAAGAAAGACAGACAGAGAGTGGACTGCGATAACAGCGGCGGGGAAAGTGCTGAAAGATGATGCAGATATTGAAGGTATTGGTTTCAAAGGTCCTGGGTTGAAATCCTGCAAGCAACAGATATTTTTGAGCGTCTTGTATATTTTTTGCGTTGCTTAAATAACACCTACGTGTCGACAAATAAAAAATACATGCAGCAACAGAGTAGCAATATGAGGAAGAAGGCAAGAACGGACGGAAGTATGATAAAAATTGTGGAGGAAAAAAAAAAGAAGGCCCACACAAAGGCAAACTCACTCACTCACTCACTCACTCACTCACTCACTCACTCACACACTCACTCACTCACTCACTCACTCACCCCCCTCCCCCCTCAGGCTAGCACTGACAGAACAGAAGCTGGAAAACAAAACTGGATCTACTCCTGCTGTGATCTTGCTGCTATCATAGGAGGAGATGCAAGAAGAGGCGGCGTTTATATGGGCCGCTTAGGGTCTGTCTCTGAGCTCCTTGCTCTCATAGGCAGAGTGGCGAACCAGAGAACGAGAAAAACGTTTGTGGGGGACAAATGAGATGAATGAAAGAAAGAGAGAGAGAGAGAAAGAGAGAGAGAGCGAGAGACAGGGAGAGGGAGGAATAGGCCAGGGAACGAGAAAAACATTTACCCTGAAAAAAAAGGTGAACAGAGGGAGAGAGAGACAGAAAGAGAGAGAGAGAGAGAGACAGACAGAAAGCGAGAGAGCGAAGGGGAGAAGGGGGTAATGGGAAGGGTCGGATAAATGTGCATGGTTTAATCACAATCAGAGCTGGAGGCGGAGTTTGTTGAGATCGGTCAGGTCCTGGCCCAGGGCCCCTTGCTTTAATGGGGGTGCCCCTGAGAATATGGAAAACGTTTATGGAGAGAAAATGAGGTGAATGGAGAGAGAGAGAGAGAGAGAGAGAGAGAGAGAGAGAGAGAGAGAGAGAGAGAGAGAGAGAGNGAGAGAGAGAGAGAGAGAGAGAGAGAGAGAAAGACAGTCAGACAGACATACAGACAGAGAGAAAGCGAGAGACAGAGTGAAATACTGGGGCAAAAGGCGTGAGGAGATATCGGATGAATATTAATTGTATAGTTTTTAATCTACGGTAATGGCATATTTTCCCCCTCGGCATGGCTGTCTGGTCCTTGTATGGCAGCTCTCTAGCTCTGGGCAAAATCTTCGTGTGGGCTTTTCGTGTGTTTACCGACATGAATCCAATACAAATATTCCTTGAAAAAGTTATTGCTATTGTATCTCTCTGACTTTCTTTCTCTATCTCTCCCTCCTCTGTCTCTCCCTCTCTGTCCCTTCGCTCTCTTTCTTCCTCCCATCTCCGTTTTTCTGTCTTTCTTTCTCTCTCTCTGGCTGCCCCCTCTCTCTCTCTCTACATAAAGAGAAGCCCCATGCATTTCTCCTGCCCAAGGAACAGTGGCGGTGTGTGATTCAATATTTTTGTGAGGTTAAAATGGCAGTTTCCTATTAAGTCTTTGAGAGATAGGGACAGTCAGTCATATACAGTCTTTTCTCATAATAAACCTGTCATTATAATCTTCCCATCTCTGCCCCAAAAAGTGGGGCATTTCACTAGCCCTACATATCACAATGCCACTGCAAATCCAAATCCCAAATCTGCCCGTGGTTGCAAATTCCTGGATATTTGGCCCATGAGCACTTGGCCGAAATGACCGTTTGACCAAGTGTCCATTCAGCCAAATGTCAGTTGACCAAGTGTCCGTTCAGCCAAGTGTCCTTTTGACCAACTGTCTCTTCAGCCAAGTGTCTGTTTGATCGAGTGTCTGTTAAGCCAAGTGTTTTTTAACGAAGTGTGCGTTTGGCAACTGTTCAATTGGCCACGAGTCCTTTGGACCACGTATTTGTTCAGCCATATGTCCGTTGGCCAAGTGTCCAGTAACATGACTGCATATAATTACATGCACACAAAAACGACTGTTCCGCACAAAAATGCAAAACCGACTGACCTGTGACCCTGAGGCCGTCGTCTCTCTCACAAGAAATCTCCCGGCTGTTGTGAGAGTTCCACTCAGTGGTTCTCCATATGAAAAAGGTGCAGTTCTGGGCCTCGCACATCCTGTCCTCCCACAAGGTGCCGTTGCAGGGCGGATTGAGGGGGGCCGGGTGAGCCAGTATCGCTCGGGACCGGGCTTGGACTCCAGTGGTGAAACCTGAGATAGGAGTAAGGGAGGTTCCTTTATAAGATGACTGAGTAAAATATCTGTGATGCTTATGATTACGATAATGCTAATGACAATAATGATCATGTCGACTGTGTTGATGATGACGTTGATGATTACAACGATGATAATGGTGGAGTTTCTTTTCTCCAAGCTAACATGCATCCCATTTTCCCGTGAGCCTATTATTACTGCACTTCTTCCTTTCATCTTTATCATCTTATGGCGCCCCCTCCACTCCCCCTCACCACACACACACACACAAATCCACTTCGCAAGTTTCACTGCATGTCCAGTCTATTGCACAATGTCACAGCAAACAGCACCATCATTATTAAATTCTTTACATGCTAGAAGTTCGAAGCAGCCATAGAACACAGACTACTATAACCATGATAAACAACTGTCTTCAACTGCCCCCCCCCCCTNCCCCCCCTCCTCCCCTCTCCCACATCATCACACCAGGAACTGCCACAACACCATCAACGCTGACAGCACGAATTGTGCAATGACAAGAAAAACAGCAATGATAACATCAACTACTCTACCACCATCATCTTCATCATCATTTAAAACTGCGAAAAAATTAAAAGCTCAACCTTAATTCAAGGAATTTCTTAAAAATCTGGTTAAGAAACAGGAACGAAAATTACATCTAAATGTTTCAGCTCTAAGGCCTTTATCAACAGAACCATCATCATCATCATCATTACCATTGAAATTAAACATGATTCTACCCAGTTTTGACACAAAACTTCTGAAAAATGTATAATGAATGTACTAAAAAAGACGGTCGACATTTCGTGATTGAACACTTCATCAAGGTAGACAATTAAAATAAGAGACGTACAAAGAAATGCAAGTGAAAAGGTGTCAGAGGGCCATCATCATCACCATCATCACCAAATTTACCAACATCAAATATGACAGCTGCAACAACATCAGTAAACTCAGTTCTTATCCTGCAGAGGTTCGTCTTAACCAGTATAGAACTGTCAATGAATGCATTGACAAAACGATGGTCTCCAGAATAACATCAGTTGGCATCATCATTGTGGTTGTCATCAGCAATATTATTGTCGTCGACACAGAACACCCACCACCACCACCAATACCACCACCATCACTTGGCACCCAGATTAAAAATATTAATAAAAGTTCTGTCCAAAAGGTTACAGACTTCTAATTGGATCAAAATAGCATGTTGTCATATGCATTACGAAGACAGTAAAAAATCTGTCCTTTGGATAGATTGTGGAGAATGGACTCTAGATTTGTGAACCTACCCTCGAATTAGTTTGCATTCTCTCCTGATTTTGTAAACTAAACCTGAAGTTTGGGTCATTCACTTCAGTTTCGGTGTGACCTTCTGTGCAAAGCTCTTGTCGTTAAGGAAACTAGTTAGCTTGTTTACACCTTTACATGTCGTCACCGTCTCCTAACACTGTCGTAACTGATTTTTGGTAGATTTGCATTTATGACAGTATTAGGGGACGGTGACGATGTATCAGTTCGTAGCTTGAAAACGAAGTGAAAGACCTATAGTTTAAACATCATTTTTAATAAGCTCACTGAATTCTGCAAACTATTAAAGAAGACTTAGAGATAGTGAAATTTCTTGTAAGTCACAGCAGACGAAACAGTTTATTGGCTCAAAGAGGGAAATCGGATTAAGCATCAGTAACCAAAAGCGAAGAATTAAGAACTATACTTTAATATTTAAGACTTAAAATGCACTGATAGAATGATATAAAATAATTAAAAATTTTCAGCTCTAAAAAGTGATCCTTCATCTGGTAAAATATACCACCACCACAACAACAACAACAACGCTATTGAAATACTGTACATTCTTGGTTCTTACCCTGCTGGAAGTCCTCACAACTAATATAGCAGTCTGACCAATCAGACCACTGAGATAATTTACATTCTCCAGGACAAGGCACATGGCATGGACGGGAAGTCTGAGGAGTAACAGGCAACAGACATTTAGGGATGTCACAGAGATGTTTGCATAGAGATGTCTCAAACATTAAATTTCAGGCTTACTGGAATAATAATATAAATATTACTATACTACTACGCTTACTACTACTGCTATTACTACTACTATTTCTACTACGACTACTACTATTACAACTACCACCTGCAATACTACTACTACTTCTGCTTCTTCTTTTTCTTCTTCTTCTTCTAATAATAATAATTATAATAATAATATTAACAATACTATTACTGTCGTTCATAAGTCTCGTATCTAGCATTATGCCTGCTCACGTGACTTCACACTATTATTACCCCGGCAAGCCTGTTCACTCTGGGACTTTCTCAACTCTCTGAAGAGCATACAGTGTGGTAACCATTTACAGGTGCTGATCACTAACATTCTGACAATATCTTCCACTACCTTTAGCCAAGTACCCTTTTTACAGACGGCTGGACTGAGGAAAATGTGATTGAAATGCTTTCCTAAGGCACTTACAACACGAGAATCAAACCCATGACTTTAAATCTTGAGTCCAGCGCCACAACCATTCGGCCATGCCGCTTTACTCACTCTTTCATAAAACTCTATAAACTTTCTGCGGTACTGCATCAAATTCATCCAGCTGAAACATGTCTACTCATATATGCATAGCTACATTCCTTAGGAACCATTTATGACAAAAAGGAACGAGATATTGAGGAGTGAGAAATCCTTGAAAGTATGATTTTTTTTACCTTCGCATTTGCTCAGAGTGATGTCTGATATGTCTTTTCTGAAACACAACATTCTCAGTTTCTGAGAATTCTCTGAGGAGTGGCATACCTGGACTTATGAAGATATTAATATGAGAATTTTAATCGCAGACAATCAGTTTGATCTACATTAATTTTTGCCTCTTGTGTTATTTTCCAGAGAACGGCACTTTCCCAAATTATACAACCCAGAAACTACAGATGGGCTTAATTTACCTATCCCAATCGGCCAGCAAGGACAAACAATCCTGTACTGGCCGTAGCCTCAGAGTGAGGCTCGAAAGTTGAAATGACTAAGAAATGCTTCTAGTAATAGGTCAACAAGCAACTTCTGCGTCCCAAGACACCAGGAATTAGTTTGTGGACTAGAGGTCAAAACTGACAGGCAAAATCGTGAGGAATATTGAGGCAGTAAGCAAGCAGGCCATGATGATGCTATATGGCTATCAGCACTGCCACTTTCTTGAAGGAAAGGTAGTGAAACTGCCTCACCAGGTTAGAAACTGGATTCAAGAACACTGAAGCACTGAGATTCTGATCAGGACAATTACCATTTACTGCAATTATTTCATATAATATTGGGTTTGGCACAGGCCTATGATACTGAAAGTACAACTTTTGTATTCTGACATTAATTTGTTGCTCTGTTACTTTACAAATATGCAGATAAATGTTTGAGTGCTGGCAAAAAAAGAAAAAAAAGGAAAGATCAACAAGCGCTGTGATTGGGAAACAGAGTTGTCAAATTACTGAAAGTGGGTGGCGTTGACCTATTTTAGCCATACAAGGTCCTCAGCTGGCTTTGTTTAGCCACATGGAAAACTTTTTATAGCTCTTTTGAAATGGACAGTAGCACCTCTCTGCTTGTTGACACCCTTAGTCTATGCTCTTACCGAATTGCAATCCAGTAAAGTATATTGTATCTGCAATACTATATTTCGTTTCACAAAAAAAAATGTTTTTTGGCAACAAGAGACTTTATTTTTTAGCGGATTTTTAAAAACATTTTGCATGTGAGGTGACACTGAGTAGTCTTAATAGAATTTAAAAACTGGGTTCTGGCCGATATGGTTGAATAGGTCATTTGTAACTATAGAATGGATATCTATTCTCAGTCTCTCTGATTGAAAGTATAGAAGTTTTTACAGCATAGGATCTGAGCATCAGGTTTGTTGTGAGTTATTTCATCACACCTCTTTTCCATAAAACTGTTAAATCTATTTAGGTACTTTAAAATACATTAGAGAGAGAGAGAGAGAGAGAGAGAGAGAGAGAGAGAGAGAGAGAGAGAGAGAGAGAGACAGGAGNNNNGAGAGAGAGAGAGAGAGAGAGAGAGAGAGAGAGAGAGAGAGAGAGAAAGAGAGAGAGAGAGATGGGGGGGAAGCCTGAAACTGTAGGGATTGCCTTTAAAAAAAATGTATGGCATTAGGACTCTTTGTTACACTGTCACTTACAAATTTCGATAAAAATGAAGTTATTTAAAAAAAACGCTGCTTTTTCTTTTCCATGAAACGAACTATAGATTATTGTTCTCTATAGGTTGCAAATTGTTATAAAAAAAAAAAGGACTATCAGAGTCGATAGTGGCAGAGTGTCAAGTAATTGTATAACATGAAACCACACCACAGAAAAGGTGAATTCAGTCTTGAATTTGCAAAAAAAAAAATTGTTGCAGGCAATGTTTCCCAATGGCTTCAACAGATTTCATATGTATGGGCGTATGAAAAACCAAATTTTCAACCCCTTGTCATCTAAATCAAAATTGTGAAAAATCTAAATGATGGACCCCTGCTGTAAACAGTATATAATTTGAGCACACTGGTGGCACCCAGACCTGCAAACTAGTCTTGGCCATCTCGGAACGTTCTTGTGGTACAAGAAGAAATTTGATTAAATGGCTCAAAGAGGCTTTCACAATTTGGCTCCTGCAACCTATAATGATACATTGCTGTTGCTTTAACCCACCTGCATAACAAGTTTCTCTAAATCATCAGGGCATCTGGAAGAGTTGACTGGTCGCCCTCCTTCATTAAGGCAGGAGACATTTCTCTCTTGGACACCGCCACCACAAGCACCCTTCTGTAAGGCAAGATCATGATGGTTATATTATTGTAGCAACATACTAAGAGAGAGACAGAGAGAGAGAGAGAGAGAGAGAGAGAGAGATGAAAAGAAGGGTGACTGTTGAGTGGATTCATATGTCTGTCAATATAGTAAGTGCTCAGTGCCAGTCCTAGAAATAAGTGCTACATAAATATGATAATATTATTAATAGTAATAAAGCGATTTATAAGTCTCGTATTCTGGCCAATGCCCGCTTATGCAACTTCACACAATTATTACTCCAGCAGGCCAAATCATTCTAGGACTTTCTCAACTCCTCGAGAGCATACAATGCCCCTGTCATTTACAGGTGAACTGAGGAAAAAGTGAATGAAATGCTTTCCCAAGGCACCTACAACACAACCGCAATCGGGAATCGAACCCACGATGTTTAGATCATGAGTTCAATGCCACAACCATCTGGTCAAGCTGCTGCATTATTATTAGTACAGTATAACATTTTCCTGCACCATCACCAGCATTCAGTTGAACCAGATAAACATCCAAGAGATCGTCAATCGCAGCAGCCACCTTTATGATGAGCATTACCATCTTTGCTGGTGATAATAACATCACCTGCCAACACCATTACCACCACACTATCACCATCACACAAACACTGCCGCCACCAGCATTAAATAACTCAGCAGTGAAGCCGACAATGCTATCAGTATCCTCAATTCCTGTCCATGAAAACCGCAAGTGATCATCACCACTACCTCTTTTGATGATACCAGCATCACGCATAACTATAACTACTATCACTACTACCTCCACCACCATCACCACCACCAGTATCACCATCACTAAATAAACACAACATCATAATCATCATTACCACCACCAGATTAACTAGCGATGCCATCCTATCACATTCATCACCACCACAACTACTCTGAATCCCAGCAACTTCACATGACACAGGTTTATCATCAGTAAATGTCCCTCCCCTTTCAACAACAACAACAACAACAACAACAATAGCAGCAACAAAAACAACAACAACAATAAAACACCAACAACAACAGCAACAGCAACAACAACAAGAAAATTCTGACCCCTCAGATATCCCACCCCCATATCATATTCTCCTCTGCTACACCCCTGACTGCTGTGACCAACCTGAGTTAAACAGGTACTCCATTNGAGAGAGAGAAAGTGAGAGAGAGAGAGAGAGAGAGAGAGAGAGAGAGAGAGAGAGAGACAGAGAGAGAGAGATGAAAAGAAGGGTGACTGTTGAGTGGCTTCATATGTCTGTCAATATAGTAAGCGCTCAGAGCCAGTCCTAGAAATAAGAGCTACATAAATACGATAATAATATTAATAGTAATAAAGCGATTTTTAAGTCTCGTACCCTGATCAATGCCCGCTTATGTGACTTCACACAATTATTACTCCAGCAGGCCAGATCATTCTAGGACTTTCTCAACTCCTTGGGAGCATACAATGCCGCTGCCATTTACACTACAGGCGCTGACCACTAGCATTCTGACAATATCTTCCACTACCTTTAGCCAGGTACCCATTGTACATATGGGTGAACTGAAGAAAATGTGACTGAAATGCTTTCCCAAGGCACTTACAAACACGATGATGATAGCATCACACATAACTATAACTACTACCACTTTCACCACCACCACAGCCATCATCACCACCAGCTTCACCACCACTCACAATCATCATTACCACCACCAGATTAACTAGCGATGCCGTCCTACCACATTCACCACCACCATAATTACTCTGAATCCCAGCAACTTCACACATGACACAGGTTTATCATCAGTAAATGTCCCTCCATTTTCAACAACAACAACAGCAACAACAAAAACAACAACAACAATAAAACACCACCAACAACAGCAACAGCAACAACAAGAAGAAAATTCTGACCCCTCAGATATTCCACCCCCATATCATATTCTCCTCTGCTACACCCCTGATTGCTGTGACCAACCTGAGTTAAACAGGTACTCCATTCAGACACATGCCACCGGTAACATCCACGGAGGAAACAAGGCTTGATCTGGTCCAGTTGCTGAGGACATTCCCTGCCTTTGCCTATAGGTGTCTGAAGTATCGTGCGCCTCCTCTTGGTAAAACCTTAACGAATGAAAAATACAAGAGACATGACTGACATTAACAGATCCAATCACAAATCACGAGAGACATGATTGACATTAACAGAACCAATCACAAAACACTAGAGACATGACTGACATTAAGAGAGACAATCACAAAACATTCTATGATGAAAAATGGGACAGTGTCTCAAGCTGCTATATTATTAGAGAGACCGACAATGTTTGGCAAAATGTAGCTTTTCACTCACATCCTGGGCATTCTAACATGATATGACTTTGCCATTCTTGGCAACTTATATTATAGTATAAATCCAACTAATAAATGATAATATTAGAGAAGTAAGGAAAGGAGTTCCAAATGAGACACTTAGCTAGAACTTATTCCAACTAATATAACCCAAACCCTAACCTTAACCCTGCCCTTCCACCCCCCCCTCCCCCTTCCATCTAACCCTGCCCTCTACCGTAATCTTAATGCCCATCGAGACAAGAACATCAGTTGAGACGAGTCTCTAATCCTAATGTCCATCTAGAAAGGAGCATCAGGTGTGAGTCTGATTCGGAATTCCTCCCGAAATAAGTACTGACGAGTGACATTTAACCAGTCTAAGCTATTTGAATATGACTTGGTCATACCAAGCTAACATTATCAAGGAAGCTGAGGAGGAAGAGCGCAGTAGAAATGATGTCAGATGCATAACCCAAAGCATCACCATTCTCACTCTTAAAAGCTGTAGCAGCAAGCAGCAGCAACAACAACAACAATGACAACAGCAACAACATCATCATCAAGAAGAAGAAGAAGAAGAAGAAGAAGAAGAAGAAGAAGAAGAAGAAGAGATCCTGTCCACTGACCTAATCCACAGGTTGTGTTGCACGTGGTCCATTCTGACCAATCAGAGACGAGACAGTCATTGTCACATGGTATCTCACATGACACAACCAGCGGTTCCGTGACCGGACCTTCCAACTGAAAGGACAGAGTAAAAAATAGAATTAGGTTAAAAAATATTCCTCACAAGCTTATCCTGTCACCCTGCAAAGTAGGTTGTTGTCTGCCTAATGAGCACTACAAATCAAATCAAATCAACTATAAGCTGTACACCATGAGGCTCTGCACCTTCTTTTCAGCATTTTGTTTTGCACTCCAGAAAAGCTTCCCTTGACACATCTAGACGGTAAGGACATAGCATCCTTTCTGTGCATAAAAGCCGCATTCTCTGAAAAGCTAATAATACTATTAATACACTGTACTGTTCTCAGCTACTGAACTATGATATATCATTTCCGAAAAAAAGTTCTTAGAGGTCTTCAATCCCAAAGAGTTCTGTATATTTCCCTGGATCAGTACGGCCTAAATTTGTAGACTTTTTAAAAAAATTATTTTTGTTATTATGAGTGAGTCAGGCAGGCAGGAGAGGAAGGAAATTCTTGTGGGTTCATATTATATATTTATATATTTATACATGCTTCTGGCTCGCGAATATGATAAATCTTTAACGAATTTCATAAATCTGATATCAAACAAACAAGAATTTCAGATCTTTAATATAAACTCTAAATAATAAAAACATGAACTTTTAATCGTGAAATCCATCCAGAAGTGGCCCTCGCCTTGTTTGAGACATCTCACTCACAATGAACTAAATGAACACCACAGTTACGAGACACAAAGTAGATCCAAACAGCTGACAATCTTCGATGAAACTTTAGACCACCTCTGCCATGTATTGCCTGTCAATTTTCATGAAATGTGGTTGAGCATCCACTTCTGCTGATTACTACAAATCTAGACAGAGGGAAACCCTACGGCAGTGAAAACAGTTACAAAAGAAACGACGTCACATATTCTAATTCATACGCCTAGAGGTTTCCAAAGCTTCTGATGAAAGTATTTGTAAGCGGGTCAAAGGTCAAATTTATGTAACATGTGACATAAGAAAAATTATTACACACTTTTATGTCACCGGAAATAGGCCTTGTTCATTCAATAAAATACTGTTTATGCAGAGTTGATTTGTTATTTTATTTATTTACCTCGAGACATCTGTAGTCCTCCACTCTCTCCCCTGTCTCCACATTCTTGCAGATGGCGTATCTCTCCTTGTGGCCCACCCCACACTCTGCTGCCCCACCATTCACCAGGCAGCTGGTCCAGTCTAGTGGCACCCAAGAATACTCCACACAATTTTTCCGCTTCTCACAACGTCTGCTCTCTCTAATGGAAGGAAATACATTGCAGTAGCAATGAAGCTTACAATCAGTTGAGAAGATAACATTATATGTAACTATGAATAAATGAGTGGTTTTACTCAAGTTTTCAAGATTTCTCCAGAAGTGGCATGTTCAAAATGTGGTTAACTTTGACCTCTGCATTATTTCTTTTGAGTTCCAGCTGATCAACCGAATCATTTAGGGCTTGTCATTAGACAAAATTACATATTATATACAACAATTATCACTTTATATTTTCTTGCATAAATCTGCTTGGAATTGTAACAGGTACTTGATATTAGTACTGTTATACAACTAATAAAAAATGATGATGATAGTATACAAGATGAGAGGGATGAGCAAGGAACAAACAAAAGACATACTGGCTTATATATATATATATGTATATGTGTGTGTGTGTGTGTGTGTGTGTATGCGTGCATGCATGCGTGGCATGCATGTGTGTGTGTGTGTCTCACCCAAGTTTCAGTGAGTTCTGATCACTTTCTGGAGGATAATGTTTTGCGGGCCTTGAGGAGTCTGTCACCTCTCTCCTTGTCTTTTAACAAATTCTATACCGCAGGGACTCATTACTACAAAGTTGAACTCCAACCTACCAGTCCACAACATCATGGTTGTGAAGTGTTCAATTTATGAGTAAAATTTCATGTTCATGATAACAATCATGGGACCAGTGCATTACAGCTAGTTTGTAGATCTTCAAGGTCATGAGGTTCTATAGAACTGTTTGCCAGGACATACATGCCTTTGGCATGTGACCACCAGCCACTCACTGACGGGATACTTCACTGTTTTCCAACCAGCGTCATTGCCATCTACCAATCAATGTGTCGAGCTGGCCAGCCCGTCCTGCCAACCATGATTGTGACATTGTAAACAGCTCTACTGTCTGTATTATGCATACAGCATGTTGTGAAATGCAGAGCAATAGTTTGTCTTGACCTCACAGACCACAGGCGGCAATGGATGGACTTACGTTTGAGTAATACATTCTCTGGACAGATCATAGTTGGCCGGCATCCGCAGGGCATAGCGAGTTCGGCTCTGGGTTTGCGGCCCATCGCATGGCTGGAGTGAAAGAAAACAAACCATCGAATCTGTCTGTTTAGTAAGACTGGCTTGAGGGAATAGCCAGGCAGCCAGCCAGCCAACCAGCCAGTCAGGCAGTCAGGCAGCCAGCCAGGCAGCATTCCAGCCATCCAGCCAACCAGCTAGCATTCCATCCATCCATCCATGAGTCAGTCAGTCAATCAATCACTACCACCATCAATGGAATAGCAGCTGTTACAAGCTTTACCATATCCTTTATCACCATCCACCTATCTGCCATCAAACCATCAGTATTAGCACCAGACTCCATCCCTATGGCCATCCTCATCTGCCAACACTTGAGACATACAACATCAACCAATAACACCTTCATCACCATCACTAACACCACCAACAATAACAATATTATCATCACCACCACACTACCAACAATACCAGCATCACCAACACCAATACCACCACATTCATCACCACTAATAATACTAGAACATCACCACCACCATATCCATCACCACACTACCTACAATAACCCCATCACTGCCAGCATCATCATGACTTTCACCTTCACCATTTCCACCACCCCACCAACAATACCAGCATCACCAACACCATCATCACCCCCATCATCATCGCCACCAACACTGCCAACAACATCATCACCACCATCACCAAGACCACCATTCGGGACACTCAGTCTTCCATCTGGCTCTTTCATTCACATATCCTTCATTTAGACATGGCTTTCACAATCTTCCTGTTCATGTGCTCCGAATTTCAATTGTCCTACCTGTCTACAAAGAGTCCATTCTGTCCACTCTGACATCACGCACTCCCCAGGGCAGGGGAGAGAACAAGGCTTGACTGCCGCTGGTGAGTCAAGATCTCTACAGTAGTTCTCATCAACAGTCATTTCTGAGCCGCCATAGCCAACTGAAACACATCTGTAGACAAAGAGAAGATTCAAGGAATCATAGGTTTGTGTAGCAGTGTGGCCGAATATTTACTAAGGATCTCAGGCCCCCACGACTGACTCTCGCAATGGTAAGGTTGCATAACACGGGAAAAGGCATTTTAATCAATTTTCATTTTAGTCTAGACGTACTCTGTCAACTGGGTGCCTGGGCTGAGAAGTGAAAAGGTACTGTCAGAATGTTGGTAGCTATAATACTTAAAATGGGCATCTGGACTTCAGCAGTGAAAGATATTCTCAGAACGCTGGTGACCAGCGCTTTTAAATAGCTGCTCCATTATTTGTTACGCGGGGAGTTGAGAGAGTAGTTGATTGATCTAGCCTGTGAGGACAGAGTAATGTACAGTTGTGTGCTCAAGCCATAGTTTGATATACCTCATTATTATGACTGTCACATCCCCCCCTCCCCCCACAGTCTTGAAGGAGGCAATTCATGAAATTTCATTAATTTCAGTGTGAAGTTGAGAGAGAGAGAGAGAGAGAGAGAGAGAGAGAGAAAGGAAGGGCAGAATATGAATTGATTGTTAAGAACTTTGTTATTGTTTGCTCACTTACAACAGATTGTTGTCTGAGCTGAATAAACATCCTGTAATCGTTTTGTTATTGCCAATGTTAGGGAGCACATGTCACATCCCCGTGTTTGGAATAATGGAGCATGTCCTACCTGACTGTCCTGCTGTGTGTCCCCTCCCCACAGGCCCTGGAGTTGGAGGGCACACAAGGTCCCCAGCCCTCGGTCCGCCACACATAGTAGCTGCATTCTATGGTGCACACCCTTGTTTGGATATCCTGGCAAGAAAGATAACCATGACATAAACATATAATCTGTCTTTGCAAAAATGTTGTTTCCCTTGAATAGGAGCCTTCGCTGTCGCGTGACCAAAATTAGACTAAATACTGTAAAAAAAAACCCTCAAGAATTCGAATTGTAAGGGACTAGTCTATAATTTCGAGTTTGTGAGATATTTGAAGTGGTGAGATAAAACTGCTGGAGATAACTGAGAGTCTGCTCATAAACAACAGGATCTCTTGGTAAGGCACCAATGGGAATGTGAAAAGAAAGGAGCTACCAAATTCATATTACAACTACACGCATCTATACTACTCTTCTTTAAGCAATATCACTGTAATCAGACCTATCAAGAAATTTAGTCGCATAATGCCAACTTGGCAATCCTTATCTGCAAACTTCACAGATTATCTGGCCAGAGGGTAACATGAGCGAGCAGGAGCTGCACTGATAGAAAAAAACATGGAGCTTGGTGGTGGGGGTTTCCCAAAGCTTTGTGTAAAACCTATTAAAAAAACAAAATACTTCAAGGACGCCAGGACTAACAAAACCTAATAAAAAGACCACCTATATGACAAGAGGAACTTGCATACAAAATTTCACGCAATTCTCGGGAGAAAAAGACGGGGAATGGCTGTTGAAAACCCAAACGTTTGTAATAAAAATATAGATAATAAATATGCACAATCTCGTCGTCACACTATAATATTCCAATACTTTCAAGAGGTCTAATAATACTAACAATGCCACTTATAAGTCTCATATCCAGCCTTATGCCCATTAATGCGACTTTACACTATAATTACCCCAGCAGGCTTGATCATCCTAGAACTTTCTCAACTCTCTGAACAGCATGCAATGCCGCAGCTATTTCCAGGTGCTGATCACTAGCATTCTGACAATATTTTCCACTGCTTATAGCCGTACCCATTTGGACTGAAAAATATGTGAATAAAATGCCCTCCAAAGGTATTTACAACATGGCCATGGCCGGGAATCGAACCCACAACATTTAGATCTTAAGTCTGATGCCATACCCATTTGGCCACGCTGCTCTATGACTGACACTAACCAGAAATGACCTAACCTCAGAACTGTGAAACCATTTGGTCAAAGAGACAGTGATAGAGTGAATCAATGTCTTTTCATTATCCTCTCTTCTTTCCTTTACCTCCTTAGCGTCATTCATAGCTGGACACTTTCTCCCGTCACCATCAGGCAATCTACTGATTCTCCTCTTTCTGTGCTGCTCCCCTGACCCACATCTGGCGTTGCATGCACTCCAGTCGCTCCAAGTTGTTGTCTCACAGTCTACAGGACATGAGATGTTACAGGGTTCCTCTTGGTACTCTGGGAGTTAAAAAAAGAAAAATAACATCAATTTTAAAGACACAGTAGCCTTGGATGAAAGCAACAGTTTTGAAGATACATTTGGTCTTGGAGGAAAACATAATCCTTTTGAAGAGACAATACTCTTGGATAAAAAAAAAAAAATTGCTTTGAAGACACATTAGTCTTGGGGGAGGCACACTAGCATTTGTAGACATAATCTTGTAGGAGAAAAAGACAATGCTTTGAATATAAAAGTCGTGGAGCAAACATTCCAGGTTTTGAAGATGCAATAGTCTTGGAGGAAAAAAACAATTTTGAAAGCACAATATTCTTTGAGGAAAACACATTCGTTCTGTAGACACAATAGTCATGGATGAAACATATTTGATTTTGAAGACACAATGGTCTAGGGGAAAAGAACAGAATTTTTTTTCTTTTTTCTCAGCTAATGTACTTATTGTGTTTTCTTGAAAATGTTATTCTGTAATGATTATCACTGTGGAAGTGTCAAGCAAAGTGTTTGGCGTATCGCCTAATAAAGATTTGAACTTGAACTTGAATTTCAGACACAATATTCTTGACGAGAAAAGAAATCACTTTTGAAAACACAAAGTCTTGAAGGAAACAAACCACTACTGAGGACACTACAGTACTGGAGAAAAACAGGGAACAGCTTTGAAGACAATTATCTTAGCGGAAAACATGCCAGGTTTAGAAGACCCAGGAGGAGATAAGAGTATTGCAAGACAATACAGCTATTATGATGTTACAATAATCTTGGAAGTTTGCAGAAGCAAACCAAAGCAACAAAATTTGGAGGCGAGGGAGATGGAAGGGCACAGACAGATGGACGGACGGAGCGAGAGGGGGGG
>JAWQUT010000289.1:878095-899920 GCA_033807755.1 Ellobium chinense | reverse complement strand
GACACACACACACACACACACACACACACACACACACACACACACACACACACACACACACACACACAAATACACACACAAAAACGGAGTCCCACTGGAGAAAAACTCTGCCTCAAAGCAAAGGAAAACAACTGCCTTGAAGACACAACAGTCAAAACACAAGTGCACAAACTTAAACGTAACCAAATGAGTCCTGAAAGCTCAACATAGCCAAGAGAATTCAAGAATAACACTGTCCATTACAAACCTCACAGCCAGATATATTATAATACATGATAATAAATGTTGTCATTAAGTCATTAAGATCTTGACTATTCCTTAGTAATTACCTATCCCTGCACACTGCCAGTTCCCTCGTGAGTCTAACTGGGGGTTCTGACAGGACAACACCCGATAGATTTTGCCCTGTCCACAATATGCTTGTCCTCCAAACCCTCCTAGTCCTGTCTCGTTGGTCCGCCTAACACGGGCGCTGAGACTCTTGAAGGACTGGTGGGCAAACAGGTTTTCTTCCTGCACATGACAGCAAAGAGAAACAAGAGAGAGAGATATGAGACCAACAAGTTAATTTGACACATGGTTTTTATTTAGGTTAGGCTTAAACCAAAAGCGACCAAACTGCACTGTAGGCTGTGACTGCGTGAAAGGAAGATACCCTGTTTACTCCAATAAACTTCCGTATCAGAAGTGCTAGTGACCTCCGAGTAGCCACCGGTTCTAATGAGGACGCGTAAGGGAATTAAAGAGGGTACCTTGGCGACATGCAGCTATCATACAGCCTGGTTGTTATCGGTCAGGAACTAGTCTCATACTGAATAGGCCCGTTCAGTTTTGAACGCTTTTAAGATAATAAGAATCAAGGTTAGGAAAAGGTTTTCCATAAGAATATTTATATTTTTATTATTAATTTAAAGTGTCATAAAAGTTGGAAAACATCACATTTCAACATCAATTTTGTTTTAAACAAAAGAACAAATGCATTGCTTCTATTTATTTTAAAACATACCGGCACTCAACAGACAGCATATTGCCGGTAAGGAAAGTAACAGTGACAATGCTGAATCTTTCAATGATAGGAATTCCTTCAATTAAAAATCCTAGATCCTAGATTCCTCTCTTCCTAATCCCCATCTCCCCCCTACCCGGACAATACTGAATCTTTCAATGACAGGAATTCCCTAAATTAAAAATCCTAGATTCCACTCTTCCTAATCCCTCCCCCACCCCCACCTACTCTCCTACTTTGCATTATGTACAATATCAATGGCTGCAAGAATTGCTCACCCCTACAGGTGATTCGATGATGCAGTCAGACCATCCGCCATTCAGCACTGGCTGCACACTGTCACAGAAGCACTCTTCTTCCTGATAAGTTGGATACTGTTGCATGTCCCAACAGCTGGGATTACTCTTACTGGAAGCTGGAAGGTAAAAATGGTCAAGTGTCAAGAAAGTTTACTAGCTCATAACAGTACGACATACAAGCATCCAAATATTATAACAATATACAACAATATGGCATACAAGCATCCAAAAATTATAACAACATACCAAACAATAAACAACAGCATAAACAAATGACAATGGCAAAAATGGCAGATGTAAATAATAATGAACAAAGCAACACTAATCCCCTAAGGGGACTGCATTTTACATATATTAGACAAACAATCGAAATAAATTGATACTATCTAAAGGTCTTCATTATGATTATCAAAAGTTTGCCAACTCGTTGTAATACTTCTGTATCCTTGGATTTTGGAAGTTTCAGAACTGTCACACCACCACCAATCACTGTGCATCATCTCTCTCTGAATTTGCAAACTAAATTCCCAAGTTTAAGATTCATTCATCAGGGTTGGTGACACAAGGTCACACCGCTATCATATAGGCCTACTGGGCATCATCTTTTCCTGAATTTGAAAACAAATTCTTGTCTGAGATCCATTTATCGCTGTTGGTGACATATCGCTAAACCACCACCAATTACTGCACATCTTTTCCTGAATTTTAAAACTAGTTCTTAAGTTTGAGGTCTATTAACCATGCGCAGTTGATGATGCCACGTGTGCTGGATAGGTGTCAGTCATGAGAAAACAAAATTTACATATTCCACCCCTTCTCTTTGAACCTCCGTTCTCATTTTCAAAATTAGAGTCAACCATAATCCTATACTTTTAACATGATTTCTTAGATGTGATACAACATTCCAGTAACCCAATGGTAAATTTCATTGGGTGTTGCAGGCCTTTCATAGGACTGAGCTTAACTTGATCTTTGGGCTTCTTCATCTTAATGAACTGAACTTGATCTGAGCTGACTATTTTGGTGAACTTCAACAACTCTGTATGCTGGTTCTCAAAAGCCACTTTTGGATAGCCTACTATAATTAAAAGGACAGGGATAGTTATTTGCCTCACAGCCTGAAAAATCCACAGTATTGTTTCAGAAACTTTGAACTGCATACATTTTCCTTCCGCTTGGCCATTTTTGAGAAAACACCGCTGAAATATCGGGATTTTCACCTTGCAAGTGCCGCCATTACTTGTACCACATGCTGTCAAAAGTCGGGACAGGCTACCAGAGGATTGGTCCAGATGGTTTCCACATTCATCTGCACCAATCGTCTGTTAGCTTTTCTCCCTTTGTGACTTCAGGCCGTTTGAGTAATGGTGGTGTACACAGGGTGAAAATCCTGACCTTCCAGGGCAGTTTTCTCGGAAGGAGTCAGGCCAAAAAAAAATGTGTGTTGTGTAAAGTGTTAGATAAATAATGTGGATCTTTTAGGCTGCGAAGCATAAAACTACCCCCGTCCCTTATGCCAAATCACTCACCAATGAGTCCTCTGTAACGGAACCTGGCTTGCTCACACCGAGGGCCACACTGTGTCCACTGTGTCCACTCTGTGAACTGGCAATTGGAAATACACGACTGCAAGTAACACACGGCAGTCACATCAGGCATGGTGCCCAGGTTCTCCAAACACAAGCTGATGGGGACCTCTTTCTCGCCCTGTACGAGCACGCACGAGATATCTGGGGATAAATAATAATAAGGAAGTTTATTATGACCTCAAATTCAGACCAAAACCCGCTCACAAGAATTCAAATTATTATTTCCCAGGCAGACCAGCTCATTCAAGGGTATTCTCAACTTCCAAAGAAGCTCACAGTGTCGCTATTATTCTTCTTCAAGTACCAGGCCTACTGGGGTACGCAATCATGGGCCTGCACTGCTAGCCATTTCCGCATTTCACAACTGCTCTGTGCCCCCATCCACAAGTTTCTCCCTTTGTCTTATTGTGTATTGTTTAGTTTTCCAGTTGTTATCAAAAATGTTCTGTATGCCATTAACAAGTTCTGATCCTAACCATTCTGACAAAATTATAGATCTATCTTTCTGCACCTATGGCGAACCCTCCATTAAATAGATAAGTGGATGGGAGGAAAAACGTCACTCAAATGTTTTTCTAAGACACGTGCAACATGAAAATGACGAGATTTGTACAATAACAATAAATTTATTAGCTCAGATATACATAGTATACATATAAGCAAACGATACAGATAAAGCATAGCAATAAAAATATGATGAGCATAACCTATACAGAAACAAAACAAACAAAACAAACAAACAAACAAACAAACACAAACACACACACACACGCATGCACGCACACACAAAGAGAGAGAGAGAGAGAGAGAGAGAGAGAGAGAGAGAGAGAGACAGAGAGAGAGAAAGAGGTTTTCTAAAGCATGTTCAAAATGAATATGACGAGATTTGTACCCACAACCAGGTCCTGAGCTCAGCGCCATAACCATTTAGCCGTGCTGCTCCACAGATGCTCGGGAATAGATGAGGGTACGGGAAGTCCAATATATACCCGGCCACTGCTGCTGTATTTGTTAAAATATTGCCTATACTTGCACTGCAGTGCATTTGCATTAACTATAAACTTCATCAATTCATGGAGAAAACCCCAAGCTCACCCAATTAACTTTGAAATTGAAACTGGAAGGGAGACATGTACATGTTAATAAACGAATGTTACATGAGTGAATGTCGTTTTGACTTTTTGTCTCATTTCCAGTAACTCAACAAGTTACAGTGTCAAGGCCGCTCAGTGGAATCTCAAGCCACAGGTTGGGCTGACCCTAAGTGATTGATATCTTTAACTGTCAATACAGTTCACTCTTCGTAGAATAGTGTTGCAACGAACGTAACATTTTACAGCATTGTTAGATTTACTTCCAGCCTTAAACCCCTCCCTGAACATTTTAATGAATGGCGGAAGGCGTCAATACATTTCTTCTGGAAAAAGTGTTGAAACAAACATAAAATTTTGCAAGTTACGTTAGACTTCCTTCTAGCCTTAAGCGCCTGATTGTGGGTTTTAGGGACTGGCGGAAGGTGTTGATATATATTTTTCTGAAAAAGTGTTGCAACGAACAGAACATTTTGCAAGTTATTTAAGACTTCCTTCTAGCCTTAAGTCCCAGCCTGCATGTTTTAACGACCGGCGGAAAGTATCGATACATTTCTTTCTGAAAAAGTGTTGCAATGAACAGAACATTTTGCAAGACTTACTTCTGGCTTTAAGCCCCTGTTTGCACGTTTTAGCCACCAGTAGAAGGTGTCCATACATTTCTTTCTGAAACAGTGTTGCAAAAACATAACATTTTGCAAGTTACATTAGACTTACTTCTAGCTTTAAGCCCCTGGCTGCAGGATTCAGCTTTTGGCGGAATGATACAGTCACTCCATTCTGTTGTGTTCCAGTAGTAAGTCTGGCAGATTGGTAGGTCAAAGCAGGACTGTTCCTCTCTTAAGTCACTGGGACAGCTCAGTCCACCGTTCTGGGGGTACTGGAGGACATATCGTTGTCGGACCTGGGATGGGTAGATCTGGCGAGCTGGGAAGAGGAGATGGAAATGTCACAGAATCAGCATTAGAGAGCATGCGCATTAAACATGCCATCTTTGTTAAGACTTCGTTACTGCATTAGTGTTGAATGCACCCTTAGTAGTGTTCAATATGCAGAGATACTGTAATTCTTACAGTTTAAGAGATCCCATAGTTAATGCACAAGCACAATGCACAGATATCACGAATATTCAGCTTTGATCAGTGTTCGGTGATATAATTGTAATATGAGGTGAGTTTTATTTGTCCATAGACTATATGTGAGCAGTTGGGAAGTGTGTCAGGGTCACGGGTAAACACTAGGCTTACAGGTGGGAGTTGTGGAACAATATTCAGGCAGTAAGTATGCAATTTGTAAATTTCTGTGAAGTTAGCGTCCTAATGGTGTAGTGGTAGAATATTCAAGCTTGCAAACTGACTCTCTCTCTCTCTCTCTCTCTCTCTCTCGCTCTCTCTCTCTTTCTCTCTCTCTCACAAACACGCACACACACACACACACACACACACACACGCACACACACACACGCACATATGCACACGTACGCAGGCACCATGTACGCAGGCACGCACACGGCCTGAAACTTCTACTCCTCCTGTGCACAAAGTGTATGAGGTACAAGCGCACACATAATTATGTGTATGTATGTATACGTGTCAGTGTGTGTGTGCGTGTGTATGTGTATGTGTGCATCTGTACATGTATGTAGTTTCCAGGTGTGTGTATTTGTGAGTGAGCGAACGATCCAAAAATGGACGGAATGCTTGGGCACATGCGTGGGCGCGTGCGCGCGTGTGTGTGTGTGTGTGTGTGCATGAGAGTGTATGTGTGTACATGAGAGAGAGCTAGAAAGCAAGAGAGAGAAAGGGAAGAGAGAGAGAAAAGTGACCATGCTAATGGGCAGAAAGCATATGGCCTTGCATTACCTTGTACAGGCAGACATGTGACCCCACAGTCTGACCATTCGGACCATTCCGTCACGTGACAGTCTACAGGACAATCCATCATACAAGACTGCATAGCAGCCGGCCGAATCCTCTCAACACATCTATGGACCAGAGTGTCATAGAAGATGGTAAACTACAAACATAACAGCTACACAGAGCTCACTGTGTTGGTTAAGAGTTGCAGTCATGAAACAAGTGAGAGCTTGCGCATAAACGATAGGATCTCTTATCATTGTATGAATTAGATTGGTGCATTGGTGCTGGATGCGTTCATAGTAGCTTTCAATATGCAGCAAATTTCAAAGTTAACAAAATTCCTACAATGGTAAGAGATCCCATATTTAATGCACAAGTTCATAAAATTGCCTAAGAAGAGGATAGCCCATTGTAGGTGGGATTTTTACTGCAATATAAACAGATCAATATCATTTCGTCTCTTACAGGCAATGCCCTGATAAATTCCAACGCGATCAAAATTCGGGTTTTGACGACTTGGCATTTATCAGGATAGTGCTGTAAAATGATGAGATTGATAGTGAGATTTATACATCTATCCACACAGTACTGACTACAGCTACTTCATAGTATTACCCCAGCAGGCCATGCCACTCATAAAATCTCTCGACTCCCTTTGGGAAAGACACTTTACTCCTTTTTCCTCACTTGATTCAGGTGTGAATGAGTACCTGGCTTTTGAGCCATGGCGGACTAGGGAGCTTCTCTGCATTGACTAACAATGATTTTGGTTGTAATAATGTAGCTGAATCATATCATGAATGAAATATATAAAATTGTATGACACTGTAAAACATATTTCCTCCAGGGACTTTTTTTTTGTTGTAATTAATAGATCCAAAGGAGGATTAGGGTCTTCTAAACCTGTGACATGAAATAAAACTAAAACAAGTCAAGTAAAAAGAACCCTAGATACGCCAGCACTCACTTGCCATTCACGGAGTAGGGAAGATAAAATAAATAAATCCAAAGAGAGAATTGTGTCTTATACATCTCTGACATGATATGAAGCTAAAACCAAGTCAACAAAGGAAAGGACCTTGGATATCCCAGCACTCAATGCCATCCACGGAATTTTCAACAACTATTTGAATGGGGCACCCCATGATGAATGAAAAGTGGGGAGGATCAAATAAATAAAAACAAAGAAAGAATTGGGTCTTCTATATCTGTGACATGAAGTAAAGCCAAAAACAAGTCAAGAAGAGAAAATACCCTGAATACACTTTGAATAGGGCATCCCGCAATGAAAGGAGAGTGGGGAGGGTAACACATTAAATAAAGTCACATAAAGACTAGGATCTTCTATACCTGTGACATAAAATAAAGCTTAAACAAGTCAAGAAGAGAAAAAAGGACCCCGTATACACCAGCACTTGCTATCGACGGCTTTTTCAACAAATCTTTGAAAAGGGCACCTGCAGCGAAAGGAAAGTGGGGAAGGTAAAACAGATAAACTCCATGGGAAGAATTGGGTCTTCTATACTGTGACACGAAACAAAGCCACAAATAAATCAAGGAGAAAGGACCCTGGATACACCAGCACTTACCTGGCATCCACGACCTTGTTTCCCTGAGACGTGTAGCAGGCTACCGTTCTGATCTGCGTTCCATGTCCACACTGAACACCAGGGCTGCTAACATCCAGTCTGCACGGCCCCCACTCGGACACCTCCCACTGGTAAGTCGAGCAATCCTGAATCACTGGACACGACTCCATTTCTCGCAGGGCATCTGGCAAAGGGCAGGTGCGACTGCTTCGACCTGTCAAAGATGGTAAGTTTTAATCAGAAGATCAGATACATTTAATTTGTCCATATAGGCACACTGTCTGAATGGCCTCCTGTAAAAAGTTACGCAACTGATTGAACAAATCTGGTGAGGTTTAGGGAAAATTAATATGCCTCGTGGAGTGGTGGTGTGGCGCTATGATACAATTGATTTCATTGTCCCTTCGTTACGCCTAAATGCGGCAAAAGACATCTTCATGCCCAGCGTTATGTGCAGCAGCCAAATTTCACAGCCAGGTGTCAGCTGATTGGCCAGCAGACAAAACATACAACAGTCATTATTCGTAACAATGATCATGTAGGCAGTGGGAGGCTGGAACTGAAGTGCCTCGCACTATGGGAGTTAATAATCAATCTAGGAATATTCTCTAAACTTGTACACTGCGTTCCATGTCAAAGTACCCTTTTCCTCCCCCCTCAACATTTTAAGGTGATACACTACTCTACCCTTGTAAAGTATAGTACATTACTGTGGTGGGCACTGCCCTTTTCCAATTCAGTATATGTTGCATGCAAAACTGCGCACCAAAATACTGGACAGTGCACTTTTTTTATGTTGTAGGTAGTGATCTTAGAAAAAAATGTATCTCAAACTGCAGTTGTTGCTTGGCCATCAGATTTCACACATGCATCTGAGACTCGGTAATGCACGTACTTATAGCAGCATGTTATAATTGTGAGGTTCATTCTCGTTCTGTTACTTTGGAGACAGTGTTTTCCCACCAAACTTTTTCTTGAGAGACTTATTAAAAGCTCCTCTGTAAGTATGTGCCTTAAACGTGTCTTTGATACATGTGTGAAATCTGGTTGTGAAATAACAAATGTACTTTGAGATAATGTTTTTCCTAAGATCACCATCCACAACAGAAAAAAATGCACTGTTCAGCACTCTGGTGCGCAAAGTTGCATATAAAATGTATTGAATTGGAAAAAGGCAGTGCGCACCGCAGTAGTGCACTATATTTTTCAAGGGGAGATTAATGGATTGCCTTAAACCTGTTTTGTTTTCTTTCTTCTGGATATCATGGGTCAAGCTGCGTAGGCTACTATGTCTTCCGGCTAAGTCTTGTTTTTGCCACATGTGCTGTCTATCTGTAAGTGGAGGTCGATGCAGGGTTGCAAAATCTTTAAAAGCACACGAATAAGGGAATCTATTCACTGTAACAACCACTGCATTCATGCAAGGTTTCCGTGATTTGTCAATGTACATGTTTATGTCTCTCACAATCGGTTTCTAAGTTTTGAGGAAAAACAATTCAGAAATTTGAGCTGAAATGGGTGCTTTCTGGCTTTCCTGAAGGAAAAGAGAGGAAGAAGGGGATGATGGGGGAAAGAATATGGTGGAGGGGAGGGGGGTGAGGAAGAGGGAGGGGGAAGTTATAGGAATTGATAACAACATTTTTGTCATGATTTGTGCATTAGACTATATTTTAGAGGTCTGGGTGTCAGCTATATGAAAAGTTAGGAGAAGTGTGGAAACAGAATGCATGAGGAACATGTATAAGTCTTTGTAGTGAATTGTGTTAATGTAACAGTTTGTGAAATGATGAGTGTTGGCCTGAGGACTACTCTGAACTCTTACCGGGGCCATGGTACGCCAGAATCTGTCTGGTCCTTGTTCTCATACTTCTCATCCCTGGGTGTACCATGCATGGGTCTGGACAGGCAGTCCACGGCCCCCACTCAGACAGCACACAGTCTTCAGGACAAGGCACGTAGCAGTGAGCCCAGGTTTGCTCGGAATGGAGATTTTCATGGCAGAATCTGTCGCTGACTTTTATCTGAAAAGACATAATTGGAATAAATTTAACACTATTATGCTACCCCTCTATCATGGCTACAACACCTGACTGTCGGCTGCTGATTATGCTAGATTATTGTGTCACTGGGTCTAGCGTCGCCACACAGATGTGATACCGGCCGAGCTAGAACGGCCTGATCTTCTCTGGGTTGGGCAGGGAGTGACAACTGAAGCCGCCACCCACATCATTTGTATATAGTAATTAGAGCGACTAAATCCGACTTTATCATATAAACAGGGCCTATTTTTGGTGACTTAAAAGTGTGTGATAATTTTTTGGTATGTCACACGTTACATAAATTTGATCTTTGACCTGCTTTTGAATACACTGATTGGAAGCCTTGGAAACCTCTAGACATATAAATATGTGACGTCGTTTCTTTTGTCACAATTTTCGCTGCCGTGGGGTGTCCTTCTGTCTAGATTAAACCAGTAAAATGTCTCTTAACAGCAGTATTTATTAAGTATTTCATACCACAGGGAAACTTACATGCTATTAGCTATAGCAGCACTACCACCACCAACACTACCACTATCACCACCACCACCTTTTATCGCCATAGCAGCAACTAGCACCTTCGTCTGTACTATTTTCAAAGTGAAAGTAAATGCCCTATAAAGAAGACTGAAACAACTGTAATTATGAAAACTGTCACTGAGCCAAACAAACAAACAAAGTGTACTCACCCCTGCCCTATTCAAACACACCGCCTTTTTCAGTTGGGTCCCCTCCCCACACCCACCTCTGGTGGTGGGCTCACACCGGTATAAAGTAACATTCCAGGTATAGCAAGGGGCAGGTTCACAGGCCTTAATCTCACTGAGGTGAGGACATGGTTTGCCACCAGGGCCCTGACGTGTCAAGATTTCACGGGTTCGAAATCGTTGGCCTGTGAAGGGGAATTCAATTTATCATATAAACAAGGCTTATTTCCGGTGACATAAAAGTGTGTAATAATTTTTTGGCATGTCACATGTTATATAAATTTCAAGCCTTGGAAACCTCTAGGCATGTGAATATGTGACGTCGTTTCTTTTGTAATTATTTTCACTGCTGTGGGGTTTCCCTCTGTCTACATTAAAAAAAAAAAAATTTCAGTCAAGTCTTTCTTGTTGCATGTCATCATTCTCTTCATGTTTCAGTTCAGTTGAACATTTGAATAAGGCGTTCTTAAAATGTCACAGTGTTTCTGTGGTCTAAAGTTTCATCGATGATTGTCAGCGGTTTGGATCTACTTTGTGTTGCGTAACTGTGTGGTTCATTCAGTTCAGTTGTGATTGATGTGTCTCAAACAGTGTTAGGGCCACTTCAGGGTCCTCTTCACGATTAAAAGTTCATTTTTTTATTAGTTAGAGTTTATATGCTTTAAAGAATCTAAAACTTGTGTTTGTTTGATATCAGATTTATAAAATTCATCATACATTTACTGCATTCACTCGACAGAGGCTCGCGAATAAGATAAATGTATAACTCATTTCATAGATCTTATATCAAAAAAACATTAATTTATCCATTGCATCTATAAATACAAAATAAATAAAATGGACCATGGATAATGTGAACACCTTGAGACCGATCAAAAGTGTATTTCTTAATAGAAATACGTATTAACTACACACATACCGATAGAGAAGAAAAAAATCGGAACCAAAAATACTGTACGCATTATCTATGTTTACGTATAAGCATTTCCATATTGAGTTCAGAAATACATATTAAAAGAAATACGTATTAACCACAGCGTACCGTTAGAGGAGAAAAAAAATCGGAACCAAAAATACTGTATGCAGTATTCATGTTTACGTACAAGGGTGTCCATATTGAATTTGGCATGTTGGCCTCTATTACATGAAATCATACTCCATAAATCATACATACCCATGTGGCTTTCTGCTCGCTTTTTCCTCACCAGGTTTGGCCTGTCACACTCGGAATCCTGGCAAGTGCTCCAAGCACTCCATTGTGAGACGCTACAGTCCCAGTTGCACTCCATGGTGCAGGATCGTGCCATTACCGGTTTGGGCTCTGGACAGTGGCTCTCATCTACCGGCCGCTCAATGCCGTCATCTGGGGATGGAAAGTAACATTAGTACATATCCTGAAACATCTGAGAGCTTGCGCATTAACGATGGGATCTCTTACCATAGTAAGAATTGCATTAGAGCTAAATGCAGCCGAATAATATTCATCTATTTTTACTTGGTTTACTTGGTTTTGGGATCGGCATCATGACAAGTGAGGCAACCCCGTAAGTACTTTGTCTAGCTTCAAGCTAGCCATCTTGACGGTTAGGTTGTGGGTATCTCCTTCCCACTAATAAACCCTCAAGACCAGACTCTCTGGGACCAGTCCTTAACTTTGAATTTGTAAGTAAACCTTGATATATTAGCAATCTAAGATACGAACACTGTCACGTCTATGCAGGCCTTTCGTGGTCAAAGAGTTTTAAATCGTGAAAAAGTCATGGAAAAATTATGCTGAACGGCAAAGATGTCATCATCATCATCAGATTCATCACCATCATCTCATCAACAGCAGCAGCATCAACAACATCAACACCACAGTACCACCACCACTATCACCTTCACAACACCAACAACACCCACAACAACAATGATAATAAAAAAAGCCACAGAAACTAAACCCAAATGGGACTTACCTCCCGCCTCCACACAGATGGCCCTGCAGGTCTGTATCCCTATCCCACAGTGGTTGTACCCAGGCACTGCTTGACACATGCTCCACGACGATAGCTTCCATCGTGCCCTGTAGACATCAGTAGATAGCACAAGACGGAATGTCTCATTTATAAAGTTAAAGATATGATTGTCAAAATATAAGTGGAGCACAGATTACACGTACGCCTTGGGACCGACAAAAAGTGTGTTTATTAACAGAAATACGTACTAACCATACACGTGTCCCTAGGGTAGAAAAATAGAGACCAATGAATGAATGATTGAATGATTACAGTCACACTATTCATAATGTAAGAAAAATTATGTTTCGAGATAAACAAGATACTCAGGTCTGTGTGTTTGGAAGAAAGATATTGCAAGAGGATGCAAAATCCAAAATGATTTTAATACAAGAAGACACAGACTAAAAAGGGAAAAAGCACTGAAAGATTTGGCAATTTAATATTTTTAAGAATTGTATTCCTCACCATTTACACTTTTCTTAGTGTGTCTTCAAGTTATATGGAAATCCAAACCTTAGCCAAGGTACCAAGAAAGATTTCTTTACGCTAGTAATGCTCAGGTCGAATGAATTCTCACCCTCACACCACTATACTGGACGCGACGGTTAAATGAATTCCCATGCCAACACTAGGTGCTTAAAGCGGCAGTCAAATTTTACAGCCAAGTGTCATCTGATCAGTTGGCAGACGACACATGTAAAGACTACCATCCGAAAACTAGGCCACGCATTCAGCCCAGCGGGCAGCTGGCCCCGAGGCGTCTCGCTCTACAAGAGTTAACATAGATGCCTTAGAAACATCTCCACAGAAAAGTCGGAGGAGGGAGGCAGCGTGGCTGTGCCGTTTGTGAGTCATACTCAGAAACTGAAGACTATCAAGTCTAAGGTTTGTGTGTTTGACTTGCACACTGGGCAAGTTACGTTGCAGTGTCCTTGGGAACGACACTTCACCTCCATTTCCTCTCTCAGCTCAGATGTAAATGAGTACCTGGCTTTAGAGCTGGGGGGGGGNTACCTGGCTTTAGAGCTGGGGGGACTAAGGCGCTGCACCGCTGGGGACCAGCAATGACTTTGTTATATATTTCATTTGTAATATTAAGTATTTACATGTATGATGTGTATTGTTCTATGTCTCTGTGTTATGTATTATGAATGAGATGCACAACATTGTAAATCAAATTCCCCATGGGGTAAATAAAAGCCACATTTTAATTTTTTTGGGGTCATTTTCGGAAGGTCAAGTCACTTACCTTTTACATGGTCTTAGTAGGTCCACCTCTTCCTTGTTCAGTTTGATGTAGTCGATAAGTTTGGAAGGGCAAGGGACACCGTCTCCTAGGGGTAGCTGCAATACCTGGGAAGACATGCTTGAAAAGTTGGCCATGCTTCTAACAGATTCCGTCATGGAAATGATCTAAATATAGATCAGACTTATCAACTCGTTCAACTCACGTCTGCGAAGATATGTGTCTGAGAATTTAGCCACACTCTAACAGACTATTTAGTAGTGAGCAAAAGATAGATCAGCTTGATCAACATTTTAAACCCATATTCCCTTTGTGACCAGAGATCCAAATTTCGACAAACAAACAAACAAACATACCATGATCTGCATTTGACCTCAGTTTTGGAATACCACCTAATTCATCATCATATAGCTTACCTATTGTCATGAAGGCATTTTTAAGATGTGAATAACTGATCTGATTCTCCTCTTTGTATAATACAGGGTATCTGACTAAATCATAACCCTGTATCTGAGGTCAATAAACAAACAACATGAACCCTTGCATTCATAATTCAGTGATGCCCTGAAAACTGCAAAAACATGCCCCACTGCTTTTCTTCTTCATGCTTTCTGTTCCATTCCTTCTTCCTCCCTCCCTTCCTGTCTGTCTGTCTCTCTGTGTCTGTCTCTCTCTCTGCTCACCTGTCTCGTCCTTATCATATAGCCATGGTTGATCTGTCCATCAATGCTTTTACAGGAGGAATTGTGTGGCCGTAGCGATGACCAGGAAGACACTATGCAGTCCTGAGGCATGATGCAAGATCGAACCCTGCTTCCCTGAGTCAGGTTGAGGTTTCCACAACGACTGAGGACAGACAAATTATGTTTATAATATAAGCCAAATAAATACTAAGACTCAGCTCTGTCCGTGAACTTAAACATGGACAGACATCAAAAATAATTTTCTATTTTCCAGCATTTCTTCTCTCTGAAAATTATCTATGGTGCGTACCGAGACAATCTGGCGACGAAAGAGCATAGTTCTTTTACCACACGCCTGGGTAATATGACGCAATAAAAAGAGCTGGGATGACCGGGATTTGCCCTTTCTCCAAAAAGCAGCGGCTTGTGGCAAAAAATGACATCACTGAAGTTCCAGCAACTACAGACATCTATATCTGACAATGTATTATTCAGCTTTCAATTAAGATTTTGGTTATCCACAATCAAAATTAAAGTTTGACCGTGGAAGCCAGGCTCGTATTCTGCATTTTTATTGCCTAAGCATGATTTTGTTTGATACAGCTGCCATTTACAGTAGAATAAAAAAGTTCATACTGACGTGTCATAACCTGTCCGCAGAGCATTGGCTAGACAGCTTGACCGTGCGGGTCGAACGTATCTGACATAAACTTATGGCTGCCAGGTGGGCAATGGGTATAAAAATTCAGACTTTGCAGAACAAGGTCCTGTAGGTTGTCTGGGGCAGGCAGAGGCATTATATCATGTTCAAAGACACTTGAAAGACTGTTTTATTGGAATAACAGAGTGTCGTATGATTTAACATGGTCTGCAGCACAATGCAACTCTCCTTTAAGTTCAGTTCACACAAGCTCGAGCTTGATCTGAGCTCAATAACTATTTTGGATAAGCTAATCTGGATCTGAACTGTGACCATTTTGGATGTTTGATCTGAACTTCAATTTTTCAACTAGCCTAAATTATTTCATTCCCGTTCACATCTACCCCGAAAATCAAAACCAAATGCCAGTTTCAGAAACCAAGGTAAACCGGATCTGATCTGAAAACTACTCAATTTAGAAAAAAAAACAACGGAGCAAACCATTTGTTAGCTTTTCAAAACACTGACTTAGGTCTGCCTAGCTGCAAACCATTAACATTCAGCTTTCACTTAATCATACCTATCATTTATTAGCTTTTCAAAACACTGACTCAGGTCTATCTCACGGCAATTCATTTACACTCAGCTTTTGGTTAATCGAATGTAACAATAGCTATTCATAACGCTGACACAGCTCTCACAAATGGCACTTCATTTTGCTTTTGGTAAATCAAATGTAACATTAGCTTTTCTTAACAATGACTCAGCTTTGTCTAACTGCATTCTGGTTACACTCAGCTTTTGGTTAATTGAATGTAACATCAGCTTTTCATAACACTGACTCAGTTCTGTCTATTTGCAATCCGGTTACACTCAGCTTCTCATTAATCTTAATGTAAATTTCTTCGCTTTTCAAAACATCTATTCAGCTGTCTGATTACACTCCAGTTACACTCAACTTTTGCTTAATTGTAACTTAGCACTTATTAGCTTTTCAAGACACAGAGTCAGCTCTGTTCTACTTGCAATTGAGTCAGCTTTCACTTAATACTGAAAAAACATTTGTTAACTTTTCAAAGTACTGACTAAAGTTTGTCTAACCGCAATGCAGTAACAATCAGCCTTCGCTTAATCATAACCTAACGTTTATTAGCTTTTCAAAACATTGACTCAGATCTGTCTAATTGCAATCCATTTACACTCAATTTTTGGTTTAATCATGATGTAATAATAGTTTTTTATAACACTGCCCCAGGTCTGTCTAACTGCAATCAAGTTACACTCAGATTTCGCTTAAATGTAATGTACTATTAGATGAAAAATTACAATTAGACGATTTTGGGTTGTTGCAACAAATTATTAGAAATATAATCTGGATATCAAACACAGACTTTCTTCCCCGGCTACTTACCTTAAATCAGCAGTGACACCTTTATTATGGAGACACTCGATCTCTCTGGTCTGAGACCCAATCAAAGGATGTGATTTAATGTTTCTGAAATCAGATAAACAGGGCAGCCAATCGGAGAAGCGGTAAGTATACGACACCGTGCAGTTGTCACATGGGTACGTTTCAGACAGTTCAGGGCAGTGGCTGCCTAAGTGTCGGGGTGGGACTATCACATTTCTCGTTCTCGTGAGATTGATTCTCTGGCACAGGCTGTCACACCCTGACCAATCAGAGTACTCGCCGACCACACAGTCCTGCCTACACTGGAGCTCACATGACTGTCTCGTAGCTGGCATAGGTTCTTCCTGCTCACATCTGGATGAGTGCACCGTAGCCTGGTTGTCCTTCCTGGCACATGTCACTTCTCTGGTCCGCTCACCGCTGTTTCTACCGCATGTTTTAGCGCCTAGAAAAGACAGCATAGTAAAATCTGGTAACAGGTTATTGGCATCTATTGTTGTTGTTTTTTTTCTTTCTTTTAAATGAAATACGTTATTTTACATATTCTACTGTGATTTCAGAACTTTTCTCCTTCATTTGACCGATCTTTTAAGGGGAAGAAAAACGGGGATCAACGTCCAAAACTATTATTAGAATATTTCAACTTCAATTTTCTCCTTTTATGCAGTTTGGACATAACATATTTTGGTTGCTAACCTCCGAAATATCCTTTTATCAGTGTCTTGTGGCAATGACAAGGGAAACAATCCAATTAATTCATAATTTGTATATAAACTCTGTATAGTTGTTTCCCTTCTATGATAAACTTGTTTGGCTGTTAGGGCTAGCGTTTGAAGATGATTTATAGAAAAAAAAAAAAGTAAAAAATGGCACAGGAAATGGCCAATCTTGAAAACAAAATGGGGAATAAAGGATAAATTTTATTGGACATAAAAAACCAAAACATTTTTTTTTAAATAAGAAAGAGACATCGATATGCCAGCCATGACCCCAGGTTAGGGTGGAGACTAATCATTAGGGCAACCTTTTGTTAATTTACTTACTGGATAGCAGAAATGGACTTTAGTAGATATTTTCAAATATCTATTAAGATGAATACTAACGGCTTGAATATCATAGATACTACATACTGATACTGTGACATCATATTTTTAACATGTGTCATGTAGGCTTTCCTCGAGCCAGCTGGCAAGGGTCAATTCCTCCCGCCCCCTTTAAACTGTATTACTGATTTTTTTTTTCCCTTGATTTTTTTAAACAAGAAACAAGTTTCACTGAATTTCTATGAACCAGAACTTTATTTTAAAAAAATAATTTTAGTAGACATAATTACACTTTTAACAATCATCACTGCCTTCTCTTTCATGACATTAGGCGGTCGTACGATCATAAACTGAGAGAGTAAATTTTATAAACTGTTATCAAGTAGATTATCTTCATGTTATCTTTTTTGTGACATCAGTGGAACTGATGGTACAAAATTTAGAGATACAGTATTTGAGTGCCAGCCTGTCAGAAAAAGGTATGTCATTTCAATTTCTTTCCAGAACTTAAAAGCTTCACTATTTTAAAACAAATTTATATTTCAGAGAAATAGAAAGACAGGACAAAAAAAAACCTCACCGAGTATCTGCCAGTAGGTTTCAAGATGGCTGTCATGTATTAGAGAAATGGCAAATACCGAGTACTTGCGACTGATGCCAAATATGTAGAGTTCTAAGTATCAATATCTATTAAAGCCCACCTCTCATGGATAGCACGGCCATGTCTAACACAATATTGTAATACAGAATGAATAGAGGTTCTGCTGTGTTCAAACCAAGTGAGCCCACGTTGTGTTGTCGCTTGTGACTGTGATGATGGGAGGGTCAAGAAAGACAGACGGATGGACAGATGGATGAATGGATGGATGGATGGATGGATGGATGGATGGATGGATGGATGGATGGATCCATCAATGGAGGGATTTTTGTATGAATATTATTCTTGTATTTATTTGTATCTTATCGCATGTGATGAATTTGATGAATGTCAATGTTAATTTTGCGAGCAACTACAAAACTATCTTAGACATAACATTTTCAATAAATATAAAAGTAAATATATTTGAATGAGGGTGATGAAAGAAATGCTGTTGAGAATGACGGGAAATTTCTGAGATGGAGTGAGGAAAAAAACAGTTTCAGATTCCTGACACCTGTTTTTGTTTCTCCTTTCAGTCCTATGAACAAAAATAATGTGTTATTTTACAAATTCTACTGTGATTTCCTTTATGAGTAAGAGAAAGGTTTGTCAATGCCCAAAATTATTCACAAATCTTTTTTCAAAAATAGTCATCACTCCACTTGACTTGGTCCCAAATTTTGCGTTAGGCTAGTTTTAGCCACTTGCTAATATATAGGCCTCACACACTTCAATTTGTTTTCTCTATCTGGCTCAGAATGTTTTTTTCTGGATCAAAGATCATTTTACACATTTCTACAACCTGCCATTAGCTGGTAGGATCCAAAAAAATACCCCAGGATTTCATCTATTAAGAGATTACTGGGATTGTACACAAGCAGTGATTTGGCATATAACAGGTGCCGGAAACCTTCACAACTGAGATCCTTTTGTACCTGACACAAGCTTGCAAGAGCTCCACTGTGCAACCACCCATTCAACATCACTAGTCGGCGAGGAGATGGGGAAATCCTGCCCTCTGTACCCATCCTGGTTATGTCCTCTGGATCCGCCTTCATCTTGTCCTCGGTTGATTTCAGAGGAGCCCTGTCCATCTGGGTGGTAGCCCGGGTAATCAGGGGGGTAACTCTCGGGGTTGGTCTCCCCTGGGTAAACATCCGGTCTCTCTAGGATGACGTTTCCGGCGCATGGCTTGATGCAGTCTTGTACTGTTGCAGGTTTGAAAACTGTACGGGGAAAACACAGCATCATCATCATCATGATTATACTAATACTAATAATAATAATAATATTTCTACAGTTACAGACACCACCACCACCACTACTACTATTATAATTATTATTGAAAAGCTTGTTCATTAAAAAAATATAACCAAAAAGGGAAAAAAACAACTTATTTACTACTACTACTACTACAACCATCACCACCAATACTATTACTACTTTTCCTACTACTACTACTAGTACTACTATTACTTCTACTACTACTACTATAACTGCATTTCAAACCCCAAAAATTTGCACTGAGAACTGTAAACTTTGCATGCAAAGAGTGGCAAAATTTGCACCAAAAGTTACAAATATTTCAAAAAATTTGCATTACAATACATGAAATTTGCAGGCTCAGATAATATCAAACAAATGGATTCTATAAAAAAAAAACATACACTAAGCCATTAAAATAACAAAATGTAAACAGATCTGGTCAAGACACATTTTAAAAGTATTATCTCTGCCTGAACATCAATGCAGAAATGTCCTGACATTTCCTTGTATCAATGAGAGATTTCCAAAATTATATGTGTATCCTAAAAAAAAATAAAATAAAACTTAAAACGCTCTTTGGAGACTCAAACCCTCTCTCTAAGCAGCATTTTCACCCACATTTTAATGAATCTTTTTGCTACTCCAGGCACGGTTACTCTTGGCCTTGGGGACAATTACTATTGATTGTTTAGACTTGACAAGGTCGTCATTTGGGCAAATGTATCTTGAGTGTTACTCTTTGTCTCTCACGCCCACTCCTGCCACATATCTAGTCTATCTCTGCTGCTTCTTCATGTATACATAATAGTTCTCAGCCCCGAATGACCCATGAAGTAAACCCACTCTAGACATGAGTCATGATGATGTAGACTCTATTCATGTCTCATCGCTGTGAGTCAATGTCCGCGCTCGGTTCTGCTCTATCGAGGCAAAAGTTTTCCACTTATCATAGCTGTCAGCCTCTGGCCCTAATTCTTTATGAGAATCCGAGTCCTGACGATTAGTAGTCTAGTATGAACATCAGCAAGGCCCGACGCGACAAAAATTCGTTCCAGCGGTGGAATCCTACTCAGTTTTGTTTACATCTCAAAGTTCGATAGAGTAATATCCCTTGCGTGGCTTTGGTAGCTACGTAACTTCGTTATATCAGCACGTCGCAGTTTTTGGTACCGTATCATCGCCGTATTAGTTTATGACTGATGCGAAGTTACAGAAACAGAATATAGATATATAATCTACATGCTGCATTCCTATTAACGTAAGATTGCGAGCGTAGCAGAAAAAGTTCATTGCTCTTCTAAAATTAGCAAAATTTGCGCCATATTTGTGGAAAATGTCTAAATTTGCGAAAATTTGCAAAATTGCGGCAAAACCTAAAAAACCCGGAAATTTGCGCGCGCAACTTTTTAGGAGGACAGACTATTAATCATGTAATATGAGTTTCCTGTCTGGGCAAATGGCTGCCGATATGACGTCACATAATTATATTACTTCAACATGCCAGATCATTTATTAGCCATCTCAACGCCCTTAGATACATACACTTTAAGATAGATTCTTTCTCTTTGATTCTTCCCTCATTCCCCACCTGTTTCTATCCTTCCCTTATATTATTTTCATGCTTATATCTGTCGCTTAAAGAAAAGTTCAGTTTTTACTACTTAGCAGAGTACAGCTTTATCCTTCTTTATTAAACGATCTTTTTCTTCTGTTCTTCCTCTTTTTAAAATTTCCTTTTCCTTCCTCTATCACCTTTCTTTCTTTCTTTCTTTCTTTTTTTCTTTCTTTCTTTTTTCCCTTCTTTTTTCCTTCCCTCCTTCCTTCCTTTCTTTCTTTCTTTCTTTCTTTCTTTCTTTCTTTCTTTCTTTCTTTCTTCCTTTCTTTCTTTCTTCCTTTCTTTCTTTCTTTCTTTCTTTCTTTCTTTCTTGTATTCCATGTCATCTTTCTTTCTTTCTTTCTTTCTTTCTTTCTTTCTTTCTTTTGCTCTTCCTTCCTTCCTTCCTTCCTTCCTTCCTTCCTTCCTTCCTTCCTTCCTTCCTTCCTCCCTTCCTTCCTTCCTTCATTCCTTCCTTCCTTTCTTTCTCCACCTCACTCCATCCCTCACCCCCTAGTACTTACCAGCATCACAGTTGTCAGGCAGTACCACCTGTCCAGTCCTGACTATACACAACACCTCCCTGACCTGTTTACCACCGGGCCCGCAGCTTGTATGGAGACAGTCACCCCAGCTCCCTGCAGATGAGAGGAATGTACGAACATGGCGTTTATTTCTTGTAGACCAAGGGCTGTTATATTCGAATATGTCAGTACAAAGTATAACAATTTGTCGCATAATAATAATATGTATATTTGCAAATATTATATCACTTATTCCACTTAGACAGAGAAACAGACGGACTAGCAGACAGACAGACAGGCAGACAGACAGACAGACAGGCTGGCAGACAGACACAGACAAATTGAAAGATAGACAAACATATCATAGATCTTACACTATCTATTTCTTGATGTGCTCAACCTTCTCAGCGTCTATTCCACACCAAATATATACGCAAATACGAGTAGAGTACTCACACACAAAAGTACCTCACCTCATACTTCCCCTCCGCCCCGTCCCATGCCAGACCATAACCATCTTCCTGTGCATCTTAGCAAACTACTCTATTATACAAGTGTACAATGTCAGATAAACGATAAACAATCACAGTCTGGGCATGAGC
>JAWQUT010000289.1:847725-865112 GCA_033807755.1 Ellobium chinense | reverse complement strand
AGAGAGAGAGAGAGAGAGAGAGAGAGAGAGAGAGAGAGTAAAAAAAAAAAGAGAGATTTTTTAGCTTCTAACATGACCATTACATGCATTAGATGGTATTGAACCTGAATTTTATCCAGATTGTTGCAGACAGTAAACATGTACGAATCAAAAAAACAGATATTCAGTATGACTCCGTCTCTTTGTTTGCGCTGTAACTATACTTTATTTCTATAAGAATAGCAATTAGCATGCATTTTACTCCCTCTTTTGCGCGCTGAATTTTGTAGCCAGAGGTCATGGCATTTCTGGCGTTAAAGCTACAATCCTCGAATTGTGTCCTCAAATTTTGCATCCGAAAGTAAGAGATGCATCAGCCAATGAAAGTCAATGTAACAGATCGTACCAGCCAATCATTCTTCCTCTGACACTGGAAAAGTGGAAAGCGGAAGTAGCAAATTTTTGGAGTTTTGGCGTGCGATGCCCGGATGATCGTGCATGCATACAAAGTGAGAGTGGCTCATATATGAAGTCATATTGAGTGGTTTTAATGTTTTAAGAGGGCAGACTATGATGAAATTCGTCAGTTGTTTAGGCCCGTTTCACCAAAGAACTTTCCTTTGAAAAATGATTATGTCCCTTGAAGTTACATTAGCTTCCGGTAAGTATAAAGGGGCGATAACCCTCTCATCTTGTTCTATGTAGGTTACAGGCCTTTTCCCTCTTTTGGCATGCCCTGCTTCCAGTAATAAGTGCTCCAGGAGGGAAATTTTGNTGGGCCACATAATGGGCTTCAATCTGGTATGGGTCTGGGTGAAAGCTAAAACTTTGGGTTCAGAGGGCAGCTCAAAATGTTAATATAGCCCATAGAGGGAAAAAGGGTCCAAACCTATTACAGGTCTGTAACCTTAAAAGAAGAGTGCATCTGAGAGTTAAAAAAAAAGGTTAATTCCCTTACATAATTCTACCTTCCATCGATCATGCAAGGGAGGTTAACCTTGTCATTCGCAGTGGGTTTATTTAACACCCTGTAGAACAATTTTTGTTTGTTAGGAAAGGTCACCCTCTTATATCCTCGCTCTATAATTAATGAGTCAATGCAGGTTAATATATGGAAATGTAATATTTATAACATGCATTTTGTCCACTGAGACACTTGCAATAATGTCGAGCTTTTACATATTCATCCTAGATTGGGATCAAGAAGACAACATGTGAAGCAAGCAAGACTTTGTTCAAAGGGATGGAAAGACCAGGAGAGGAATAGGGGCATGGAGCGAGGTAGGGGAGGAGGGGGAGGGAGAGAAAGAGAGGGATAGAGAGAGGGATGAAGAGAGAGAACGAGAGAAAGAGAGGGGGAGATGGGGGGATTGCAATTGATACATTTATTAAACTGCTTGATTGTGTACTTTTAAGCTCATGTCTGGATGTTTTCCTTTGCACACACAATGTGTGGTCTGGGATTGAGTGTGATAAATCTTAATGTTGGAGGCACCATCAAATTATGATTTTGTCTGTCTGTCTCTCTGGAAGACTGCTTGATTCAATCATTTAGCCAAGAGAGATAGTCTAGCTTTAGTTGTGGCTATTCATAAATATACACGTTTCGGAAGCATGTGTATGTGTGTGTGTGTGNGTGTGTGTGTGTGTGTGTGTGTGTGTGTGTGTGTGTGTGTGTGTGTGTGTGTGTGTGTGTGTGTGTGTGTGTGTGACGAGAAAGAGAGAGAGAGAGAGGAAGAGAGAGAGAGAGACGAAGAGAGAGAGAGACATACAGAGGCAAAGATAGAGACAGAGAGACAAAGATTCAGAGAGATACAGACAGACAGACAGAGGAATCAGTCTTGGTCTAAGGTGGAGTTATATTACCAGTGTTTATACCCACAAAAGCACGGACATGAGCCACAAACATAGATATACTACAAAAACAAGCTTTTCATTTTTCCAAGCCAATCTGTTGAATATCATTGGTAACAACAATCTGTACTCAAGAAATCCTTATTATCCCACCCCCTCCCTCCCCTTAATCCTCACATTTTAACTGTGACAAGCATGGTTAAGAACAATCTACTTGTGGTGGGCTTGCTGTTATGAGGAACACGATTAGGCTGGCTACGGTCCTGAATCGAAAGATGTCAGAGAGAACTGTATCAGCAATACTTCATGCCAGGAATTACGCGATAGGTTCATCAAATGGCAATAAACACTAATACTACTAACGAACTTGATGACTATTGACTATTCACTATCACAGGGCGACTTGGGAGTTCGCCAAACACACTCGAACTGCCTTGCAGTACTTGAGCCACTCGCGTGAGGGCTCGTTTAACTACTTTGCACCTATTAACCATGGTCCTGTTCTCACAGCGGCCACACGAGAAGGTGGTGAAGAGATCAAATGTCTTAGTAATGGAAGGGAAAGGGTTAATATTCAGTAACTTCGAACTGGGTCAGATTTTCCTCCGGGGTGGTTGTTGTTGTAGTCTGTTGTAGTTGTTATTTGGTTGTTTTACTTGTTAATGGATGGGAATGGATCTAAGGGTGTGTTTTCACTCGTTCCGGGCACGGTACGGTGCTTCACGTCACTTCACGGCACGTCACGTTACGTCATTTCACGTCACGTCATGTCACGTCGTAGGAAGATGTTATGTCCTCTTTTTCCTGTTAGTATTCGGACAGAGTTGATTCCACACTGAATCCGGCACGCCACGATTTGGAAGTCAAAGTACAAGGAAAAAGAGAAGGTTTCCTACGTCACAATCTGTCTGTGGTGCCGTGTGCGGATCCAGTGATTTTACATCTAATTAAACCATGAGGCAAATACGCTTTATCAGTTCAAAGCAGAAGCTCTTTATGTGACCCATTAATCTCTAAAGATAAAACAGATACATCATAAATAAAACCGTCTTACGTCACTATCTGACAGAATTTTGTTCAATTTGTTTTTATTTTTATCTCATTTCCGGACAGGTTTTTGTCAGTGAGGCACATTGTCAAGCCCATTCAGTGGGATTCAAACAGCGGGCTGGACTATCTTAAAGAAATGATATCTACTACAGACTGAAGGTTGGGGGGGGGGCAGGAGACGGTTGGGGGCGAAAACTGAGGGGAAGGAGAGGACATCTACAACAGTCTGTCAACAGTGGTCAACCAAGTTGAAAACTAGGAAACTAGAAAACTAGGTGTATGCATNGTTAATTCCCTTACATAATTCTACCTTCCATCAATCATGCAAGGGAGGTTAACCTTGTCATTCGCAGTGGGTTTATTTAACACCCTGTAGAACAATTTTTGTTTGTTAGGAAAGGTCACCCTCTTATGTCCTCGCTCTATAATTAATGAGTCAATGCAGGTTAATATATTCACTTCACTTCACTTCACTTCACTTCACTTCACTTCACTTCACGTCACGTCACGTCACGTTATTTCACGTCACGTCATGTCACGTCGTTGGAAGATGTCATGTCCTCTTTTTCCTGTCAGTATTCGGGCAGAGTTGATTCCACTGAATCCGGCACGCCACGATTTGGAAGTCATCGTACAAGGAGAAAGAGAAGGTTTTCCTACGTCACAATTTGTCTGTCGTGCCGTGTGCGGATCCAGTGATTTTACACCTAATTAAACCATGAGGCAAATACGCTTTATCAGTTCAAAGCAGAGGCTCTTTATGTGACTCATTAATCTCTAAAGATAAAACAGATACATCATAAATAAAACCGTCTTACGTCACGATCTGACAGAATTTTGTTCAATTTGTTCTTATTTTTATCTCATTTCCGGACAGGTATTTGTCAGTGAGGCACATTGTCAAGCCTATTCAGTGGGATTCAAACAGCGGGCTGGACTATCTCAAAGAAATGATATCTACTAAAGACTGAAGGTTGGGGGGGGGGCAGGAGACGGTTGGGGGCGAAAACTGAGGGGAAGGAGAGGACATCTACAACAGTCTGTCAACAGTGGTCAACCAAGTTGAAAACTAGGAAACTAGAAAACTAGGTGTATGCATATTATGGCATAGGAGGGTAAGGGGTGGAAGTGGAACCTCCTCTCTATCTCTTAGGATCGTTTTGTTTTTTCTCGCTTGGAATTTCAAAACAAGAAAATCAGTTCTTGTTTCCTATTGCTGTTTTCATAATTATACCTGAGACCTCGGAATACTTTTCTTATGGTTAATGTCTTCTTTTTAGTCAAAGCCAAGTCTGAAGCATGTTTTCACACATTACGATCTTACATGAGCCTTCTAACTGAAAGAAAAGAAAGAAAGAAAGAAAGAAAGAAAGAAAGAAAGAAAGAAAGAAAACGTCTTCTAAGATCCCAGAGGTGCCTACTCTCACAAACTTGTTAAGTATCATCAGTGCACCCATTTACCCCGCCCTGGAATTTCTACCACAGAGGAGTTGATAGATCAAATGACCCATTCGTGTTAAGATGGGCACAGAAAGAAGGAGATAGATTACTGAATTGGGGGGGTGGGGGAAGGTGGAAGAAGGATTTAAAGGTAAATATCATGACAGAGCAGAGCAGAGCTTAAACGGAACTATCATAAAAAAATGTTATTTGAGAGTTGAGAATAAATCTAACAAGAGAAAAGAATATACATTGAATTGTCGTGAAGAAAGAATAAAGTTTGAAAGTGAATATCGTGAGAGAGCAGAATTTAAATGGAATTATCGTAAAGAACAGACTAATATTTGAAAGTAAAGTTAACGAAAGAAAGGAGTATACATTGAATTGTATGAAGAAAGAACAATGTTTGAAGGTGAATATCATAAAGTGTAGAAGTTGACTGTAATTATAATGAAAGATCCTTGTTTGAAAGTATAATACATATATTTGTTTCATGAGAGGACAGAGGGAACTTTACTGCAAAACAGAGTTAAATGGAAAGTGCATGATAAAGCAGAGTTTAAAGGCAAATATGAGTAGAATTTTGACTATACAGAATGATAATACAATGACTTACAAATTTACACTTTATAGTACTCGGACTGTTCGTGTATCAGTATAGGAATAATAAATATAAAATCTCCCCTTCCCCCAATTCCGCTTTAACCTCCCCTAAACCCCCCTCGCCCCTCTTCCCAGCTCTGTCGTAGACGACACTAGTCTGGTACACTTCAATAATGTACAAGCCATACCAAAAACAAAGGCAACAACCACATGTTGTCCATAACCTTCAAAATGACTGTGTAGCCCTTAAATCAATCATGTTTTATTGCTAGCTGAAAAACCTAGCAACACAGTACTATAAACAGCTCTGATATTACTGAACAAGTGTATGCAACAAGCATGTTAAACGTATGCCTGAGATCAAGAATTAAGTGTCTTTTATGTTTCTGAATACTTATTAATGTTCAGTACATGAAAACTTGGGTTGATGCGCAGTTCGCAAGAACTATGCAAACCAACACAGATATATTTTTCGGCTTTCATCACGACAGCATGGCATACCTCAGGATATGACAGGCGGAGAAGCGAGTGAGAGAAACCCCAGGAGTCCCGAATAACATAAGCAAACTGAATATGCCAGGGCCTACTTGCATTTCCGGGTACACCCATAAAGGTATGGGTGAAATGCCGGGTGTATATTACCAAAGTGTACTTAAGTCTACTCAAGACGCGCATTAAAGGTGAGTACCAATCTCCATTAATATCTTTAACATCTTCAAGTTTGAGTGGGTACTTCGTGTATCTATCAGTACATCAAAGCAAATTGAGAGTCGAAATACTAGACGCTCTCACTGAAAAAAAAAGGCATTAGATTAAACCACATGGTTAATATAATAACGTTTTGCCACTTACAGTATTACAAACAAATGAAACACATATTTTCAGCAAAGAGGCCATATCTATTTTCCTGACTGATCCAAATGGTTTCCATGTCAGATTAGCCTTTCCAGGCGTAAAAAGGCATGAAAGGGCATTAGCACGAGTATATACAACTCACTTACAAGACTATATTGATGCAATCGAAACTAGTAATGCCAGGCGCCGTTATACAGTTTCGGGTGCATCTTGATCTGCATAGACCAGTCTTTTATTACTCATCAATTGCAGTTAAATTAATAAAGTTTACACGAAATGCAATTAGTCAGACATTAATTAATCAGGACACAGTGCTGTAGGCTATTATAGTAACTGTTCATCGCATAGCAACCAGGTTGCTGTGAGATCAGTAGATTTTATTGCAGTTCATATTAAGAAAGCAAAGGATGATTACAATAATATTCACTGATTACCCTTAAAACTGCTGTTCTTAGCCGAACAAAGACCCTCGTCTACGAAGGTCACAGCTTATACAAAACTTTGTTCAGTGTAAGACCCATACTCACTTTGCCACCAATTCAGAACCGGACATCCCCTTTGCCTGTTCCCTCCCCTTCCCCTCCCCACGCCTTCCCGGGCGGCAGAGGCAAAGGCTTCAAGGTAGCTACTGAAACTTCTGAAACAATTGTCAACCGACTTCTATAAGCCCGGCAGCTTTCCTCGAACGTACACAAATGTTAAAGACTGAGCTTCCTAATTGGACGATAAGGTGTTATCATATGACTTAGGAAGACAATTAACAATTTGTCTTTTGGGCATATTATGCAGAATGGATCATAGATTTATGGACGAGACAGCAAACTAGTTTGCATTCTTTTCTGATTTTGTAAACTGATCTAAGTTTGGGTCATTTACTATGTTTTAGGGGCGGCCTTCTGTGCAGAACACGGACTTGTCGTTAAGGAAAATACTTAGCGTGTCTATGTTTTTCCATGTATCGGCTCGTAACTTAAAAACGAAATGAAGGGCCTATATTTTGAAAAGAGTTTTGAATAAGTTCATTGAGTGCTGCAAACTATTAAAGAAGACTTAGAGATCAAGGAACTTTTTGCAAGTGACTGTAGAGAAAATAGTTTATTGGCTCAAAGAGGCAAATCGGATTAAGTTTTCCTAACCTGAAAGCATCGATGGGGCAGATAAAAAAATAACAAGAGAATATCATAAAGCAAGTTTGAGTTACACAGAGCAAGTGTCTGAGTTGACCAGTAAATGGGAGACACACCACCAAGTTTTGAATGTACGTGCGAAGCAACGTGAACGGAATCGTTAAGGGAAGCCTGTCGAGTAATTCAGAAAAGTGTAGTGACCTACATAGCTCTCTGGCGCCCATCTTATGTTATCTGGAGCGAGAATGTCCCAAGACTCCCAGGTAAATTATAATATGTCTACATTTAAATTAATTAGAGTCATAATGTCGAGTGGTCTAAGCTCGTCTGGAACAGCAAAAGATGTTTGTAGGTTGCCCAGGAATACGTGAAGAGATTGCTGTAGTAATGCCGTTCAAGGATGCTATATCCATCAACGTTATTCCGTCGTTTATGATCATGATTATCATCATCATCATCATCATCATCATTACCATCGCCCATACTATCTTCCATGTTGCTGTCTAGGCCATGATGACCATTTTCAATACCACAATCAAAATATTTATCGTTAATTTCGTCATTAATATCTTCATTATCGTCATCCTTTATCACATTAACTTTCTTAGGCTTCTCTTTCATGTGCTCCCTGTTATCGCTTCCTTCCAATTTCCTTCTAATTACATTTTGTGTTAGGGAGGATAAACCTTGAACACCAGAGTAAAAATATACAGTAGATGCTCCGCCTAATCACATCTTGCCATGACGATTAGCCACAACTGGGATTAAGCAGAGCCGGTTACTTTTGACTGTTAAATAGACAAAATGTTTCGTTTTTCTAAAACATGTGATTAAGCAAACGATGCAGGTAAACATATTGCCAGCGAGAGAAGTCGGTTGCAAGGTTTTGCCAATTCTTTCATTAAAAGTATACTTGACACACTTAAGGGTCCTAGTCTGGTGAGGAGATTACACCATCTCTAACCGCCGTGCACTACATTTCTTAGGGGCAATTTACCTATCTTCTGCCCTACAAAATGGTATCTAATCGCACACAGACAGTACAAGCGGTCGTTTAAGGCCAGATGATGACAGCTCACGGAAATAGTCGGAAAGCGGTGATGGTCGATACCTTTAAAATCGGAATCGATATTAATATTTTTGGAAGTAGCTTTCGATATCAGATTCGTTACCTTTACCTCTCATTAAATTCTTTTCTGAATGCTAAATAATATACACAAATAAACATACAAAAAAATGACCGCTCCACCTTTCCATCATTCCTCTTCATTCTTAATTAATGTCTGTCGTCTATATCTCTGTTCTAATGAAACTGGCCTGGCTCACAATGAATGAGACACTTATATTATTATAGGAAATTCCCATTTGAAAAGCAAGGCAAGGGCAGAGAGGAACATTCCTGTCTATGAAATGTTTCAACCCTATCTCCTCCTGATACTTTAAAGGAGCTGTACTAAATACTTCAGTGTCATGACTACCAAATGTAACAGCAAAAAAGAAGCTCATGTTAGCCTAGTGCAAAGAAAGAAAAAAAATGAATGAGATGACAGAAAGGGCAGATTTCCTGACAGAGTTTACAGAAATGCCCATATTTGGACGGCAATAGAAAGAAGGTTTGACCAAAAGAGAAGTCACCACAATCACAACAATATGAAACATGACCAGGAACGTAGCCGTAGTAGTAGTAGTAGTAGTAGTAGTAGTGGTGGTGGTGGTAGAAATAGTAATAGTAGTAGCGGCAGCAGCAACAGTTGTAGTAGTAGTAGTAGTAGTAGTAGTAGTAGTAGTAGTAGTAGTAGTAGTAGTAGTGGTAGTAGTAGTAGTAGAAGTAGTAGATGAAGATGAAGAAGAAGAAGAAGAAGAAGAAGAGACATGAGGTTACGTTCAACCCTTTTTACAGTATCGATATCTTTTCATAACCCGTTGAGTATTTCTATTCCTCTCAAAAAGTATCTTGTACTCGGTCATTCGATACGATACTGACTCCTGCCCACCACTATCGACCACGGGCTTTGATCTGCCCTTAAGTGGGCTGGGTTGTAATGAAGAGCCGTTTGCGAGAGACAGCACATCTTCCGTGCACTCTCACTAAAGGAAGTACTCGACATTTATTCGGTTAATTTACCAGGTGTCGATCATAAAATGCAATAATTATATACAAACACTGGGAAGCTAAACCTTTCTTATGGCAAAAGTTATGCGCCAACATCACATAAATTTCCCGGTTGCTCTTGACTAGTATATAAAGCATAATAATATAAATGTGGTTGGGTTATTACAGAAGCCAGGTTTCTGGCTGCTGCCCACTGAAGATGTGCGGACCTCTTAGACGTTTGTTAGTCACGTGGCATCTTTTGCGAAAGTGAGAGCCAGGCATGTGGCCCATCAATTACGGCTTCAAATAAAAAAAAATTGTTAGTGGTAGTTTCTATGAACAGCATAGTTGCAAGGGAGAATATGGCAAGAATCAACGGTGGTATCCAAGCCAATAAACAAGGCATAAGATATTGGTATAGCAAACGCCAAACACCACTCGCAGTTCAGTGCCTTCTTTTCTAGTTCTTCCACATTAACCGCAGTCATCTTGGCTTGCCGAGAGATTGATATTTGCTTTGCTTGGAATCACCAACAAAACAGAAAGACCGCTCCTTTCGCGCACTTGCAAGGACCGGACAAACACAGCCCTGCTCTGGGCGCCCATAAGCATGTGCTAAAAATATGAAGCATGCACTGCCTTGACTCAGATGGAGAAGGCATCTACTTGTTCACTCACCTATAGAGAATATCCAGCAGAGTTATGTACTGGTTTGTTTTCTTTTTGACCCAAAATGGCTGGCAACTCTGTTTGACCCACTGTGTTCGAATATAATGTCCTTCTGTCTTATTGTTATTGTTGTTGTTGTTGTTGTTGTTGTTGTTGTTGTTGTTGCTTTTACATTTCAAACTCTAGACAATTAATGTATCAATTCTCTTTAACCGTAATGATTTCTTATTTGTGTGGATGCACTAGTTGTTTCCATAAAGCATTTCAAAATTTAGCAGTTTGAAGGGACAGTGACTAACGAATTGCAAAGTTTCACTGCAAATGTGAGGTTAGGAAAAATAGCTCCCCAGTGTTAGCCGTGCAACTGACTTTTTTAAATTAATGAGGTGTCCCTCCACATCTCTCCTCTCCTCTCGTACCTTAGGCGGGTCTTTAAGAATTCCCCGCTGAACTGGTACAAAGATCTAAGTGGTAATTACAGAGGTTGGCTGATTTGTGCCCATTATAACAAAAGAGTTGTCGTTTCTTTTAAAGCCGTGCTGCCAAAGTTCCTGTGCTACATGTTACATCTTATAATGGATTAAATAATTTACGAACCAAGATTATAGCAAACTGCATGTAATTCACGCGGTTGCACAGAAAATATCTCCGTCAAGCCAACTAATTTTTTTCCATTTGGTTGTGGCATGCCAGAATTTTAAGAGGCTTTGTGGCTCTGTGCCATGTTACAAAAATGGCCAGATTTTTTTGATGATTCAGACCAAATCTTTCTTAGAATGTATGCTGTTATCCAGGTGTACATACTTTAATCCACTTTTCGCACTGATTGGGGACAGACATAGCAAGATTATCAAGTCAGGAGAGGTTGAGATTTGCCAGATCACTTTAAGCTTTCATGATCAAAAGAAAGTTTCTAAAAACTTTACTCTCCTGATAAAATTACGGAATTTGGCTTTTTGGAACCCTCAACCCATGATGTGACTAGAGGCACATTTTGTCTGATAACTGGGTGTATATATATTTCAACGTTTTTCTCACGACCCTCCATATCTCTCTCACTCTTCTAGACTGGTTATCAGCACCATAAAAAATAATACACAAACTCTGTCAGTTTAAGCTTCCTGTCTACAAATTTTAACAAACAAGTTTACCTTGACAAATTTTAATAGATCTAAGCGTCTTATCGTGAGTGAAGACAGGAATAGACATACCCATATCAAGAGAGAGAAAAAGGGAAAAAAAATATCGAAAAGTACAAGTATGCGAGAAAAGTTCATGATGTGGTTGCGTTCATATTCTGTTCCTTAAGAGGGGTTCATACAGTTCCAATTTTCGTTCAGATCGGAATAAAAAAAGGGCATTCCAAATTTCCTTTCCGATTGTCGATCATATTCTGCCTTCTGATGGGGAATGGGATTGGTTACAAACTGGGCGATCACGTGATAAAAACAAAAAAAAAATGGCGGGGACGTGACAGAACGATTTGTCGCTTTATCCGAGGAACACCGTTATATTTGGAACTCAAAGTGGAAGTTGTACCTCAAAAGCTGAATGCAACAGATTTGAACGGAAATGTGATTGGGTTTGGAGACTGCTGCCTACGCTAAGTGTTTATTCCTGTGTTTAGTTTATGTCAGTGAAGTCTAGACAATCTATACAGTGCTTCTCATGAAAGATAATACGTCACCACAGCCAATGCTCTATTTTGCACTGCAATTTGTGTGCGCTGCTGACAATTTTAGAATCATTGTTGGAATCGTGTGAATGCACTGACTGCTCCTATGAAGCATCGCGAATATTAGAAGTCGACGAACGGAAGCTGTGGCCGTATGCATAATCCATACGTTAGTTAACGTACTGCGTTATCCACAGTGAACACTACTAATGCTTTAGGAGTTTCCCGTGGCTACCGCAGTGCGTTAACTAACGTAAGGATTATGCATACGGTCACTAAAACCGTGTGAAATCCCCTTTATCGACAAATAGCACTTCTAAATTATCCGACCCGAATACGAGATAATCAAATATATATTGTTGAGCGTCTCTATTGTTATACAGTAGAAATACGATAACAGACTACCGTAATAAAAGATCGATACTCGATCAGTCTTGAAGGGAAAGTATATTTCCTCAAATTACTCTCCGTCCGGGAATATTATATTTCAGATGTGACATTACAAGACATTTCTTTCTCTGTCTCTCTTATTGCCATTATCATGACATTACACCTTTCAGACAGACTAAACTACTCGTTCTGGAATGATGGCAAGACAGACACTCCGGTCATTTGCATGGTCATTTGCATGGTCCGATAATGAAACTTTGTCGTATGACTTCAAATTATACAGTCTGAGTCAAGACAACTGAAAATTAGACTCTGGTTGAGTGTTTGATGTCTTCTAACGCCAGTCACATTATGGAGGCGAACAGACTTTTCCTCCAGGCATGAATCTTTTGGTTTTTCGTACGGCAAAACCAGGGTATCCTTCCTCGACGCTTCCATAATATAACAGCATACAGTTTCTTTCCAGCAACTAGCATTACTCCTCGCAGTACGCCTTTTTTTGGGGGGGGCCAATTTTGTCTGTTTCAGTGTCCCCGAAACTCCACTTAGAGATACAGTTTAGTGTGACACTTTTGGTATGATACTTCTTCATAAATTCATTATGAAAATATTCAAAGAAAGCTCGGATTTGGACGAAGGCCAAAACGACGATTACTTATGTCGATGAGCGAAAGATCTCTTCACATCTGTAGAATGCCACAAAATTTTATCTAGAAGCAATGATGCACTCAACAAAGAACAACAACAACAACAACAACAACAACAACAACAACAACAACAACAACAACAGCAACAACAACAACAACAACAACAGCAGCATGAACATCAACAACAACAACAACAAGAGCAACAACAATAACAACAACAACAATAAGACAGAAGGACATAATATTCGAACACAGTGGGTCAAACTGAGTTGCCAGCCATTTTCGATCAATAAGAAAACAAACCGATAGCTTTATTCTGCTGGATATTCCCTCTATAGGTGAGTGAATACATAGATGACTTATGCCTGAAAACCAAGACAAAATTTAAATCATTTTTGTTCAGCACTCAAAGTTGTACTACAGTGGTTCCCTCCACACCGCAGAAAGCCACTTAATGAGAAGGCAGCCGAGTTAGCCAAGCTGAGAAAGCTGGGTGACCACTTCATGTGTACCGCAAAAGACTCCAAATTTTCTAACTAACGTCTGAAACCTCCGTTCACGTCCTCGCATCTTTAACGCACGGGAACAGATATCGTACCGAATACTCAAAAAGCTCTTTCTCAACGTGTACTCTGGTCTAGATTTACATGCAGAAAAATTGCTAAGGATTTATTTGTTTTGTACACAACGAAGTTCTTTGTTACAAACCAGTTTGTTCTGGAGAGAAGCTCAACACAAAACTAGCAGGGCGAGCCAGGACACCTGCTATTTTGTCAGGAAATTGGCCAGCAGAAAACAAGCTGATGTTCGAACTCCCGGGGTGATGTTACTCTAAGTCAACAAAGATATGCATTCCAACATTAGAGGAGATCCGGCTCGATAACTACAAACGCGGGTGGTTCTACGTCAGAACAAGTATGCCAGAGACACACTGAAAGCTTATACACTAGAGACACACTGAAAGCTTATACACTAGATTTACATGACGAGGAATTCTTGAAGATTTGTTTGTTGTTTATACAATGAAGTTTTCTGTTTCTGTTACCTATCTGAATGCTAATGATAGGAGTTCGATACCTTACTCTAACAGAGCGAGCCAGGGCACCTGCTATTTTGTCAGCGGACTAACCAACAGCAAACAAACTGATGCTCCATCATCCAAGATGATGTAACTCTAATGCAACAAAGATTTGCTTCCCAACATGAGAGGAACTCCGACTAGACAACTACCCATGTGGGTGGTTCTGCATTAGGACAGGAGGATGCCAAAGACACTGTAAGCATATACATGCCAAAAACGTCCTGAAGATTTGTTTGTTGTGTACACATCCTGGTTCTCTGTTATCTCTACCCAATAGCTCAGGGTAGAAACTCGACAGTTGACTCTTAATATATTTAGCAAGAACACCCGTCATTTTGTCAAATGATTAGCAAGGAGAAGCCAGAATGAAGAAGCATCAGTCCACCATTCTGGCAAAAGTAAAAATGAGTATTGCATCAGGGTTGCCAGATTTTTTTCTAATGTGATACCAAATTATTGACCTAAAATGCCAGTGGAAAAAAAAAAAACTTGATGAAAAAGCATTTTCTATTTTTTATTAGCAGGATAAGCGCTAAGGAAACAATAATTACTCCAAGCTAAGGTGTGGTTGATATGATTTGATTACCTGTGCCTGATAACCTTGGTTGCATAGGACATTATAGTGTGCAGTTGAAACATGGCTGGGTTGAAATGAAATTGCACTGACATCTAAAAATAACAATGATCAGTAACATGGCTGGAATTGATTCAAAATAAAAGAGCCAAAAAATGCCAAGAGAGAAAGCTAACTTTTTGTTACAAAACCCTATCCAATAACGCCAAATTTCTGAAATTAAGCAGGAAGATCGCCAAAGCGGCAAAAACTGTCATGTACGTAGAAAACAAAAATCTTAAGTGGAGACCAATGATCACCGTCCCGTGACGTCAAATTGGCTCCCAAAGACCACATAAACATGGCTACTTTGTCAAGTTCCTTGCTGCGTTTTTTTTTTGTTTTTTTTTAATGCCATGACTTCTTGTGTACGTTTTGGCTCTCATCATTTTCAATCAAAGTAGCATGTGGTTTTCATTGAAAACTACCAAGTGAACTTCGGATGCACACTTCGAGAATGAGATGAGACATTACTTTGTTTTCACGTGATTTCTTGCTTTGTGCCACCTCTCCTCAATGTTACATCTTGGCATACGTGATGCAGAACTCTGCCAGAGCTAATAAACAGAATTGAATTGAACTGAATTGAACTGAATTGAATTGAATTGAATTGATAAAGTTTGACATTATTTCCGGCTTTAAACAGCGGACTACTTTTTGCCTCCTTTTATAGATTCAGATAGTGTTTTTTTTTTGGCTGTTTTTCAAGTTTGATTTGGCTCCTTCATGAACTCTGCCCTGGCAACACTGTCACCCGTTACCTTTAGTTCTGCCAGACCAAATATGCCACGAAGCATCTCAAGCACACCAATCGTGAATGCAAGTGTTCATGTATCTGAACAAGCATGCGCCAAAGACACTCTGTCAGCTTGTATACACAACATGCCGAAGAATATCCTGAGGGTTTGTTTGATCTGAACACAATGGAGTTCTATGTTACTTACCCGATTGTTCCGGGTATTCTTCCCTGTAGGTGTGAAGTGGCAAAATGTTTCGTTTTGTAGAATGAAAAAGAAAGAAAAAGAGAGAGAGAGAGAGAGAGAAAGAGAAAGAGAGAGAGAGAGAGAAAGGGAGAGAGAGAGAGAGAGAGAGAGAGAGAGAGAGAGAGAGAGAGAGAGAGAGAGAGAGAAATCAGAGACGCTTATTAAGGGTGGGGCCAGATTCTGAAATTAGGGAACTGCTAAGCAATGTACTAAAATCTTATCTCCTTCAGAATCTTTCTACCCGACCAACGGCTAAAACCTTTCAAACCCCACCCACAATTCTTCTGTCTACAGTGTTATGCCTAAATAAGGAACACTTCATTTAGTGAAGTCGGAATATAAGAAAAAAAAAACGTGGAAAAAAAGCATGGAAAGATTGTGAATAAACAATCTATATCCTAATATTTCTCTTTCATTAATAATATAAAAGAATGTCCGCAGTGAGGATCGAACACCGAACCCTTAGTTTTCAAGTCCAGTGTTTTGACCACTGAGCCAACGAACCGTTGGAGTTTATGGTCCTAAACAATTAGACTTAACAGTGTGATGTATAGTGAGTGACGTCATATCTGCTATCTTTACCTCTCCCTGCTATAAGTATACAACAGGTTGCGAAGTCGCTCCCTNCCCGCCTAGGGCCAGCATCAGATACTGCTAAACCTTTCCGCCATTTCTGAGTAGAAAGTGATTTACATCTAAACCCACAGATTTAGTAGGTGGTGAATTTGTTGAACATGTTGTGTAAGGGATCAACTTGTTAAGTTGAGAAGGCGTGGGAAGAGATGGATGAGAGAGAGAGAGAGAGAGAGCGAGAGAAAGAGAAAGAAAGAGAGAGAAAGAGAGAGAGAGAGAGAGAGAGAGACAGACAGACAGAGAGAAAGACAGACAGAGACAGAGGGAGAGGAGGAAAAGAAAGCCTCGTATTGATCCAGTCAAATCCGCTTTATCGCAACTTCTCGCAAGAATGGAAAACAAAATTGCAGATAAAAGGAGCTACAACTATCCAGTGACTTTTAAACAGAAAATATATCAATTTTTGTACGTGGAAAATATTGCAATTAATAGAATTTTGATTATCAGGATTGCCATTAGCCGGAGTAGACTGTATTTCTTTAGCCGATTAGTTAACGGAGATCTAAAGATGTTGTGGCCCTGTTTCTTACCCCCCTCTCCCACCCCCACCCCCAAATCTTCNAATCTTCCCTGTCCCCTAAATAAAAAAAAACAAAAACATCTGCACGGCCCCAAGCCACAAGACAGACCTTCGAAGTTAGTAAGATTACAACCTGTATTCTACAGAATAAAAAAACCAAGGAAGAGTTTACTTACTAAATTTGTAAAAACCTGTTCTTCAGGGAGTTGAGAAAGTACGGTACCATCATTCCAAAATTTAATGGTATTTAATGGACTTGTTTGGATGGTGGCTCGGAGAATGTAGCGTTACCAACTTTTCTGATACTGTACCTCTTTCACTGTTCTATTTGTTCGGAGACTTTCCCAGATAATGTCATAGACGGACGAAGGTCGCCGGGGATTTGACCAATAAATGCTGCCCTTGTCTGTAGCCATACTAATCCTAGTCATAGACTGGGCCCTACCCGAATAACTACTTGATTCCTATGAAAACTTCTGCTAGAATCGAGGAGATCAAGATAACATAGTAATTCCTTAATTCCATAGTAAATCCTATTGAGTACTCGATTCTAAGCCATTTTGATTCCATTCTTCGCAATCATTTTGCAAAGCATTTAAANCCCTGTCGCCTAAATAATAAAAAAAACCATCTGCACGGCCCCAAGCCACAAGACACACCTTCGAAGTTAGTAAGATTTATAACCTGTATTATACAGAATAAAAAAAAAAACAAGGAAGAGTTTACTTATTAAATATGTAAAGCCTATTCTTCAGGGAGTTGAGAAAGTACGGTACCATCATTCCAAAATTTAATGGCATTTAATGGACTTGTTTGGATGGTGGCTCGGAGAATGTAGCATTGCCAACCTCTTTGATAATGTACTTCTTTTACTGTTCTATTTGTTCAGAGACTTCCCCAGATATTGTCATAGACGGACGAAGGTCACTAGGGATTTGGCCAATAAATGCTGCCCTTGTCTGTAGCCATACTAGTTCTAGTCATTGACTGGGCTCTACCCGAATAAACTACTCGATTCCTATGACAACTTCTGCTAGAATCGAGGAGATCAAGACAACCTAGTAATTCCTTAATTCCATAGTAAATCCTATTGAATACTCGATTCTAAGCCATTTTGATTCCCTTCTTCACAATCATTTTGCAAAGCGTTTAAATGGGTTTTTGTAGAGAGGA
>JAWQUT010000289.1:811017-824211 GCA_033807755.1 Ellobium chinense | reverse complement strand
TGTGTGTGTGTGTGTGTGTGAGAGAGAGAGAGTGTGTGTGTGTGTGTGTGTGTGTATGTGTGTGAGAGAGCGAGAGAAAGGAATGAGAGAGACAGAAAACATGACAAACAGACCGGCGGTTATTAAACGATGAAATGACACAGCAAATCGCTGCAACGGTGGCAGCAGGTAAGAACATTTCTCTCCCACCAAGCGAAACAAAAACATACAAAAAACTGATAACACACAGAAGAAAACCATGAGAATACTAAAATGGAATAGAAAGGTTGTGATGACCCGAAGGAGACGATAAATCTAGATTCAATGACACATTTCCAAACTTGAAACCACGACATGAAACGGCGCGTTGAGATGCTAAGAAATGCAGATGTGCTGTTTTGCCAATCTTTCCCTCCTCCCACCACAACAACACATCATTCTATCGAAAAAACCTTAGCAAGATACATCTGTGCTTATCAATATCTCTGTTCTTATCAGAACTCACATTTGTCATGTCCTAGACAGTACAAACTCCCATCCTTTCATTCGGTGCCAGACATGCAAGTCATCTGACAGCCATCTGACATAAGGCACAGAGCATCTGTTTGTCAGTCACCTGTCTGGCAGCACCCATGTTTATTTGTTTATTTTCATTTCTCTCTCTCTGTTTTTTTTTTTTTTCGTTCATATTTTTCATTGTTATTTTGGATGCATAGCTCTAGATATTAGGCTCTGAGCAAATAAAGTTTCTTGAGTTTTGACTCTTGGAGTCTGGAATCGCCGTAGCGGTGTGATGACCGATATCTTTTCAATACTCCACCATCACCTTCACTAACATTGTTGTCGGTATCACTCCGCTTAATCGCAACTCTTTGGGATCACAGAAAAAAATTGCGAAAAAAAGGATTTGCGATTATCCAGTGGCTTTCCTGTATAGAAATAGCTCATTTTGTTATCTGGAAAGTGTTGCGATTAAGCAGAATTGCGATTATCCAGACTTAGATTAAGCGAAGTAGAGTGTAACGATATTCGGCCTTTGCGAAATACTCCTAAATCTTCAGTACTAACGTAATAAATTCTTTATGATTAGAGCTCGGCCGATTTTTTTGGCTACACTCTTGGGCTCCATATTCCGTTTACACTATTACTGGTAAAAGCGATGCAAGGTTACTGAAATTTTGAGCTACGCTTCTACTTCACAGGATGAATAATTTATAATAATAAAAAAATAATAACGATATTATGGGCCTAATCATAAGTCGTCATCGTCAAAGGTCATAATTTTCTGTGGTAATAACGACTTTGATGGGATGTTCGTGGTTACTTAGGAGCAAAGGGCCTTACGCAATACACTCCAGTGGCACGATCGAAAGCCTTGGAATTGAAAACTTACGCATTAACGATGGGATCTTTTACCATCGTAAGAATTACATTAATTGTGCATGTTGAACGTTACTCAGGGTGCGTTCAGTACTGATGCACTAATGTAATTCTTACGGTGGTACAGGATCACATCTTTATTGCTCAAGCTCTCGAATATCCGTTTACAATCTTTGTATTTGCCAACAGTTCTTAAGCGTCTTATTGAAATTTTGGCCTCATACTTGTCACCTGCTTGGCTTTTTTCAGAATCCAAGATGGCTGCCATGAAGACCGCAACTTTGAGCCAAAATCTATAATTGATTCTAGCTTCTATTTTAAGTACAGCAGAATGGGGATGTTGTCGTCTATAAGTATGTTTTCAAGAATGAGGAATCTAATTGTAAAGTTACTTTTTTATTTGGTGACCATCTTAATGGCGCGCTCATGTGGACGAGAATGAATATACAGTACTTTTTTAATCGTAATTTTCGATATTTTTGTTTTTCGGGTGGCTATTCGGTCATCTTATGACAAAACGACATGACATTAAAAATCATAACGCTTATGTGCCGTTTTGTCATTTGACGGCAGTATCTTACATTTAATGATGAGAAAGGTCAGATGGAAGATAATCTGCTTTGTGGGTGAAAGCATAGATCCTGCTCTGGGTGCGTTGTAGACAGATGTAAACAGAGAGTGATAATGTATATTGTGTTGCTGCAACCATGCTGTCGAGGTCTTCTCCACCACCAACACCACCGTTATCATTAATAACAAGACCAACAACCATACTGTCCAGTGTTGTCATCATCATCATCATCATCATCATTATCATCATCATTGATTAATAAAGAAACATACTACTCTTTTATCATCATCATCATCATCATCATCATCATCACTACTATCATCATTATCATCATCAGCACCATTATCATAGACTGGAGCCTCCCATCATCATTACCATCATTATCATCATCATCATCACTAACTAAAGTGTCAGTGTGAACACCAGATTATCTCTAGTCTACCATCACCACTACCACCACCACCACCACCAACAACAACAACAACAACAGTGACAATAAAAACAACAACAACAACAAAACACTAGACAAAAACAACGATAACAGTTACGTAAGGTAAACATTCCCAGCACAACAAAACGTCGCCACCTCGTCACAGTGATGAGCTGGAAACTCGTGTTTTCCCACAGCACGTCAGGTAAGGACACACGATCGGATAACTCCAAGGGGTATCAGCATCAGCTGCCAGAGGCACGTGCGGAATGTTGATATATACGCACAAGAAAACAATGGTATAATAATATTTTTCGACTCCTCTTAAACGCAATCCGCTTAAGGGGGCTTTTCATTCATTGCAGTATGTTTTCAGGTTAAGGTGGTCCACAACTCTTCCCTTGCAGAGTATAGCGCAGTATTGTGGTGCGCACTGCCCTTCGCAGATTGAGTACATTTTACATGCAAAGTTACGCATCAGTGTACTAAATAATGCACTCTCTGTTGTAAGAGTACAGTCTACTCTCAGTAATGGCATATCATGAGGTATATGAGGAACATTGCGCTTAAGCAGACCGTGCTCTTAAACAACTTTTTTTTAGTATGCATACAATATTCTGTTTTCCGGATTGAGATTAAGCGAAGAATGCGAAAAAGATTATTCCTTAGGGCGGACTCATCTGCGTGTCGAAAACAAACAGCGCAGTTTGATCATCGTTAAAAGGCAGTGGTATTTGTTGGTCCTCGAATCGAAAGACGTGAGTCCGCTACTCAGTCTGCGAGACGCCATGACAGAGGAGTAAACATTAGATCACTTCCGTCAAATTATCGACAAAAGTACTCCGATGTGACGTCAGTGCCAGTTGCCACTTAGTTTCAACATTTTTCCATACTGTACCTCCATGAGTTATCATTCCTGCTACATCTTCCACACAAGGCTGTTGAAAAAAAATCCTGGCAAAATTCTAACAAATTTATAACTGGAAGTTGTGACCGCCATTTGTGCTGAGCCACCACTTCCGGTGTATCGCAAGGGCTTCCATATTTATTTTCTAACGAACGTCTAACCTTCGCTCACTTTCCTGAAGAAATCCCTCGTAAGATCAAACCACGTACCCTGTGTTTCTGGAGCTGTTCTTACTCCAATAATGTTTTTCTTCCCACACATCTACTGAACCCCTTTTTTTTCACGGCTAGAAATTTGCGTCTCCTAGTGGTTGATGCAGTCAAAGTGTTTCAAACGCAAAGCAGTAATAACTAAATTTCTCAAGTCGAGACATACGTGATGTTTGCACCACAGAAACACCTTTACTTGTCATTGATATGCATCTGTTCCGGAACCAGCGATGAGAACCCCTTCTCTCATAACCCGGCTCTTGCTGAAGATCTATACAGATATACCCGTGACACGGCATCTGATAACATGTCAGCCGCACACTACCCCACAGTGCAAAAAGAACCTTAGTGCGATATCGCCGTCTCAAAGAATATTATCACTTTCAGATAATCTGATTAGTAGTATGAGGATGGGTGGATTGTACACTTCAAAAACAAAACAGGTGCCAGGGTAATTTGATAAGCGCCAAAGCTGAGAGAGTGGAGCTAAACATCAAGATTTACTACAGAGGTTCCTGTTCCGCAATCAGTTCTAAATAGGACATCACAAAATGGGTCTCATATCAACCTATTGCCATCACCTTAACGTTTCTCCCCATTCTCACATCTATCGAGTTTATAGATAAGGCTCAGGCGTTATCAATTCCCTTTGAGATCTGGTGATAAGGGTCTCGTTCTTGTGTTTAAGGGTTCCGTTTTGCAATCAAATTCATGTCAGCCGTCACATTTTGGGGATCCCTCATCATCCACTTGTGCCCCAACTCTCTTCTTCCCTATTTTTCTCTGGAACAATTGGCTGAATCGCTAGTTCAATAACTCCACCTGCCTACAGAGGAGTGACTTACTGTAGACATTCCGTAGCATTTTAAACAGTTCCTTCGCTTAGCTGAGCTACCGGGAATAACAACTAGACTACGGTACTAAGTGAAAACTAAATACTTGAACAGACTCCCCTCACAGACAGACAAAGCTGGACCCCTGTTACAGTCAACTGGATAGATCCATCACTATCTGAAAACAACAGCGGCGAAAAACAGACATTTGGTCGTCCATCTTATCACATCTCATGGTCGAACAACTTTGCAGGTAGCAAAGTGACCAGAACAATCCAAAAACAGTCGACTTTGTTTAATCTGACTTCCTTCTTGATGGCACCACTTTGTTCTGCTGAGACGTTTTTTGAAGTCTTTGCTTCAGTCAAATACTCCGTATTATAGCAAATCTTTCCCAGGCTTCAATGGAATTGCAATTGAGCGAAGTTGACTGTCCGCCCACCTGACGCCTGGCACAAATCATTCTTGAGTCATGGTCAACAGTAGCCCTACAAACAAACATGTTACAGTGTCCGAACGTCAAACAGGCCGAACATATGCCAGACGGAATGATCTTCCTCTGAAGATCTTCTGTTGGCGCGTTCTCCAAGTAAAACTAGGACTTTGCCTTGCGGCGGACAGAAGTGAGAGAAAAAAACAAGAAGAAAGGGAGAGGGAGAGAGATGGGAAAGAGAGAAAGAGAAACAGAGAGAGAGAGAGAGAGAGAGAGAGAGAGAGAGAGACAGAGAGAGAGATTTTCGGCAAAGTATTCGTGAGTTCGTTACATCTGCAGTGTTATGGGAGCCTCACCAAACAAAACAAAAAAACGAACTACCGAGGCCTTATGATACAATAAAATAGCTATGCTGTGCCTTACCAGCAGGTGTTATAACATAAACGGACATTTGTCTCTCCTCTCTCTCTCTCTCTCTCTCTCTCTCTCTCTCTCTCTCCTCCCATCTTTTCTCTACATAAAATAATTCTTGTTCTCCAGTGCAGGACCACCTTACAAAAGCGAGGCACTGGGCTAGTGCCCATCATGCCCAATGGTTATCTAACGTTTTTATATTAATACAATGGTTGCAAGTTATCCCTTTATTTCTGAAATCTTCATTAGAGCCGCATACTACATTATGCACCAGCACGGATAATACCAGTAGACAACCACAAATAACAGAATTATTTTTAGAAAAGACAAACGATGTCTGTATTTACAATTTAACAAACCAGCTGTAAATTTTTGCCGTGCTTCCTTCAAAGTGCAAGATTTCTTTTCAACAAGTCCATTGGCTTTATGCACTGCACTGCACAGACAAATGCCACGGCTGGACAGTTGAGAGAAAGGTGTTTCTGTTTTCCACCGCCCAGCAGGACAGCGTAGAAAGCCCCGAGCTCAAATCACATACATCAAGTCAACTTGAATTTCGTCCCTTTTCTACAAACTGCTATTGCTGTTTACAGACGAAGAAATAAATAATGTGCTCTGCCATGAAACCCTTTTCATCTTTTATTGCAGCGTGTAAAGTTTTTCATTTCCCCTTTAGACGCATCGTAAATTCCTAGAAAACAACTGACAGCGAAAGACGGGCTGCAAGGGTTAAAAATTTAAAAAAAAATTCTGCAGGCGCCTGGGTCGACGCATCCCATTTTTTGTGTCAAATTTCAATCCAAACGCCGGCTTAAGTGCGCAAAGTGCTTACAAAGCAGACTGTGAAATTTAAGTGTCACAAACATTCAGTGATGATGAATAGTGTCTACACCTGTGGCCGTATGCCTAACCCTTACGTTACTTATAAAACACTGCGGTAACCAAGGGAAACTTCCAAAAGATTAGCAGTGTTCATTGTGGTTAACACAATACGTTATTAAACGTATGGATTATGCAAACGGTCACTGATAAAGAATTCACCTTTCCCATAACTTTAGAAAAAAAAAAAGTTTTCCACATGGCAAAATAGACAACCCTACACCAACTTGTTTTTTACTACGCAGCTTTGTTTTTCCAATCATAATGTTTGGTTATCAGTGACTAGTGGCCGTATGCATAATCCTTACGTTAGTTAACGCACTGCAGTAACCACGGGAAACTTCTAAAGCATGAGTAGTGTTCACTGTAGTTAACGCAAGACGTTAACTAACGTAAGGATTATGCATACGGCCACATAAGAATACTCAATAATTTAAGCTATCGTGCCTCTGTTTCAGAACATGACAACCACAGCATTGGTTGTCATGGAGGACTGATTCGGAAAGGTGAATTCCCCGGCAACAGTGGCATTTTGCAGAAGAACCAGGCACCGAAATACCCCCTTCCAGCCTCTTGCGTCGAGCTGTCCAGCCAAAATACTCTCAAATTGACATCCTGGTTCTCCGGCCAAAATATCCCTGTCCTTGTTACATATCCAACGAAGTTGTGAAACTTTTGTGGCTGAAGACATAATTATGTACACAACATCTGGCGAAATGAGGTTGGCAACTCTCGGGTCACCCCTCCTGAGTTCTTTGGAGGGGTGACTTGGCGAACTCGGCGGGGGTGGAATTAACCACACGAAATGCTCTGATACCAGGCGAAATGAGGTCATAAAAGATTACGGTGAATCATACAAACACCACATGACTTAAATAGAAAAAAGGCAACAAAACTATCCTGATTCACATGCCTGCGAAAACTCTCATTGACAAATGTCCAGTTCAGTGATCTCAGTCCAAATCCTCCAAAATACGCATAAAAGCGACTCCTCTTAATTGGTAATCTGCTTAATCCTACTTCCGCTTAATACTACATTTTTTTGAGGGACAAAAAAAATATGTTAAAAGTCATAATCATATAATGTAAATAAACAGTGCAGCTTAATGTCACTGTCCCCTCAATCACAACTTTTCCCACGCTTCATAGCTGTTGCCATGGAGCGAAAGTCAAGTGTGTACCTTGAAGACCCTGAGGAAGTAGCTTAATTCGCAAAGTAAACAATGAAAACTCCGTCATCGTGCTGAAATCAGTGCTTGAATGTTCCTGAAACTCGACGCTGTTGCTTATCCAGAGGGTTTCTGACCTAGGGTCCGAGTGCCCATGTAAATACCAGGGATAATTGAAGAGTGTTTTGCCTACACAGAAAAAACAAATTTCATAACAAGTTTAACAAATTTAGTGGGATAAATCCAGACCATATCTGTGGCACATGGGCAGACATACAATACACGATGGGACAGCACATGAACATTTAAAAACCTATGACTACTAGACTAAATTCACACATGTGCACAACGTACTTGTACATTTTACAGCAGCAACAACAACAACAACAACAACAACAACAACAACAACAACAACAACAACAACAACGACTTTTTTATTGCGCTCACAGTATTTCCCAGTGGAGTTTGGTAGGTCTGAAGGGATATGCGTGATTGCCTGATGGCGTCAAGAGGGTACGCCTATCGTGAGAGACTTGGAACCCTTATCTCAAGCTCTTTCTCCTAATAATTACGATCCAAAGGATGTTTTCTTCTACTATTATTTCTTAATGGAAAGTTGGATTTTATCGAATTCGGTCCCGGTTTCCTGGAACCAGGACCGTTATGGAGGCCTCATCTCGCGATATCGTTCTTCCGTGTGAGCGACCTTGACACGTTCCAGGACACACCAGTCTGGTTAAAGTAGACAAGTCTAGCCTACACTAAGTGCTCATCGCTTTGTGCCGTGAGCAGTTAAAGCATGGCAACACCTGGTGTGTCATATATATGTTGAGCCAAAGTTATTATATACCTTGCTCGTTTCGCGCTGTGTTCATGCGAAACAAAAACTAAACTAGGAAATACGATAAGCCACTGAATACAGTATCATCGCTGGTTGTTTTTTGGGTGGTAAATGTTTTCGTCCCATAGAACGGGTTGCCTTATTCAGCGCCTCCAAAGAACCCCTAATTTCTTGAAACTAGAGGCAAATAACATCAGAAACTTTCTTTTAAATAATGTTAAATGTAAACCATTAAATGAGAGAATTAAAACTGACTTCTCCAGTATAGGATAGAGGACTACACGCTTTTTTTCTTTTTAAGGCCGCTGTTCAGAATACGTCATAACTTCTGGCCCTCAATTAGCTCAAAGCAATATTATTATCATTTTGGCTTCAGTGATTAAAATATAAGTATTGCCACGAGCGGCAACCTGTAATGAAGACTACAGAGAGGCAACCTTGTTGTAGTGCGGGTACAGATAGGCAACACTGTTGTGGTGTGGGCTATTCACACAAAAAAGAAGGCGTTTTCATGGCAAACGCAAAGGTTCCAAAACATATAAAACCCATAGAAATTGTGTTCACCCTCCAAAGATGAAAAAATAATCATGCATCGACATGGAAGGTCTCCATCGATTAGTATGACCGTCTAAAGACAGCTGTGGTAAGTAGCATAGAATATTATATCCTGTAGTGTGCAGAGGGCGGCAGTGTCACTTTCGGCTAGTCTATGTGATTAAAATCAAGGGCATTATGTCAAGAATGTTGTGCACAGACAACAACGTATTCCATGTGCGTTTCTCAGCTCATTCATGCAAGCCAAAGTAAACGGTGTCCGCGGGAAGACGTAGAAAAAATTCTAGAGATTTCACTCGTTATCAGGTACAGCAGGTGTGAGAACCTGTGAGTATCCGAATGTGGTTTTTGTCACATATACAAAGTGATAGGTTGGGCCGCATTATCACACTGTGATGGCTAATCTGATATGTTAACAAAATGTCTGTCAAAAGCTGAGGGTGTGTGTTTTCACCAGCCTGATATATTATGATGCGGCTTGAGTGCAGGGAGAGAGAGAGAGAGAGAGAGAGAGAGAGAGAGAGAGAGAGAGAGAGAGANGAGAGAGAGAGAGAGAGAGAGAGAGAGAGAGAGAGAGAGAGAGACAAAGGGCATGAGAGACAGAAAGCGAAAGAGATACAGTGACTGATACAAACAAGCAGCACCAGCACTGAGAGAGAAAGGAGAGAGAGCTTGAAATATTTCTTTGGTAAATCATATGTAACAAAGGTATACATTACAAGTCATAGAGAGAGAAAGGGAAAGAGAGATAGAAGGCGAGAGAGACACTGTGGTTGAGACTGACAACCAACACCAGCACTCATGAGAGACAGAGAGAGAAAAGGAGATAAAGAAGGAGAGAAAGAAGGAGAGCAAGAAGAAGGAAAGAGAGAGGGAGAGGGAGAGCGATTGAAATATGTTTATTTGGTAAGCCATTTGCCTAAACAGTACAACAAAGAAATACATTGCAAATCATCTGCTATCAAAAGAATCTGCGTTCCTAAACCAAAATGAGGTAGAGAAAGAGAGAGAGAGAGAGAAAGGGAGAGAAAGCGAGAGAGAGAGAGAAAGAAAGAGAGAGAGAGAGAGAGAGAGAGAGAGAGAGAGAGAGATGAGTAGACGAACGTAGAAAGCTATGTGTTGTGAAGTGCCAAATGCTTTGCAAATACAACTGCCATCTTTTTTTTTATGAGACCGTCAGAGAGAGAGAGAGAGAGAGGGAGAGAGAGAGAGAGAGAGGGAGAGAGAATAAGCATGAATGGAACTCATATGACAGACAGACAGACAGACAGACAGACAGACAGATAGACAGGTAGGCAGACAGACAGACAGACAGACTTACAGGTAGAAAAGCTGGCAGGCAGGCAGATAGACAGATTGACAGGTAGATAGGCAGGCAGGCAGACAGACAGACAGGCAGGCAGACAGACAAGAAGGTAAACAGGCTGTCAGACAGACAGAGATATAAACAGGCATACACGCATATCATCCACACATATTCTGGCACATGCGTAACATTAGGACTTAGTGAGTTACATAATATGATAAATTTTGATCCTCTACTGGCAAAAACTGCCACTGTCTAATGAGCATAGCTTTGTTATGTTTGAATTACAATTAGTCTATTCCGTGTGGCTTCAATATGTTAAAAACTAATTTCCATAATTTCTAATGCATGTGTAACTCTACTGGCATGACTCAGCCTTCGACATGTGTTTCACGTGTATCAAACGTTCAAAAAAAGTTCAGTGTAGCTTCGTAGGGTCGTGCCTTTGTGGTGATTGGAGTGGGAGAGGGAGGCTAGGGGTGAGACAATTCCCATTAACAGGAAGATACTAAACTAATTTCAACACTTAAAACATGAGTAAACCAGGTGTGATTCAACCCCGACATGTGTTTCACACGTATCAAATGTTAAATTACTTACATACTTCGGCCTCGTTGGTTTCGTAATCAAGGTTGGTTGTAGGTTACAGGCCTGTAATTGTACTTTCACTATTGGGTCCTAACTGTACTTTCACTAATGGGTCCTAGAACTTAAGGGTTATATTTCATCTCCCCTTTTCCCTCTTTTGGCAAGCCCTGTTTCCAGTAATAAGGGCTCCGGTATGGGGGGGGGGCAAATTTTGATATCATGGAAAACTGTGTCCATTTTACTTTATTTTGCCAGGCACTATTTAGCTCTGGGCTGGAACTGCCAGGTCAAGGGTGTCCGCAGGCGGAAGAGGAGGGGTTTGGCATTGACCAGTGAAAAATGTAGGTTCTGTTTACAAATAGCAACCAAGCTCAAAATTTCAATGGGCTTGCTAGGGTTGGGTAAGTCTTAAAATTTGGGCCACATAATGAGCTTCAATCTAGTATGGGTCTGGGTGAAAGCTAAAACTTTAGGTTCAGAGAGCAGCTAAAAATGTTAATATAGCCCATAGAGGAAAAAAGGGTCCAATACCATTACAGGTCTGTTACCTGTAGAAAGGGGAGGAACGAGATGAAGTGGTGATGGAAAGAGCGTAAAGAAAAGCTTATTCCTTCTAACATAATTCGCTACTCGTAAAGAAAATCAAGTTTTCTTGGAGAAATAATCAAAAATTTATCCCTTAAAGCTTTTGTTTATAGCCACATCCCTAAAGTTTATTTATCTAACTTTCCAATTACCCCAAAGGTATCTTTTAACGTGACGGGGCACAAAGGCGGTCCTCGCATACTCTCCATAGCACTCGTCAAGGCGCTATCGCACACTTAAACCGACCAAAACACAAGAAAAAGAGCCTGTCTTTGTAGCGCCTTGATCTAAACAAGGTATACACAGACATTGCCAACAAGACAGTGGTGGGTAAATAAACTTCTCCATCACGGCTAAGAGGTATCTGTAATTTGTAGAACTCTTTTAAGCGAAGTTTCTCCTTACATCAAAGAGAGCAATAGCCTGCGTTAAAGGTTAAAGTGGTGCTAGAGGCGAAAGAGGGAGCCATTTCTTTGAAACCTTTTAAATTTCAAAACTTCAAGGTTCCTGAACTCTTTTTTTTTCTTATTTTATCAAAAGGGCAATCCATTTTCTTAACTCGCACCCTTCTCTCAAAATCATTTTCTTTCATAGAACATAACATTTATTTTCTACGATTTTAAAAGCATAAATCAAAAGATTCGCTATGGATCTCTGAATGTAAAAGAAGTCTTTTTTTTTGTTTTTGTTTTTAAGAACAGCACAGCGCAAACTGTCCGACCCGGAAACAAATCTCAGACTTCCTAGTGTTCAGTTTGTGAGAACAACTCACGAGCGGCAGGAAAACGTCATCTCCATTATTATAGACAGAAATCCTGAAGAGTTGCTCTATGTCGATCTAAAACATCGTCCTTTTCAGTCTGTCTGGAGGTATGAAGATGCCAATGTTTTTCTTTCACTGTTGGCTTATATAAGGTTTTACACTTCTCATGAACTTATCCATGCCAAAATACTGTCAACACATGTTGTTTAGCTTTTCCTCCAAATTTTGACACAAAGAAAAATGCATCTAAACCTATTAGATTTTAAGAACTTAGGTAGGGAAGCAGATTGCCTAATATTTTAGGTCTTTTCACTCAGTAAACAGGGTAACCGTACCCACCCAGCAACAACCACAAAGTTTTTACTCGAGAGGCTAAATCTCAGCTATTCGGAATCTACAAATGTATTTGCACTTATCTAAGCCTTTGAAATTCAAATCCAACCCCTTTCCTTCCTCCTCATGGCCAGTTTTCTGATTTTATAGGGACTATTTAGAATTGCATATTTTTTTATGCTAGGTGCCATTGGCATCTTCATACCTGGAGGGATCTTTCTCCCTTCTAACTGACTCCTCTGACAAAATGACAGACAGAGAGATACCAGCACTTTGCTGTCTCTCTGTCAGACAGTCAGCGAAAACCGTGTATGTGTTTATGTCACATAATGACAGAATATTCGACTGGAGTATCTGACTTATCAATGTATGAGAATGGGCGTGGTTGACAGTCCGGGTTGTGAACGCGGATGGCTGGCACGATTTATAGTAATGAAAAGACTCATGTGCGACAGACAATGGTACTAAATTAATGAGTGCGAATGGATAAGTGGTAAATATATTTCAATGTATATTGATGTTCAGTATTGGTATATATCTAAATTAAACAAAAAACTGAAACTGAAACTGAAACGATAATTTGGAGAGTCGATACATTGTGTGACAGTACAGAGAGAGTGAAATAGAGATACATACATGGAGGAGCCCAAGTAAAGGCCATAACAGAGAAAGAAGCCGAGCATGGAGGCCGTACCATATTAGACAGAGACGTTCTGAAGTGAGGAGACCTGTGAAACGCTTTTCCAGTTTTATTTTTAAAACTTCTACAAAATTTCAAATGCGATTTTCTGAAAGCTTTATTTTCAACCACTAAAAAGCGATTTTTTTTTCTTCACTGATCTGAAGATAATTTTGCATGCAACAGCGTTACATGTGCCTTACTTATCGGATTTTTTATAGCTTATATGTAGTTTTGGAGTTAGCACACACACACACACACACACACACACACACACACACACACACACACACACACACACACACACACACACACACACACACACACACACACACACACA
>JAWQUT010000289.1:782726-801875 GCA_033807755.1 Ellobium chinense | reverse complement strand
AGGGGCAGTGTTCTGCTTCCTTAAAAATCATCCCATTAACGCATATATATCATATGAGTCCAAGACAATTCTCCGTGACGGTTCCAGATGGATTCTACTTTGCACCAGCAGACCTCTGCGGGACGCGCCAACGAGCAAAACGTGGGTGTCATGTAAGACGTAAGGGAAGCGCACGGATACCATGTGAGATCCCTGTGAGTAACATCTCGAGAACAACCAGGCAAACTCGGACGCTGAATGAACCAATTCGGACTATGGGCTAAATGGTCAGGTGGTTTTTTTGAAAATTTGGACAACAAGGCGACGCAGTGCTTCCGCTCTTGGGGAACAAGTTAGAATGCCGTCGTCAAGGCAGTGTGCAAATTGTATGCTCAGGAAGAATATTACCCTAGGTCCATGAATTTAGGCAGATATTGTCCTTGTTTAAGTGTATGGAGTGTTTTCGCACTTTCTGGGGTGATCGTAAAGCCTCCAGCGCAGGGTGCACGGACCGGTGCGAAGTGCACGTCGTGAAAGAAGCCCTATGTAAAGCCGAAGGAAGCCCTACTTAAAGCTAAAAGAGTATAAATCGAAGAGCAATTGGAATGACAGCATGAAGTGATCCATAGACGGGCAAATCGTTCTGGCACCATGTAACATAAGGGGCAGCTCATTATCAGATAATTTATGTGGGAAAACTACACGGTAATGATCGGATCAGTGCATGCTAGTGGCGGCTTGTGACCCCTTAAAATTACCCGTAAAACTTGCTCCGCCTCTGCAATTGTCAAGCAGCGTGGCCGAACTCGTACGGCGTTGGACTTAATATCTAGAGGTCATGGATTCGATTCCCGACTACCGTCGTGTTGTAAGTGTCTTGGGAAAGCATTGCATTCACATGTTCCTCAGTCCACCCGTCTATAAAATAGGTACTTGGCTATAGGCAGTGGAAGATGTTGTCAGGATGCTAGTAATCAGCCCCTGTAAATGGCTGCCGCACTGTATGCTCATCAGGGAGAGGTGGAAGTCCTAGAGTGAACAGGCCTGCTGGGGTAATAATACTGTGAGTGAGCGACTCATCTGCCTGGATACGAGACTTATAAACCGCATTCTAATAATAATTATTATTATTATTATTATTATTGACTGCTTCAAATCACAAAATGATCGTAACAGATCTATATCAGATTCCACTGTTCTTGCTCTACACAGCTATAACAACATATACGGCTATATATTGAGTAATAATGTAAAAGCTGAAAAAAAACAAACCAAAGAGCAAAAGATAATAAGGATGTGTGGATTCGCCTTTGGTCTCTGTATTTTTGGAAATAGTTATAATTTCTTTATCAGATTCAGTTTCAAATTCAATGTTTATTAAAGGCACTGTGGCCAATTCCGACGTATTTACAAAACGTGTTAAGAATAAGAAGGATGCAATATAAATAAGAAAACCTTCAACAGACGCCATGTACTCTTGTTTTGTCGCTCTAACGCTCTCAGTTCTGTCACGCTTTTCTATCTTGCACCCGGTATTAATACATTCGCTCACATTTGCTATATATATATATTATACTTTCTTCATCTGAACTTTCTCACTTATCCTTCTCCCTCCCTTAACCTGCTCCTCCCACCCCCCTCCACCTGAGTAAATACTTTTTACTCGTCACAGCACGAATTGCACGTAATGAAGAGTCGCCACTGCAGCAGCCGGCAGATGATTGACATAAAGCGGTAATGCTATTCCAGAACAATGGAATATTATGACGCTTTATCACATGATATTTATCGGGCTTCACATGCTACGCCTTTTGGCCAAACTGCTCCAAACGAATAAAACAACGTCTGAGCAATAATAGCTTCAAGTGTCATTCTGTTTCCCCGGGGTCACAAAGACCTCATAGCATAGGTGAAAATAGACAGGTGGATAAGCTTAAACGATTTGGCATAAACACAACACTCCTACCATCACTTGTGTTTCCCCATCAATCCATTAAACCTTACAGATGCAAGTGATGCCTTCATTATCATCTCTTGCCTTCTCGAACCGTTAACCCATGCCAGACCAGGCCAGGCCAGCAGCTGCTTGCGTAAGTTTCGCAGAATGTTGGGTTGGCGGATGGGGGCGCAAAAATGGCTGACTTTAAAGGGGAGGTAATTCAATTAGTATGACAGGCACAGTACAGTAATTATCATTAAGATGGAAGCAGGATGGAATTTCTGGGGTAGAGGTATCCGCGCTGTGAAGCGTAGTGAGAGAAAAAGCAGATGTATGCTAAAGATTAAAAGGATTACGGACTTGAAAGACGTCACAGTGGGGTCTTACTATCGTTAAGTTACTTATAAAACCATTGTACAGCTATTTTGGTGCATGCATAAAAGCCTTTTGGTACTAAACCATCGCATTTCCGTTGGTATGTAGGTTACTAGTGTTTTTTTTGAAGTCACGACACGTGAAAAGGTATCATTGAGGTTTAGAATGTATTATGCTGATGATAAATTATGAAGTAATGCATTACAGTTGTTTTTTCGTGTCATTTCAAAACATATTATATCAATATACATGATTAGACAAGCGAAAGTAGAGATCGAAGAAAAGGAAGACAGGGTCCTGCGAATAACAGAAGCAAGGTTAGTAAGCGCACACGATGTATATATATGAAAGGACAAATATTTTTAATGCTTACATCCAAAGACCCATTTCTACCCGAACAGTATAGTAGGGGGTCAAGATAGTGAAGGTCTCCTGGGCAAATGATAATATTCAATACAAAAGCTAACACCAACAAATATGCCTTGTTAGTTCTGGGGAATGCAAGGGAAAGTAAAGTTATATCTATCGTTCCTCTGACCTCGTGAAAACACATCTTCATATGGTCAGCAAGTTCCAGATGGAAGCTTCCTCAAATAAGTGCAGGGGCAACCATAGCATGTTTTGCCTGAGGATTATTTATAACTAAACTTGAAAGTTAGAGGCCTGTGTCACTCACTCAGCGCGAACACTTTAAATCTAAACTGTCTGTCAGATGTCTCGATGAGTTACGTATTACACTCAATTGTCTTAAGGAAGTTCTGTTCATAATAAACTCTGATGTGAGAGATCTGTATCAGCCGTTGATAGCCCATTTTTCAAATTGCAAGCTTCGACGAGATTCTTCGATAAGTTGCGTTTCAGATTAAACTGGAGGTTGAGCTTGGATTCCTAATAAACTCGATCGTAAAAAAAAATAATTCAGTACCATCCAATTGAAGCGAAATACAGACACATGCGTTTAATCGCAATACCTCGGGAGCATGGAAAAAATGCTATGAAAAGGAGGTGCGATCATAGGAAGCCAATCAGATATCTCGATAAGCTGCATTCTGAATTTGAATGTCTTACTCAAGTGTGTGTTTCTGCATCCTGGTTTATTCATCCCTTCTCGAAACTCCCTTTTCACACGATGAGACTTATAACAGGTGCTCTTTTAGTCACCTTAGTAAGTACTGTACTTACGGGACCAGCAGCTATACTCGTAAAATTTTACGAAGACCGTGAACTGAAGTGTATGGAATCTGCACGTCTCAGTACTTGTGGCGTTATCACCGTGAAATGCACGTTTTAAAAATCATCTAAGTCCCAGAAGTCATAAAAGTCAAACAAGGGAGGCAATTCTTTGAAACAGTTACTTTTTTTTTAAAGAAGGGCATTCGGTGCAAGAGCAGTGTAAGAAAAGATAACACTTTTTACGAGAAGTGGGGAGAAATCATTAAATGAGATAGTGTTTAGGAACACTATGGAGAGAAAAGTGGGGATTGAGAGAATGTAGATCTAGATAAAAAGAAAGAGAGAAGGGAAGTTGGAGAAGAACGAAGAGGAAAGCATTTATTGATTGACGTCGTGCAAATATTATAGTGGGGAAATCCCACATAACGATGCTGTCTTCGGAATCTATGACAAAACTCCCAAGGGCCCTATACATCAGAAAAGCGAAATTCGTATTCATATCCACAAAAGCTATGAACTACAAAAACATAACTCAGTCTATATTTTCCGGGTCTCTGAGCCCTTTTCACCACGTGCTAATACTCCTTGTGGGTCTATATTTTCCAGTTGTCAAAGCCATGTTATGTATTGGAAAGAAAAGCATGAAAGCCATCGCTTGACCTGCTAACAGCAGCTCATCGTGTTTCGGCTAGTTGAATGTCCAATGTCTCGCCGGACGCCCGGGTTTGTGTGGGTTTTTTATTTATTATTTTGGATAATACATCACCCTTGTTGACGTAAAAGGTTGTAATCTACAAATTAGATCAAATGCAGATTTTGGTATTCTCCTGTTCAGAATTGAGGGCCGATTCTGATGAGAGTATCGGAGCCAACAATCTTAAGGATAGAAATAATTTTAAGGGACGTTACATAAAGCCAGTCAGTCAATCATTCAGTTGGGCCGTATTTGTTCTTTCCGCTGACTGCAAAAAGGCACACTCCTGTTCAGAACTGAAGGCCGCTTCTGATGACAGCATCGGAACCAACGATAGAGCTCAACATCTGGGGGGATGGAAACAGTTGTATGGAGAGTTACATAGAGCCAATCACTCAGCCATTCATTTGGGCCGCCTGGTGTTCTAGGAGCCAAGAGTTCGTGCTCACATTTGCTAGAAGTTTGGAGAAACCATTGTACTCGAAAGAAAGTTTGTTGCAGCGAGAAGAATGAGGATAAGATAAGATAAGATAAGATAAGATAAGATAAGATAAGATAAGATAAGATAAGATAAGATAAGATAAGATAAACCTTTATTATCCAGATTTGGAAATTTCTGGCTCCGATACTCTCATCAGAATCGGCCCTCAATTCTGAACAGGAGAATACCAAAATATCTGGGGAGTCTCGAACCCACGAATTGGGCGTTGGCACCCACCTTCTCGACAGCTGACCAACATCGAGACAACGTCCAATCTGCTAACGACTACATAAAGCCTAGTTTTGAAAAAAAAATAATGCATACATGATATCAAGTCATTCACTGTCATATAAAATTTTATTAAACCCCTGTCTAATGTGTTTGCTCTTCGGATAAAATTTCGTCCAAAACTGAGGATCTGAAATAAAAAACAACAACAAATAAACAGGAGAAAATGCGATGGTGGCTCTCTGCTTAAATTCTTAAATGTTTCTCACATGTATTGGGCTGTTTTCATACTGCAAATCTCAACAACCACATGCGTTTAGCCAACTTATTATAGATTGCGTAGGCAAATTCTTACGGTAACAAAGAAGTCAAACAGCCGATATTCGTAGAAAAAAAACCAACACATTTAAACCAGATTTACAACAGCTGCAGGCCTCACTATGCCCGACGATGAATCTGTGGTGGCTTACCGTGGCTATTTTCTCAAAACACTTTTGACGGACAGGCTTTTGATAATTTTTTTTTTGTTTTTTTTTGTTTTCTGTTTTTCAAGTGAGCCTGATAAATTGAAAAGAGTGTCGATAATATGAAATTCAATTCAATTCAAAGTCATTATTAGGCTCTGAATAACAGAAATTCAATACATAGTCTACATCAAATCAAAGAAAGTGAAGACGAAGGGAAAGAAGTGAGAAAATGCAGAGGAAGGTGTGTGTTGAATGCATATACAGTATATATGGGCCTATCTGTGTGTATGTAAATGTGAAAATACTTTGCCAGATTTGTAGAGCGTTTAAAGCCTATTATGGAGAGTGAGTTCTCCATAAATGAGAGTGAGCTCTCCATAAATGCTCTTACTACTACCCAGTTGGACAGCATTGGCTGAGGCGTCTCGGTGCTGCCTGTAAATGGAGGGGGGGAGGAATGGAATCAAAGAGTCTACTGAATAGTTTTTATTGTATGTGAATCTCCACCTCCTCTTCCTTCCCCCAACCCCTCCTCCCACGCACAATAATAGCTCTGTCTAGTTCCCGCTTATGAATACATCAGCCCACGCAAATTTTGATGACGTCATCCGCACTGGGATCAATAGCCGTAAAGGGACCGGCCATTGTTGTAAAATTAATTCTTTCTTAATACAGCGATTCCATGCAGACAAACTAAAGGTCGTCATGATGACCGACATATCTCTTTGTACTCTCACGTCAAATTTGAAGTCTGCATTTGTGGTAGTTTGTCTGGAAAAGTGATACATGATATATTTCCAAGTTGCCAAATATATAACAGATTAACATCTTGGGCCGAGCACTGAGTTGGGTTTTGTTGCTGTCGTTGCTATTGTTGTCATTATTGTTATTGTTATTGTGGTGGTGGTGGTGATGGTGCTGCTGCTGTGATTATTATTATTAAAGGCAACATTACGTTGACAATGCTCGAGTACTGAAGTCCACAAAATGCAATATGTGCTACTACTCTGATATTGTTCACTAGAACAAAACGGCTGTGAAATGAGGAAAGAAATTTACATCACAGAAGAAAAAAATGCAATTTACAATGTCGACTACGTTCTGCGTTGTGTTCATAATCGTGTTAACGGGACAGCCATATCGGTCAATCACAAGAGTACTATCGATATCGTTTAATCACAACTCCTCAGCAGCATAGAAAAAATTGCGATTGAAAGAAATTGCGATAATCCAAGTGACTTTCATATAGAAATATAGAATTTTATTACGCGGGAAATGTAGCGATTAAGCAGAATTTGCGATAATCTGGATTACGGTTAAGCGGAATTGACTTTATGCGGGTAGTGAAGCAAAGCTAATGTTATGAGGTATATCATTATGTGCTTAATTTATGATCGAGGCTTGCGAGTCCTTTCATATCCTGTGAGCTATTAAGCATAAAGCAAAGGGCATCGGTGACCCAAATGCAGGCTGCAAAATTATGGCAATAATTAATATGAGCTGTTGTGTTTCGTGGGAGAAGACCGTATACGCCTATCTGGGTCAGAATCTCATTTTCACCATTCTGAAAGAGACTTCTAGTAAATAATGAGATGCGTGTTTCTACTTGTTTTCTTCACGACAGCTTCTACTCTGAAGTGCTTCTCCCACATGCAGTCTGTGGTCTGGAGTTCTATCTGAGGTTTGTGGGTCTGTGGGTCTGTGGTCCTATAGTTTTTGACCAAATGTTCAGGTTTTATTATTGTGAACATGTAGGACAAAAAAAAACCAGAACAAAATACCAGGTTTGTAAGAAGCAAATCGTGAAAGAGAAATTGATTCATAACTGTCAGGAAGTGAGAAGCATAAGTATTAAGACATGTCATGAGAAGTCAATAGCAAAAGCACTTGGTAACAACTGGAAAACTTAACCCTCTAGTGCCCAGACATAGAAATACTGGTAAAAAAAATTCTGAAAATTCACATACACACTTCAAATGCCACTCAAAATACATATAAAACATTGATTTTGAACAATTTCAATATTTAAAAGGTGAAAAATTTGGGGTCAAATTTGGACCTCCGGGCACTGAAACATCCGTGCCATATTTGGACCACTGGGTTGTGTGGGTTGCCAGATATGGACCAGTGGGCACTTGAGGGTTAATGGCAAATCAAGCAGAGAAAAATAAAGAGAGAAAGGAGGTACAGAGGTGAGGTGGACAGCTGACGGACTGACAAACAGAAACGGAGTGAAGGTCAGTTATCGTGTACGCAAGTTAGCAGGGTATCTGAAAAGGAAGATTAGCATTACTTTAACAATAAATTTGATTGCGACTCTCTCAAAGCCCCTTCAAGTTGTCTGAGGGCATAAAGGTTTCTCTCATGATAAGACGGCAGCTCTATGTGTTCAGCACTGTGGCTATTATGAAACCAGAAGAGCAACTTTTCCGAGTTGAAAACATATTACTATTGACATGGTGGTGTTGAGGAAATGGTTTTTAGAGTAATTTTCTGACGACAATTTTTCTGGTTTCTTTAGAGGTAAAGCTATAATGTATGAAAACTGAGCTTCAAGGATGCAAAGCCATTATGAATATAACACAAAGTAGACAGGAAAACGGGCGAGCTGGCAGTCTTTGGCTCACACAATATCGCCCAGCACTAGCGATCAGATGTCGCTGAGCTCAGCAATATGGATGAGTGGAATAGAAAAAGCTAAGCATCCCGGATTTTCTTGCATCTAGAAACTCTTGTCCTCCAAAGAAAATAAGGTCCTCAGTCTGAGATGCAAGAAAAACAACGACGCTCAATTTATTTAAACCAAAACAATTAACACACCTTGCCAAAATAATGGATGGTTCGGAACCCTGTTACTGAGTCAACACTTCACTTACGAAAATATTATAGATTAGACCTCAACGCCAAGACCATCAGTGCAACTAACAACAAACAGCAAACATCGTGCCAAAGTCACCATCTTAAAAGTGATTTTTCGTGTCAAGAGGTTTTCGGGATCTGCAAAAATAAACAATTGCGCCGCAAAGCCTAATTGCTGTAATTGCTACCACTAATTTGTAAAACACGCGAGGGCTTTCAGCTTAAAAAACACAAAAGGGTAGGTGATACCGTGTCCCCCGCTTTCAAATTCATTAAACTTCTCGTTTGTGTGTTTGCTCTAACGATAAGACTTTGGTCTAGCGATTAAATTTCGTGCAAAAATGAGGATGTGGAACTGAAAAGAAATATACAGAAGAGTGTTCTGTGGTGGGTTTCTGTTTAAATTCTGAAATGTTTGTCGCATGTGTTAGGTTGTTTTGGTACTGCAATTCTCATCATTTTATGCTGTCAACCTCTCCTTATCGCAAGTCTTCCGGAGTTAGGGAAACAGCTGGTATTTGGAAGAATTGCCATTATCCAGGTATGAAGATGCCAATAGCACCTGGCATAAAAATATGCAATTTTAAATAGTTCCTATAAAATCAGAATATTGGCCATGGGGAGTGGGGGAGGGGTTGGATTTTAATTTCAAAGGCTTAGATAGGTGCAAATATATGTGTAGACTCAGAATAGGTGAGGTTTAGTCACTCAAGTATAAAATTTGTGATTGTTGCTAGGTGGGTAAGGTTACCCTGTTTACTGAGTGAAAAGGCCTAAAATATTAGGGTGTCTCCTTCACTGCCTAAGTTCTCAAAATCTAACTGGTTCAGGTGCATTTTTCTTTGTGTCAAAATTTGGAGGAAGAGCTAAACTACATATTTGGAAAGTATTTTGAAACGGCATCCCAGGATAAGTTAATGAGAGGTGTAAAACCTAATATAGCCAACAGTGAAAAATACATTGGCATCTTCATACCTCCAATAACGTATGTGTGTAAACAAAATACAATGATTTGTCCCCTGAAAAAATGTGTACTTTAAGCGGAATTCGTAGTTCAGTGATATGCAATATGCGGAGTTGACGCCATCTAGTTGATTTGAGTTTGCACCGTTGTGCGATGGTTTGCTGGAAAGATGGAGAATGAGAGAGTCAGAGAAGGGTGGGGGGGGNGGGGGGGAGTGGGGGAACAAAGGTGGAGAAGAACAGTACGCAGCCATCAGGTACTGTGTGCAAAGTCGCTTTAAATTAGCTAATTATTTTTAATGACCCGTTACCTGGATACGCACCATGGGAACGAGACAACCACCCATACTGCAAACGCCTCTCATAAATTCATTAAACAAGACAAGCACTCTCTGTGCACTCCCTAACCCTTTGATAAAATGATAAGTTCTGAACACAGCTTCTTTTGTGATTCTTTTGTTTTTGAGCAGGGGTCTCCAGGCCTTGCCAATCATTAACTTGTTGCTGCACCCCTAGGAGCCGGTGCTACTTAGTGCAGTGCCCATGAATGAAGAAGAGGACGATGGGTGTTTCGGGATGGCTCCGGAAGTATTCGGGATGGGTCCGGGAGTATTCGGGATGGGTCCGGGAGTATTCGGGATAGCTCCGGAAGTATTCGGGATGGCTTCGGAAGTATTCGGGATGGCCCCGGAAGTATTCGGGAACGTCTGGATCGTCGGTTTGGATTATACTTTGAGCAATCCACCACATGAGTGAATCAGCGTAATGGCTGCGCGGATATGGATTATGAAAAAAACCATGATGAGAACAAATTTGTTTTTGTCTCTGTCACATTCAGTTTCAATTCTCTGAGAGTAGCACTTACAGCACTCTGCTTTATGATGGAGCTTAGTTTTCACGAGCGTGGTTTCGACTGGTAAGGGTCTACAGGTGGGTCATACAGACAGAGACTCATTCAAAACAAAATTCCGGCTAAACGATCGAACTGACGCACCTATCACACATTTAGGTCTCTTTGTATAAGCCTTCTGCCACCGATCTACTAAAGTATACTGGAAGCCATAATTATTGAAACAAATTAGCCACTGAACACAAACTAATATATTTTCAAAAGCAATGAGGTGATCCAGTAAACATGTTTAATTGATCAAAATGATTCATCGTAGAGGGACGTAAAAAAAATATCTTAAGCGTATCTATGGCGTTAGGGTTATGTGGGCCTGATGCACGATGGCCAGCGAGCAGCAAATATGTGCCAAAGTCATTATCTTAACGGATGCAATGTGCGAAAAAGAAAGTGTCTCCAATATCTTTTTGGCAATGTGTCCCAGAAAAATGCTATCTTTTTGTAGACTTTACGTCGTGTGTGTGTGTGTGTGTGTGTGTGTGTGTGTGTGTGTGTGTGTGTGTGTGTGTGTCTGTGTGTGTGTGGGTGTGTGTGTGTATGTGTGTGTGTGTGTGTGTGTGTCTGTGTGTGTGTGAGAGGGAGAGAGAGAGAGAGAGGGCGAGAGAGAGAGAGAGAGTTGGTGGGACGCATCCCTCACGTGGATGTGCGGAGCTGAGAATCATAGACGGAACTGTTGAATACCAAAATGTGCTAGAAAACACGCTACTGCCTCTAACGGTGGGCGACAAGTTTCCAGGACCCTTTATATTCCAACACGACAAACGCCACTCCGTACACACCCAGGTTTACAAACGATGCATTCAAGATGTAATCCTAAATATCTGCCCATGGCCGAGTAAAAGTCCGAACCATAAACCCCACTGAAAATGTTGGGAAGTATCTTGAAGACCGTCTTAATCGAAAAAAACAAAAACAAACGCAAATTCCCTGGATGATATCAAGCGTCACGTTGTCCAAGAACGGAATGCTCTAGAGAGGACATTTTTGCGCTAGCTGATCGGCAGTGTGCCCAAGNAGAGAGACAGGGTTGGTGGGACGCATCCCTCTCGTGGAAGTGCGGAGCTGAGGATCATAGACGGAACTGTTGAATACCAAAATGTGCTAGAAAACACACTGTTACCTATAACGGTGAGAGACAGGTTTCCAGGACCCTTTATATTCCAACACTCCGTACACACCCAGGTTCACAAAAGATGGATTCAAGATGTAATCCTTAATGTCTTCCCATGGCCGAGTAAAAGTCCGAACCATGAACCCCACTGAAAATGTTGGGAAGTATCTTGAAGACCGTCTTAATCGAAAAAAAAACAACGAACGCAAATTCCCTGGATGGTATCAAGCGTCACGTTGTCCAAGAACGGAATGCTCTGGAGAGGACATTTTTGCGCTAGCTGATCGGCAGTGTGCCCAAGGCAGCATATCAAGAAAAACAAAGACGAATTATCCGGGAACTTGCGTATTAACGATGGAATCTCTTATCATCGTAAGAATTACATTTGTGCGTTGGTGCTGAATGCAGCCTTAACGGCTTTCAACAGGCAGAGTTAACGTAATTCTTACGATGCAAAGATATCCCATCGTTAATGCGCAATTTCGTAATTGTTTTCTTTAACGCTGTACTTTTGAAACCACTCACGATTGTGTATGTTAAAATATAACGAAGTAATTGAAACTTAAATGTTTCGCAATTTTTATGATTTTATCTGTACATTCAAGTGGATCTTGAGGAGATGAAAATACATTACTGGCAAAAAAAAAACTGAGACAAATGTTTTGCGAAGCCAGTGAATCAAGATGTCTACTAGAGTTACTGTCGAATAAACGTCTGATTTATTTCGTGATAGGACATATTTGAGAGAACATTTGAGCTTCGAGTCACCTTGCCATGCCATAAGCAAGACATGTTGACATTTTGTGCAGACACGGCTAATAGACTATTAGGAGAACATCCTGCTAAATAATCTTTGCTATGTCTCCTTGATTTCGATTTTAAACGTCACTTAGATGCGCCTTCGATAGAATAAAACGAGTCATTTCTCTGTCACCATCTCTTTCTTTCTTTCTTTCTTTCTTTCTTTCTTTCTTTCTTTCTTTCTTTCTTTCTTTCTGGGTAAGGAGTAAGAGTGTCATAGTCTCCTTACTCATCCCCCCCTCCCAAACTATTGTCTTCCTTCAAAAGGGATAATTTTTGACAAAATTGCTTATGAGAAAAGTGGTTCGGTTTGAATAAACTTTTTACTTCAACAAAATAATTGTCTCATATTTAAAAATACATCAAGAGCAATCACAATTTCGCGAAACAATATATACATTTTTGCGAAACAATATCCACAATTTCGCGAAACAATATCTTGTTGGGAGATGAACAATGACATATAGATAATAAATATGTTAAAAAGAAAGTAATATAGCGAAAAACTAACATAAGCCCTTCTGTAAGAAACCCTTAGGGTAGCCTCCAACCATCCCAGAAACCATGTATTGCCCAATACCCCGTTTTTATAAATGTATTCACCTTGGTCCCTCCTGAACACAGCCACGATGCAGGCGAGTTCAGTAAAACTTAATCTGGGTGGCTCCAGCGTGTCTTCTTTATCTAAATGAACTTGTAGCTGAAATTTATCATCCTGACCGTACATCCTAAAGGGCGTCTTTTCTTCTGGCTTATTATATTTCACTGGCCATTAATTTTCTGCTAACAGCATTTTGTTTATGCATCTGGGGAATTATAGACATCTTCATAATATTTCACATACCAAATTGGTTTGCACGCAAGGAGATGAGGATGTAGAACTCGTTCCCTGCTTCATAACAAAGTAAACAATAAACGCGAGAGAAGGAAAGAGTGGGATAAAGAATGGGAGAAGCAGAGGGAGAGAGAGAGAGAAAGGGTGAGAGAGAAAGAAATATCAAGCGCACTTCCTGACTTTTTCTTCTTTTCTCTCAAATTCTTTCTGTTGGATCCAGTTGCAGCAACTCATCTTCCCCCTCCCTCCTACCCCCCGCCCACACCTAAAATTCATGGAAGACCTTCAGCAGCTCATGGCCACTGAAACCTATGAAATGCCGATTTCCTTCCTTCGTCCATTNAACAACAAACACAAACAGGAGCAATGTCCACCCTACCTCTACCTCCCTGTATTAGACAAATGAAGATCAGTGTTACCTGTTACAAAGACATACAGAAGCGGTATACTGTCAAGTTGTCGTATCTGCCCATTTATAAATCCTCGTTGTAATTTTTCACAAGCTGAAAAGACACACGCATTGGGAAATCTGAGCCCGTTTCTTCACACTCTTTGAGCTTAGAGCTTGGAGATAAATATAACGAATATGACCCTCTCAATTCGCAAGTTTGAAAAGAAAAATCTGGAGGAAAAAAGTCAAAGACTCATGGATTGGAATCCAGATATGAATCCCTTAATCCTATAATGAGATTTGCTCGTCTAAATCCCTATTTGCAGCTTGAACACTAACATGGTATGTTATTATTTCTCAGACACGCAGACCACTCTCACTTATTATACTTGCGCAGTCATCCGGGCATCGCAAACCACAACCCCAACAGTCATTACTTCCGCTGTCTACTTTCCCTTTACCAGTGGAGTATGATATGATCTGTTACATTGGCTTTTATTGGCTGATGCATCTCTTACTTCCGCCGAAGCGAGATCAGTGGCCGTATGCATAATCCTTACGTTGGTTAACGCAGTGCGGTAACCACGGGAAACTCCCAAACTATAAGTAGTGTTCACTGTAGTTAACGCAATACGTAATCTAGCGTAAGGATTATGCATACGGCTACTGATGACGCAATCACAATACTATAATTTACATCAGCTTTGTTGGAGTTGTCCTTATTGTTATTTCACGCCAGAGAGCCACAAAAAAAAGGGGAAAGAGTAGATCTATATGTGCATAGATATTTATCTCAGGCACCTACTGTGCGCTTTGAAAGCTCACCGTTTGAATTTAATGATTTCTAATTTGCTGTGAAGGTGAATTTTTATTGTTTAAAAATCTTAACGACTTATGATATTCGATGTCAATATTTTGAGCATTCGAATGTTAATCATTTGACGTGAATCGAATCCTGGCATGAACAGCAGAATTTGTGGAATCATTATTATCCATTCTCAACTCTGCACTGCTATACTGGGTCTTTTTTAGAGTATTCGAATGCCAATTCTTTGAAATTAATCGAATCATGTCATGAACAGCAGGATTTATGAGATCGATATTTTCCATTCTCAACCCTGTACTGCTATACTGGATCTTTTTTCTTTCAGTATTCGAATGCCAATCCTTTGACATGAATCCATTCGTGGCATAAACAGCACGATTCGTGGAATCGATATTTATCTATTCTCAAACCTGTACAGTTATACTGGATCTTGGAACACCGCAACACGATCCTTATCTAATAAAACCCGGCGGGAAATAGAAATTTCCATTACGAATTTTTAGCTAAGGAACGGCCTGGTTTTGAAGAAGAGGCAAATCTATTAAACGTGGGGCAGGTTCACTCTGCGTTGCTTTATACATGTACTTTCCCTTGTGCCAAGAACAGAAGGCAGCTAAAAGAGACTATGAGAAAAACATTGGTTTAGATTTTTTTAGAAATTATTCTTCACCATCCCCGCCTCCTGCCGACATGGTATTATATTTTAATTTATCATTATCTTTCAAAAGCTAAAACCCACGCAAACTTTGCGAGGATATTATCTCAGACAAACCCACATTCACACAGCACACTGAAATCCATAACAACACACCACACCTTAGTCTGATGCACTGTATTCTCCAACACAACTTAACAACAAACGAGCTTCCCAGGTTATGGCGTATCCAATCAGACCGCTTGATGGGCGCCCTGTTTCTCTTGAAAACTTAACGCGACAGAGGATAAAAAGTCCCCGATATAATAAACTGATGAAAAAAAAATCTAATAGGACATATTTTGTCGATTACACTTGACTAAACACTAGACGGGTATGTACTTTATTCACCTTAAAAGTTTGTCCAAGCTACGGCTGATGGTACGTGAGAAGTAGAACTTTTATATATAGATATCTTTCGGCTGTCTTAACCTTTCAACCAGCAGTCAACAACTCTTGAGCTTATAGGCCTATTTACACACACACACACACACACACCCACACACACACACACACACACACACACACACACACACACACAAAACAACTAGAAACTAATATTATCTTAACTGCAACATCATTTCCACCTCTCCCACCCTCGCCACTCTTGTTCTATATAAATGATCTTTCGCCAAATCATGTTACGACTGACTGACTGACTGACTGACTGACTGACTGACTGACAGACCAGGCTTTATCTCATGAGTGCACCTGCCATTGTAATGAAACGTATAGGTGTTACATGAAGTCGTTTCTCTTAGCTTTACTATAGTATGATGACGTTATTAGAGACTAGGTTGGATCCCCATTTCGCTCACATCTTAATTGCAACATCATTTTCACCTCTCCCATCCTCACTTCTGTTCTATATTAATGATCTTTCACCGACTCATGTTATGACTGACTGACTGACTGACTGACTGACTGACTGACTGACTGACTGACTGACTAACTGACTGATTGACAAACAGATCAGGCTTTATTTTTATGAGTGCACCTGGCGTTGTAATGAAACGCATGGGCGTTACATGAAACTCTTTTCCCTTAGCTCTACTATAGTATGATGACGTTATCACAGACTAGGTTGGATCCCATTACCCTCACGACAAGAAAGCGCCTTACATCACCACTTGTACCCAAAAGAAAACCTGCTACTAGCAGCATTCAACCTCAAACCGCAATGTTTCACATCAAGAGACAAGCGTTCTTGGCCATCCTGCCGACCGCAGCACGCAAGACTACACTAAAACAGCAACCAGACGTCAATTCTTTGAAGTTTGGACTGGAGACGGGGTGAAAATTGGCCCAGACATCTCATTTTCTTGTCCCAGATTCGACTCTAATGTGAAACTGACGACTAGGATTTCATTCTAATCTCTTTCGTCTGAAAAGGAAATCTGGGGCAATCATGGGATCTGCAGCGTGTTGAAATCGGTAACTCATGCATTTAAGATGTGGTGGGGGAGAGGGGCATTCAGGGGATGGCAAGGACGCAGTCAGGGGATGGTAGGGGCGTAATCAGGGAATTGTAGTAATGTAGTCAGGGCATTGTAGGGAGGTTATCACGGGACAGTAGGGATGTAGTCAGGGGATAGTAGGGGCGGAGTCGGAGTATAGTAGGGGCGGAGTCAGGGGATAGTAGGGACGCAGGCAGGAGATAGTACTTTAGTAGGGACGCAGTCAGGGGATAGTAGAGATGTAGTTGGGGGATAGTAGGAATGTAGTCACGGGATAGTAGGGACGCAGTCAGGAGATGGTGGGGGCGGAGTCAGGATATAGTAGGGACGGAGTCAAGGTAAAGTAGGGGCGGAGTCAGGGTATGGTAGGGGCGGAGTCAGGGATGGTAGGGGAGGAGTCAGGGTATGGTAGGGGCGGAGTCAGGGCATAGTAGGGGCGGAGTCTGGGATAGCGATGATTAAAGTGGAATTTACCTTTCCGAACCAACCAAGCAGCCAAGGCTAACAATGCCGTATTTGCCATGAATAGAGAGTGAAGCTTTAAGGCGTGAATGACTGAGCATTGCTTGTAGGTTTGAGTAAACAAGCGCTTTGACTGGAAAAAGAGCTGCAAAATAAATAAAAATCGAACATTGGCTGGTGTTATTTAACCAAGTGGACAAGTTTTTGGGGATTTTGTGTTTTTTTAGCTTCTGAAAGGCTAGTAAGCGGCTTTATCAATATAACCTATATAACCCGCTTGATTGCAACTCTTTGGGAACATGAAAAACGTCCGATTACAAATACTGTACTTATTGATTATCCAGTGACATCTATACAGAATGCATAGGCAGTCTGTCATCATCTGTGATGTTATGTGTAGAGACACAATATACGGACTACAATAACGCGGCGTTAACTGTATTTTGACCTGGTGAACATTAAATAAGTCCACTACATGCAGTGTCCACGCATGAGTCATTCCCGAGTATTCATGAAATTTTGCGTCCTTTGCTGGAGCGTGGGAAGGGGGTTAATGTTCAAGAATCCCAGAGAAAAAAAAGCCAGCAAAAGTCAACTGCCTTCTTATTCGAATGAAAAAAGTCAACAGAAAAAAAGTGAACTCTATAGTAATAGAGAGGTAACTTCAATGTGTATCAAATTATGAGTTTTTTCCTCGGTTGATTTACTTGTAGGTAAATGACAACTGACTTTTTCTGGTTGGCTGTTTTCGTAGTTCAAAAAAGGCAATTAATTTTTTTTCCCGGTTGACTTTCTCCTTGTGTAAAAACAAGACAACTGACTTTCTTCCTGTTGATTTTTTTTTTTTTTAAATCGAGCACCGAGGCACAAAGGTGCCTGCTTCCCTTTCTGCACCCTTTTAGCTTAAAATGGCCCACGAAGATCATCCTCTGAGATTTTAATAGTTTTACCACTCTTTCATGTTTACCAAATCGTTTTTCAAGCATGAAACATTTTAAGCACATGCCTGGCGAACCTTTCTGGTTCATCTGCCACATTTCAACATTTTGGGGTCAAAATAAGCCCGCATAGACAGTGCAGGGACGTAAGAAAATTGAGGATATGCCGAAAAATATTCATATTATAATAGGGTGAGGTCACAAATGCAACAGAGCACGGCAGAATAGAAACAAACAAACAAACAAACATAATGATAATCTGAAAGACATTGTCTTCTCCACACGTACCCTTTCTCACCCCTCCCCATAAATACTTCCCTTAATCTTATTCGGCTTGTTTTGCCGAAATGTATCTATGACCTTGACCTCAATACCCGATTAAGTGACTTACGCATTCATCTTGGCAACTTCTCACCTGCATCTGGTGCGCACACCTCTAGACCTCTAAATATGCATGAGTGTTTGCAATGTTTCATTATAATCATTACATTTTTCCCTATCAATGGCTTCTCCAGCTTGCCTCAGCACGGGAAAAAAAGGAAAGAAGTATTCATCTCGTCCGCGTTGAGCTATACTGTTGTAACGTTTCATAACAAAGCATGGAGTTCATGTAATGTCTATGTACTTCATTACAAAAGCCCTACCGCCATTTTCGCCGATGCCGAGTTGCGTGGGTGGTTTAGTTTTTGTATTAGGGAAGGCATTATATTTCTTAAAACAATTCTTCCTTGTCAAGACTTTTTTTTTTAACTGCCAGTTATTGTTTTGAATTTACTGATATAGATAATATATATTATATATAGATAATATATATCTTCTTTGTCAAGCCAGTTACTGTTTTCAGTTTACTGAAATAAAAGTTGTGCTGCTTTCATGGTCAGAATACAAGGGTCAAAGGTCGTTTTGTTGAAGGCCTTCGCCACATCAGAAATTCGGGGTTCAGGCGTGCAATCGCTTTCGAAGAATGGGTGTTGTTAGTGATTCCATAATTTAGGTCTTATAAATAATGCAAATATTGGTTTCACTTTGTTCAGTACTTTAAACCATTTCTAGTGGCTTCATCAGAATACATCTAAGAGCTCAAAAACTTAAAGGCCCACCCGGGATATAATGGGACACTGATCGTTTTTTAATTCAATCCCACGCTTCACATCGGAACCCATTTTTCTGTATGTTACGAGTAGGGCTTATGGAGTTTGGATACCGCAAGTTTACCGTTTCTCAGAACGTCTCGGTAAAGAGAAAAGCTATGAAAAACGTCTGGTGTTTGAAATAGGAAAGCAAATCCGTCTGAGTCAAGGCAGTGATCTCAGCCTTTGTAAGATGGGTAGCGCAGCTTTGAGGACCCATCAGTTTTACGAAGTAATAAGGCGTCTTCGTGCTAGTAAAAGAGTTGTACCCGATGCCGTGGTTATTTTTTTTTTTTTAAATCTCAAACTTTAATATGTTACATTATAGAGTTAAAGTCAGCAGTGCCGAACTATCTGTAATAGCTCATATTTCTTTGCCGGTAAAACGGGAGAGGTCACTTGAATAAATGTAAAAGGACGGAGGTGGGGGAGGGGAGTG
>JAWQUT010000289.1:764812-777046 GCA_033807755.1 Ellobium chinense | reverse complement strand
GTGATATTGCGCCCTCAGCAAAATGATGCCCAATTCAATTCTGTGGGACGCAGCGTATCCTTATCTTTATCTGGTCATCTTCTCCACGTCTTGCCTCTCCTATATTCAGTCTATCACACTCATCTTCAGTATGAAATTTATCTGCATCATTTCATGTAAGCTTTCCTTTTCCCCCATTTTCCCTCACGTCTTTCACTTCTTCCTTCATTCCTCTCGGTCTCCCTCTCATCTTGTCTTCTTTCTTCTCTTCCACCTTCCTCTCTTCCTTCCTTCTTTTTGTCTGTCCTTCCTGAATACATAAAAGGCATCTCACTTTCATCCATATATATCGTCTCCGCGCATGTTTATCTGAAAGCTTCATTAACTCCTCTTCATCTCTACTCATCTCTCTGCAACTGATCTGTCTGTCTGCTTACCTGCATACCTGCCTGTCTGTCTGCCAGCCTGCATGCCCACCTGCTTGCATATCTATTAACCTGCCTGCCTATACCCCTACTTCCATCGTACTCTTGTCTGACAATTTCCTCGCCTGACTTATTGTTTGTTTGCTTGCCTGTCTGTCTGTTTAACTGTCAGTTCCAGTGAGTTTAACTGTCAGTTCCAATGAACCGTTGGCAGTGTCATCAGATTTTTCTTCTACTTTTTTTTTTCTTTTTCTTCTTGCTGTTAATATCTTCCAATCTATCTTCCTTCCTTCTTTCATCTTTTCTTTCCATTTTCTTTCGCAGACTTTGATTTCTGGAAAGAATTCCGAATAAGACCCACACCTTTCACTGGAACGCATGCTTACTAATACATCCTAAACCTAACCCCTAAAGAACCCTAACCCTACCTTTAAGCCTAACCTTCATGCCCATCGAGCCAGGAACACCAGTCGAGGTGAACCACTAACCCTAAAGTCCGTGGGGACAGGATCGTCAAGTGTGAATCTCAGCCGCATTTTCCTCGCCGGTATCGTTCTATCTATCTTCCTTCCTTCCTTCTTTCTTTCGTCTTTTCTTTCAGTCTTCCCCAAACCTCCATTTCGCAACATTATCTCCCCTACCGCTTTCAAGGGACACAATCCACGCCAAGACGAAACCAGTCCGAGAGTTCTCAGCCCTTACATATGACGACGGGAAGACGCTTTCCTGATGACCGCTCACATTCCACTGAGTGACACTGGATTTCAATCCTTTAAGCACGGCTTGGCCATTACCAGCTCGGCTTGCACTGGTAGTAGAAATGACGATGTTGGTGGTGCCTTTGATCGTGGTATTGGTGGTGGTGGTGGTGGTGCTTGTAAAGTTTTGGGTTTTTTTTGGCACCATTTTTCCTTGCAGCAGTTTCCAGGGCCAATGGTATAATGCATAGTATGCATGATCCTTAGGTTAATTTAACGCACTGCGGTAACCACAGGAGACTTCCGAAGCATTTGTTGTGTTCCTTTTAGTTAACTCACTGCGTTAACTAACATATGGATTATGCATACGGCCACCAAATCCCTTCACATCTTTTCATCCCATTAAATGAATTTGCATTACATCCTGAAGAAGAGACACATAGCAGTCTCTGCAATCATCTTATTGCATCTTCCGCTTAATCGCATCACTTTTCAAATAACAGAATGCTATTGGATAATCCCATCTCCTTCTACAAATAACCTTTCGAAAGTTTCTGTTGAGTTGCAATTATGCGGACTCAACTGTCGGGTTGCTGTAATATTGCATAGGATATCATTCATCATTATTTGTAAACACTTTCTTATTAAAGTGATTCACTTCGTGTAACCTTTACTGGTCGACGCTTTTGATTCAAAAAATTTTCCCTGGCATAAACGATAATGGGGATAGAGTTAACAGGAAACTGTAAACAATGCAAAACTAGCTGAAAATAGTTAAGAAGTTAACACTCTTGTTGCAGGTGTTTTGATAAGGCTAAAACATCTACCTGACAGTCAAGATTTAAACGCCAAAATAAAAAAAAAAGATGACGGTGATAGCAATATGGATGAGAACAGAATTAATAACAAGAGTGTAAATGATAATGCTGAAGATAATGATGACGATAGTGTGTGTGTGGTTTGTATGTGTGTGTGTACGGATGTGTGTGTGCGTGTGTATGTGTGTGTGTTATGTTTGCGTATTATGTCAGTATGACATTGTATGTTAGTTTTATAGCCTACCAGAGTTCATTATTGATGTATTGTTTGAATTTTGTCTTTATGCACTTGTTCAAGACAAATTTCCGGTAGGATTAATAAAGTTTATCTTATCTTATCTTATCTTAAACTGATGGGGGGTGATGATGAAGATAAAGGTGAAGATGATGACGGTAGTTGTGTAAACTGACGGTGATGAAGATGAAGATGAGGATGATGACAGTAGAAGTGTAAACTAATAGTAATGATGATGATGATAATGATGGTAGTAGTGTGATGCGAAGGTGATGAAGATGATGATGACGGCGGTATACAACAGAATGCAAGAACGGCTTACATTCTTCCGTCGAAGTTATGACACAAAGTTGAAAAGTAGATGACTTTCCTTGCTAAATGTTGCTGTAATGTACGTCTCCAACACAACTGCTACAGTATCTAACGTGTAGACTTATTCCGCAATTAGCACAATACGTTGTCAACAGTAACTGATGATGGTGGTGGTGGTGGTGGTGGTGGTAGTGGTGATGATGGTCGTAGATTGAACTGGTGGTGATGATGATGTCGGAGGTTGTGTAAACTGATGGTGATAATGACGGCAGTATACAAAAGAATACAAGCACCGCGTATATCCTTCCGTCAATGTTGTGATACAAAATTGAAAAGTAGATGGCTTTCCTTGCTAAAATGTGCTATATTGTACGTCTACACCTCAACGTCTACAGTACTTAACGTCTAGACGTATTCCGCAATTAGCACAGAACGATTGTCAACAGTAACTTAAACACAACAGAAAAAAGCTTTATTTGACGCTGATGATGATGGTGGTGATGATGATGATGATGACGACGATGATGATGAAGGTGGTGGTGGTAATGGTCGTAGAGTGAACTGGCGGTGATGATGTTGTCGGAAGTAGTGTAAACTGATGGTGATAATGATGATGATAATGACGGCAATATACAAAAGAATACAATCACCGCGTATATCCTTCCGTCGATGTTAAGACACAAAACTTAAAAGTAGATGACTTTCCTTGCTAAATGGTGCAGTAATATACCCCTCCAGCACAATGTCTACAGTATCTAAAGTCTAGACTTATTCCGCAATTAATGCAAAAAGGTTGTCAACAGTAATTTAGACACAACATAAGAAAGCTTCATTTTCTCTCCCGGAAATGAAAAGAAAACACCAGGAAAAAGTCAAGAAACACTCGTGTAAATATCCACCCGCTCATGATCGATTACCTTTATAACCTCAAGTCTTTCTGTCTAGCATCTACCTTCTCCTAACCCTCTTTCTCTATTTCCAACTTCTTCACGATTCCAAGTCCTGTTTGGGAGCCATTTTGTCTACGAATGACGTCACACAGCCCTCGTTATCGCATCCACTTGTCGTAATATTGTCGACAGAAACGTCTAAGCGAGCAGCCGTTAAAGTGTCAGTGGCATATTATAGTTGTGCAGCTGGAAACGAGCTCCCAACAGGAGGGCTGACAAACTCCAGGACGTGTGACGCAGTAACATCAATTATGCTTGGTTTACAGGAAGTAATATAAATCATGGTTGTCTTACAGGAAGTAATATAAATCATGCTTATCTTTAAAGAAGTAATATAAATCAAGCTAGTCTTGTGGCTTTTGCCTTCGTTGTCTCAAAAGGTACCTAATCATGCTCTACCTAGTAGAAGGCAGAGGAGCTGTTTCATGCGAATCTGGAATTAGGATGGATTATCTAAACATCCTGATGGACTGATCGACTGATCGACATAATGAATGATTCCTACTTTTAATAATGACTGAATATGATCTAATAACTGATCGAGCTCAAATATTAAATGATGATTTGCTTTATTGACTTGAAATATTTATTGATGGAGTGACACGTTGAAAGAATCACTGTTTCATTGATAAAAATTGACTTGCTAATTGGCTTATTTGAAAGATTGTACTGATTGATTGATTGATTGATTGATTGATTGATTGATTGATTGATTGATTGATATTGATTGATTGATTAAGTGAGTGGGTGGGTAGGTGGGTAGGTGGGTGAGTGAGTGAGTGAGTGAGTGAGTGAGTGAGTGAGTGAGTGAGTGCGTGCCTTATTCACAGAGCTTTGACTGACTCAAGGTTAACACCCGGACCAAAACACATCATCCACCCATCACTCGTAAAACGAAGAGACAAAAGACGACAGGAAGAAACATTATAATACGAAAACAAAGTTATAAATAATAACTAGTCTAGCACATAAAGTCAAGAACAAGGCGACTTCTTGAGACAAAAAAAAACAAAACAACCAAGCAGCAACGATCCTGTAAAGAGTATTTCAGTTGCATTATATATGTTAGTCTCCAGCAATTTGTTCAAAGGTGTGTTGATAGGTAGCCCTGGTGTTTGGCAATTAGTGCGATATTCAATCTCTATCTGCCAGACTGCTTAACATCTTGCTGACATACAAATGCCTGACTGATTAGGCGCAAGCATACAAATAGCTTGGCAGCTTTCTTAAGCCAGGAAAAAACAATACTAATAAAAGCCACCGGAATGTGCTTTCTACAGCACACTGTGGTATGACGGCTAAAGAAAAGATGTTTGCGTCATACGCAGTAGGGAAGTGGAATTGATTTTGTCATCAACCGACTAAAATTCTACATGGCAATCCTTTTCCTATATAATATGTAAATAAAAGCAGTAAACTACGGATTGTCTTTGGCGGGCAGCAGTTCTGTAAGATATCTATCCATAATTGTATAGCTACAGTTGACTGCAGCGTTCCTCTCCCTTCAAAGAACGCTTCTTGAGTGCCAAAGTGCAACTCAAAATCTCCCTCAATCAGTTTTCTAGTGAGACTAGATCAGAACAGGCAACACAGTAAGCAATCAAGATGGACGTGCCAATTTATAAATAAACCAGGAAGTAAGAGACTTGTGTGGACCAATAAAAAGCAAATGTTTCAAATCTCTGCAACCATTCAGATTCCTCGTTTTGATGCAGTTTGGTTTTGATTGTATCAACTCAATTCTTTAAGATACCTATCCATAACTGTATAGCTAAATTTGACTGCGACGTACTTTATCGTTTAACGAATGCTCAATGAGTGCTTAAGTATTATACAACTCCAATCTCCCACATACATATCCTACTGCGCCAAGTCTTGACCGATCGGATTGAGTGAACTACAGTGAATTACGGTAAAACTTTGAGGTTTCCCGTAGTTACTGCAATGTTTTAATTAAAGCAAAGATCATGCAAATCGTCACATGTACGTTTTAGCATATAAAAATAGACCCGAAAGTAAGTGACCCGTGTTATACAATGAAAGCTAATGTTTCAAATGCCAGCACGCCAAGCAGATTTCTCAACATGATGGAGTTTGATTTTGATTAGCTATGAGAAGTTGTGCTCATATTTTCTGATTTATTCATGAATGATAGCAATCTTCCTTATATCCCTTATGCGGGGCATTATGTAGATCTATGTCAGCTGAATTTTTATATCATTTGAAGAAATTTTTATTCATGAACCTTCACTGAATTTACCTTGCCATTCACAGCTGTACATTCATTAGTCTAGCATCCACATTAGGAAGACATATCAAACAGTGTTTGGAATGAAAACAGCCGCTCTATAAGCGTGCCAGAAACGATTCCCACAATAAAGATAAACGTCTTGTGAAAGTAGCTTCATATTTTGAACATATATCACACACGAAAAAAAGTTCAGAAAGCTCATTTACACCTTTCCACAAAATGGCTTCATGTTTTGAACAATTCAGAAAAATATTTATCATTCACTCCTTTCTTCCTCTTCCAATCTTCTTCAATCGTACAACTGAATTAACGCTGTAGTTCAGAATTATCGTTTGGGTAAAAACATGTGACAATATCATTCCCAAAAACATCATTCATAATCAAGATGAATACTTGAGAACTTTTCCTGAAGATAATATTTTGAAGAACAAATCTTAAAAAAAAACCATCAAAGTCCACTTGGAATCTAAGGACAAGAAACTATCTGGAGCGGTGTGGCCGAAAGGTTACGGCGTTGGACTCAAAATCTAAAGATCGTGGGTTCGATTCCTGCCATGGTCATCTTGTATGCATCTTGGACACATTTTCCTGAGTCCACCCGGATGTGAAATGGATACCTGACTATATGCAGTGGTCGATATCGTGGGAATGGCAGCGTTCCGCGTCTATAAGTAGTAGCGGCATGGTACGCTTCACAAGGAGCTGAGAAAACCACAGAGTGATCTGACCTGTCAGGGTAACGACAGTGTGAAGCACTAATAAATCACATTAATTATTATCATTCTATGTCTTAACCTGAAGGATCTCTTAATTTCTTTGGCATCTTCCATTCTGCGAGCACTGAAAACTTCATTTGGAGCAATGCCAGCAGAATGCAATTTCAGATAAGCTTTGACTTAACAGCAGTTTTGGCAGCTTCTAACTGGAGTTAATTTATCATTTAAATAACTACCGAAACTAAGCTTGCAGTGCTGTCTTTTTGGGTCTGAAAGAACGCATCTAGTCTATATACCGTCACCTCGATACAAAGCAGTTTGTAAAACTGCAAACACTGTAGTTTTAATATCTTACATTCCATACAAAGACCTGTTTGCTTGGGTTTATAGGGCATTGTCAAACATACATGATACATTACTTCCACAAAATTTAACAATTAATAAAGAAATATGTGCACTTTACTTCTCATTATGAGGAGTGCCTTAAGATCTCTTTCTTAACCTGCCACTCAGGCTCTCTACACGTAAATTGGACCAGGTTTAATGTCGTGTTGCCACGCTGGTCATTTGGTTTTCTTCTTCAGAGAGAGAGAGAGAGAGAGAGAGAGAGAGAGAGAGAGAGAGAGANAGAGAGAGAGAGAGAGAGAGAGAGAGAGAGAGAAAGAGAGAGAGAAAGAGACAGACAGACAGACAGACAGACAGAGAGACAGAGCGAGAAAGAGAGAGAGAGATTTCCTCCTATCATTCCCTGAGCACGATGCTGGAAAGTTAAGTGGGATAATAATAACAATAATAATACTCATAATAAAGAGGAGTTTTATAAAGCCTCACCCCCGAAACGCTCGCGGCGCTTTACAGCACATACACTACTAGCAGACACGCGCATCTTTTTATATTCTATTCTATTCTAGATCCATTCTATTCTAAATTTATTTATTTATTTTTATTTATTTATTTACAGACAAGCCCTTGAAGTCGGGGACAGACAGGTCGGGGTGCACTGTCTTCATTTGTTTACTAATATCATAATAATAATATTAGAGGTAAATTCATCAGTCGTATGTATTAGAATCAAATGTTATAAAGTCGCTTCATCTTGACCCGGGCTTCATTATATGAAAAGGAAGTGCCTAATCACACAACTTATAAAACTGACACCTCTTGTCACGTAATACAATTAGAAATTTAGAAAAACTGGGAAAGTGCTTTACACGTTTCAAATAGTTCAGGGATTATTAAAAATTCATTTTGTAAGGAATGGATAATTTTAACTCGCTCATCAATTAAAGAAAAAGGCATAAAATAACAAAATGATATATAACCTCACTATCAGAGTTGCATATTTTACATATTTCAGATTTACTCGTATTTTTCTTTTTAAAAAAATCTTGTTCTATGCCAAGCGTGTTTGATCTGGCACGAAACTTCTTATAATTTGGGGGGAAAAAAAGACATTTTACCCCACATTTTATTTTGCTTTTCAACAGTTTATAGAAAGTTATTTTCTCCTACGTAGGGACAGAATGGCTTTTTGGAAAGCCATTTTACCCTAACTGATGAGAAAAATCCTTACAAGTGGCAGCACTGTTCTAATGGCGCCGATGACGCATGGTCTAGTACACGTCAGTTTGCGCATGAGTGGAAAGAATAAGCCCAGTTTCCGACATGATCAAAGGCGGAGAACCACTTATAAGGACATGGTTGATTTCTTCTTAATTGTGATAATACTTCACAGTTTAAGATCTCACACGGAATCAATCATCGTTTCGATACGCTCGACGTTTTCACAAAACACTGTAAGTAAGCAGTGCTTAGTTGTTTATTTGTTGGAGGTTTGCTGATGCAATTCGGCCGAGCTGTTCGAGAGCACTATTATGGGTCGTGCAGTAAGATCGATATCATTATACCCAGTCTGAGCGTGCGATTAAGAAAAGCTGGCGAGAAACTAGACTAATTAGCTTCCTCATAAGAGCTTTGAGTTGAGCAGGGTGAATCATAAGGTGATTAGAGACAGACAGACAGACAGACAGACAGACAGACAGACAGACAGACAGACAGACAGACAGACAGACAGGATGGCAGGCAGACAGTTAGATAGACAGACAGACAGACAAGCCAGCAGACAGACAGACAGACAGACAGACAGAAAACCAAGCAGACAAGAGGCAGGGAGACAGGCATGCAGGCAGATAGACACGGAAATGGCAAACACACACAGGGAGCCATACAACAATAATGTCGTACATGTCGTGCAGAATGAAAATAATTCTATATCGTGGCGTTACGTATGTATTCCACCAGCGGCCATTTTGTTATGTCGTACCCAATTCAGGACTTTTGGACGCCATTATGATTAGCTTGTTAAACGAAATCTCCGGCTATTATTGAATATCGTTGTCAAAACTAAAGCAAAAAAAACCAAAAAAACCTGCTTTTATAGGGTAGCCTACACTGTTTCTGGAACATGGTTTCCACCTACGTAGCTACTGTTGAAACTGGAGGCGGGCTGGGAACCGGAAGTAACCACGGTGCAAGACATGGATGACGAGGATGTAGGCATCGTTTGCTCATTAAGGTATAGCGTTTCAGACCAAGTTTACATAAGCGAAGCAAGGCTCGAGTAAAACCACAGATCATTTAAGGAAGACTGATTTCGCAGTAGTTTTTTTGCACGATATACAAATAGATTAGATGTATAATGGGCAAATAATGACGAACACTGGACATGAAAAGGCTACACCATTCGACTTGCTTTAAGCGATGCCGGTTTTAGAACGCTCTATAAGTATACAGTTGGTTATAAAATAACAAATCCACTGATACAACGATCACCCCGTGTCTGAATAGAGAAAGCTCGCTCTAAAGGTCTTAATATAGAACAGTTTGTTACAAAAGGGTTGCTGTTTTTCTGGTTCGTATTAAAAGGAATCGCCATCATGGTTTGCAATGTCCGTGAAGAAATTTGTCATATCAAAATCTGATATTTTCTCATCACACGATACCACTGTGTACAGATGGAATTTTCTATCAGAAAAGATCTGGAAATAGACACATATACATGGTTAAAGAAGGAATACGTAAATCAGCCTATATTAACTTAAAACGGCTACAACATACATTTGATCATAACCAGCTATACCTCTAAAGAAATGGAATGTACTGGTATGTGAGAATGAGATTTGCCGATGTGGGTATTGCTATGTAAGTATATTCTGTGAGTGCGAATTTTGTCTGTTGTTATCTTTGATACATGATAAGATTATGAGATTGATTGTTAGATAGGTAAAATAAATCTACGTCTTTCTTTTTGCAAAGCACTTAGGAGGATAGGGGAATGGACTAATTATCTGTGTATATTATCATTATTAGTAGTAGTAGTAATAGTAGTAGTAGTGAGGGTAGTAGTTGGAGTGGGGGTAGTTGTAGGAGTAGTAGTTGAAGCAGTAGTAATAGTAGTAGTTGTAGTAATAGTAGTAGTAGTAGCAGTAGTAGTAGTAGTAGTAGTAGTAGTAGTATATTTCCTGCATGGACAACATAGCATTGATATTTCGTAGACATGCACACTGCTTGCCTAATTGTGCCTCAGGAATCCGATTTTAACTCTATTGGCATGAAGATGCCTCACTGCAATCTATTTCGGTAACGCTTGCACTACATGGCATGTTTATTTTGCCTCGGTTTTTATAAATGATATACAGGCTCAGTTCATCAAAGAGGAGAAACAGATAGAGATAACAAGGCGAAAGTGTGAAATTGAAAAGCCATGATGCAACATACTAGTCTCGGCACGGGCGTAGCTTCACCTAACATGCAGAGGCGTAACATGTCGTAATGGAATGTAGTCTATTACAGTTTGTTTTTTTTTAGATTGGATTCCATTCAATTGCAGTCTGCATCATTGCCAGTGTCATTAACTGTAACATTGTTTCAAATGACTTTATAGGCTTAAACTGGCACAAACATTTATGAGAGTATTATCTATTAAAAAAAAAAAAAACCCACATGTTCCACAATACACCTAATTGACAACTACACATTACAACTTAGTCTAAAGCACTGTGTACGTCTTTGCATCACCACCTAATAAGAAACGGGCTTCTCAAGCTGATTGAGCCATTTAGAACACGACTTGATAGACGCCCCACTTGACTTTAAAACTTCTCCGCAACAGACGATGAAAAGTGCCCAAAATACTAAAATACTAAAAGTGACATAGGACATTCAATTTTATTTGATAAGGACCTATATAGGAATGTATTTTATATCCTAGATTCATCTTATAACTTTTTTCCTTGCTTCCACGTAACTGCGACTGCTGAACGAAGTCAATCGTTTATAAAGCAAAGGAGCCGCATTCTTTAATACAGAAACTGAGTTATTGCATGTAAGAGGACTCTTATTACTTACTGCACTCACTGTGAGGGATGCCTATAAACTGAAGTAATATCCGATTATATATAACTACCTCTCAAACTTTGCCCCTGATACTGCTGCATATCACTTCTCGCGATAGACCAGACATTTTATGAGTATCGATACTTCCCGTATTCTCCACATCGAATACAGATATCAAAACTCTTCGGAATTTCGATACTTTTCGATACTTTTTCGATCGTATTCCCATAGTATCAGTCAAAACGTTTTGATGCTTTCAGTGTATGCATCCTGCTGTCTAAGTTTGCGCACTGGCAGAAAGTCCGGGAAATCCCCAAAAACATCAATGATGTTTTCTGTCGTAACCATTAGTCGCAAAGTTAAATAACATTGTGCGTACGGCCTCAGGTGTCTATGTTATTCTGATGTTTAATCTATTCTTTCTATTTCTATTCCTTCCAATTCTCAGTGCTGGTTATACTTATGTACCGAAAGAATTCAAATATACATGACTCCAAACAAGCTTACACTTTGTATCGTAATTTAAACAAAGTCTCAATGCTTTCGATACTTTTAGCTGGAAAACTGAATGAAGCGATCCTTGAAAAATTCAGCTATCAGCCCGCACACCCCTTTCGTGTAGATAAAAAGAAAAAACAAGAATTCTTGACACTTGGCAGAAATGTGAGTTCCAATAAATGCTTTCTAAATTGGCAGCACTTTGTTTTTAAGTAGTGTGGATAGCTTTCAAGATACCTGCTCTTTTAGTTGGAAAGATGCTTGTGTTAAATGAATGTTGTTTTAGGTGCAGAGTTGAATTCTGAAATTGGAAGATTGAGGAGTGAGTCTTTGACGACAAGATTGAGATTTTGAAGTTGGGGGGAATGTTGGAGGAGAGGAAGAGAGTGGATAGATCTGTTCAGAAACAGTTTACATCAAAGAAATTGCTGCAGAGAGAGAGAGAGAGAGAGAGAGAGAGAGAGAGAGAGAGAGAGAAAGAGAGAGAGAAGAGAGAAAGTGAGAAAGAGAGAGAGAGAGAGAGAGAGAGAGGAAACAGACAGACAGACAGACAAACACACACACACACACACACAAACACACACACACACATATAGACGTACACACTCAAACAGATATGCGACAGACAGACAGATGGGGGCCAAGATGCCAGGGAGACAAATAAGCAAGCAGACAGGGAGAGGAACTAAGAATATAAATGGGGAGAATATGATAAAATTAATATGGGAAATGGAAAGACAAGGAAAATCGATGCCGATAATAATGATATACATGCAGACAGAAAGAATGAAAGGCAGACAGATAGACACGGTAGAGAGAGAGAGAGAGAGAGAGAGAAAGAGAGAGAGAGAGAAAGAGAGAGAGAGAGAGAGAAAGAGGAGGTATACAACAACCCAACCTTAAGCTGTGAAAGTATTTTATTTCACTGCCCCCTTCCCTGCGTTTCCCCCTCCCCCC
>JAWQUT010000289.1:721289-746101 GCA_033807755.1 Ellobium chinense | reverse complement strand
ATGGATGGATGGATGGATGGATGGATGGATGGATGGATGGATGGGTTGGTGGGTGGATGGATGGATGGATGGATGGATGGATGGATGGATGGGTGGGTGGATTGATGGATGGATGGATGGATGGATGGATGGGTTGGTTGGTGGATGGATGGATGGATGGATGGATGGATGGATGGATGGATGGATGGATGGATGGATCAACAATCAGCATAGGAACTACAAAGAGAACAAGAGATTTCACTAAAACACATAGACTAGAGAGAATACTGGGGCACGAACTAAGATAGTAGTTTCAGTAGTAACAAGAAAATAAAAAACGGGGGAGCGAATCAAATCGAGTGAGGAAAAAGGAAAAAGGAAGAGAAATTGAACATGAAACGACAAAGTAAAGCGAATCTGATTTCTCTCCCCCCGCTGGGTTGGCTCCCTTGGCGCCCAATTTCCTTCTATCTCTGCCAATATTGTCTTGTCCCTGATAAGCGGTTTGGCCCCCAAAGGATGAACAATGTCCTTTTAATTGACATCTGGACGTTGCTGAATGGCCGTGGCAAGCTTACACAATCCTGATCAAGTCCACTAATTGATTACTTGCAAGTTCCGACGCGGCGTCCTGCTGCGCAACCAGCCGTCCATTTTTTAACGGGCCCGTATAAGAAATAGTTTGAGACTTGCCACTATGGTCATGTCTCTTTTTCTCTACAGCGAGAGTTTTTTCGTTGTTTTTTAGTTTTGTTTTTTTTTTGTACATTTTCTTGTTCCTGATGTTGAAGCAAATTTCCCGGAAAATATTTTATAATTTTACTGTTAATTACAAGAAAACGAAGCATTTTACACATTTTATACCCGTTTTTTTTTCACGACTTTTCCCAACAACCTAGGAAGACCTATTTTGCCCGGCGTAGCGGAAAATGGCTTTTTGTAGGAGAAAAATCCCTTCGAATGGCAATGCTGAACGGGTGGCCTACATGTCGTTTTCTAAAATCGTCCAAAGACAATTTGGCGCGAGAGTAAGGGGTAGACATCTAACTGGCGACTGCGCAGGCGCATGCGTCACTTCAGTAGCGGAAATTGGCTGCCATCAAGACTACAAGTCTCCGGTAACTGATAATTGTGAGGAAACAGTTTCTTTGGCTGGTGCCAGCGCTTGCTTCATTAATGATAAAATTTGATCGGAAATCTCTGACAGTGAAGGGTATTTTTTTTTCTTGTTTGTTTGTTGTTAGCAGCGACAGAGATGAGATGTGTGTGGCAAAACCTTGGGTACGGGAGGGTTACAGGATGTCGGTCTAAGAACAGAATTTCACTCTGTTTGCAAGCCAGGTTATTAGAACTACGTGAAATCAGGGGGTCATCCTTTACTTTTCGTACTTTTAAACATTTATCCGGCAAGCTGTACAATGTTATGAACCACTACTGGAAGCTAAATGCACCAAAGGTAAGAACTTAGATCTATGTCCACAAAATCAGTAACAAAGGTGCTGATGCATTTCAAATTTTAGATGAAAACTAAAACTGGGCTGCGTTTCTCATGTATTCTTCGACGTCAATTTGAGTATGATTTGAGATCATTTTGAGTATGACGAGGCCGTCCCTTGGACACCGGACTTCGCTCATTGGCTGTATGGCCCGTATCATATTCAAAATGACGTCAGTTCATACTTGAAGACCTAAGAAACGCAGCTCTATTTACTGTTTTGGCATTTTCATTAAACGGTGCACCAAAAAGCACCAACAAATCACGTTCAAGATACTGGTAAGTGTGCGAAGGTTTCCTACGAGGGTTTAGGACCAAAGAGGTATTTCTCTGCTTAGAACACACATTAAAGTAGACTGATTTCCCCGTAGAGGATTTTGCACTGCTTTTTGCGTTTGCCAGTTTATATGTAAGAGCGACAAATATGTCCACGTACAAATACTCCAACATGTGAGAAATTAGTAGCAAAAAGTAAAACTGAACCATCATTGTTCAAAGTCATCATAATAATATGATGAAATAGAAAGGGGATGTGTTTGTGTATGTGTGTGTGTGTGTGTGTGTGTGTGTGTGTGTGTGTGTGTGTGTGTGTGTGTATGTATGGGGGTAACATGGAGAACATATTCAGACAGTTTTCGAACAAAAACTTTCTGAACCTTAAAGCTGGTTTAAAATATAGATTTTAAGGTTATGTAATTAGTTTGTGCCGAAGGTAAACTAATAACTAATTCAGAGTGGTATTCAGTGTGAATTTGTGTTTCTAAAGGGCAAGCCAAATAAATATAATGTGGTTATCATGTAGGATAAGTTATGCTGACGCTGTTAATAAATGGGCTTGAATAATTATATTTTGCTTTTTGACATCGTATTCCATGAATTATAGACAGTAAATTACTGCCAAGCTTGCTTGCAGAGACATATTTTTCTTCATTCAATTAAGAAGCAAATTGAATTACTGGGTACAAAAACCTCAAAAGGAGAAATCAGTGCACCTTTACAGTGCACAATTAATTCTATGTGCAGCACATTCGAAACCCAAGAGCACCTTGTGCGCGATTTCCTTTGATGAAAATGGCGAGTTTTTATACCTCTCCTACTAGCGTCAATATGATACAGTGAGTACTTCTGTTTCTCAGCAATTTAGCATTAAATTGCAGTCTGTAGCTAAGACTGCCGATTTCAGTTTTGGTCCTTGATGCATATAGATATCATTTATGAGCCACAATCTTGTATAGCACCTTGAACAAGGTAGAGTAAAGGCAGGTCATTGCGCTAGGGCTCACTCATTTGGCTTTCTTGCAGCCTGATGTTGATCTTCAAGGAGGAAAAGAAAACAACAGTTTTCAACTTCTGTATCACATGGAAGGTTTATCAAGCTAACGGAAAGCGAAAATGGTGACCACTAGCACAACCTGAGGTCTGTCGCAACGACCTGCTTTTACTCCAGACCCCTTTTGTTTCTTGGGTGGTATCTAAATATCCAGAAAAACAAACTGCTGGACAAAACTCTTGTACCGGGATTATGAGGATCCAAGATGCGGTGCACCAGTGTACATAGTTTCTCTTTCAGACACAGATCGCGCTGAGAAGAAAATAGGTTACGATGATATAGCCCCATAAATATGAATGTCCATATTTCACTAATTTCCTACAAAAGTACGGTCATATTTAATAGGCTTCATTTATTGCAATGACTTTAAAAAAAAACCCCAAAGTATTTCACATGGTGGACCACAAATACTGGAATGTGCGACATGGTGACATATCGAGGTATTGTTGAATGAACAACGATACTTTCAGCCCCGCTCCATCTCTGTCTGCCTTTCTATATTATTATAGTCTGTGCCTAAATCCAGTAATTCTCCAGTGCCCGAGGTCTTAACCACGTGAAACAGTAATATTATATTCTATCGTTCGCTCTTCGCGTTCGAATGCGGCAATATGCATGTCCTTGCAGAACGTTGGACGCGGCGGTAGAATTTTGAACCCCAGTGGCAGCTGGTCGACCAGCAGACAACAAGTGCAATGGTCATTATTCGTAACAATGGCCACGCAGCCAGCGGGAGGCTGGACCCAACGCGCCTCGCGCTACGAGTGTTAATATTGCTTGCAAGGTATTGTGTGCTTACGGTCAACCAAAGAGACCTTCATCAAATGGAAACAGCACAGAACTCATAATAACAGGTGACACAAGTTAATGCAACCACAGATATTCTTAAACATGTTTTCTTTCGTTTAATTCGTAACCTGAAAATGCACGTAGTTTCAACATATATTTTGTAAATATTTGACTTATATCTACCCAAATGACTGTCGACAAAATGAGGTCGAATAGTACGTATCACTAAGCTTTCAATTAAAGAACAGATGGTATGATTAGTCAAGTGCTAGATTTAGGTCTGTTATCAATGCAACACGTGGCTTGTTTACAAAGAAATGTGGTATTTCATAATAGTGTTTTCCCAGAACTTCGAGTTCGCGAAATGATAACAGGAATGAAATTTCATCGCAAGTTGAAAATACTGTCGACTCCGTTTCATGGCAACTCTTAGCTCCTATGGAGCATAGAAAACTGTTGCAGTTAAAGAGAATTGGGAATATCCAGCGACTGTCGTCTGTCGGAATAGGATCTACTTCTGCAAGGCACACAAAATAAAGTCAACAGCGGCTTCTGTATCATGGAAAGCATAATATTCTATCATAAAAAAAAAAACAAAAACGTGTCATTAACTTAAGCAAAAATTGCGATAGTTCGCATTTTCATTCATCAGAGCCATCTGTATCTGTATTCATTTTCCCCCTATCTAATTCTCTTGCTCAAGCGTGCCCTAGAGTGCATAGTCCTTCCCACTAACTTATGTGCAAAAATAGGATAGCAGGATAGGTATAAAGGCAAGTACTTCATCTGCACTGCAATCATTTATCTAGAAGTGCCACTTAAGGAACTAAGTGGGTGGCCCTGTAGTCCTTAATGAAACCAGGATTAGGCAAATTCTAAATGACTATTTTCTGTCTAAGGTTGTTGATTACGAAACCACCGAAGCTGCTGTCTTTGCCTTTTGACTCCTTGCTTTCTTATTTAGAAAGACACACATGAAGCATTGCTTAGGACTGGCAAGTGGGAACAGACTGAATGACGTATGTTGCCATCTACTGCATTACCCTTTCCCCTTCCTATCCTCCCTTCCCAGCAATGTCCCAATGGTCTGAGTCCCACTGTAAACGTTCACTGTAAATGATCTTTACACACTAAACTGAACTGAACTGAACTGAACTGAACTGAACTGAACTGAACTTTATTTCCAGACTGCAATTATAAACAATAATGTGGAAAGTAAAGAAAACGTCAATGCAAAATCGTTTAGGAGGTAGAAGGGAAAAATATATTTTTTAAAACGAAGGTGGGACAAAGGGCAGCTAGGTTTTGAAGACGGCTCAAAATGCCTCCATGGCTTTTCTGACGAAACGAGACAGATTATGAAAGCTGTTATTTGATACACGTCAATTTATGGACACAGGTGGGTTGACTGTATTTCATTTCTGTTCTCGAGCCCTCCGTATCTCATTTCGACCTTAGACCTCAGAGTTGGCTCGGTGTCGGTGACATACAAGGTCATCTTCGTATCCCATTAGCTACAGTTTTCCAGAACGTGTAAAAAAATATGTTCATACAGTAAGCGCAGAGATCTAGGATAGGCTAACACAGGGTGCTTGCCCTTTGGTGAGAGAGTGTTCAGTAGTTAAACACGCACGCGCGGGCGCACACACACACACACACACACACACACACACACACACACACACACACACACACACTTGATGACGTCACTGTGCTGGCCGAGAACAAATCTAACGTTTTCCGACAAACAGGTTTGTTTTTGCCAACATTTCTTATGAGAAAACTGAGCCGCTTAAATATGATTTTTTGCTTCAACAACATTCTTGTCTAATTTCTGTAATTACTGTATATTTTGAATGATATCATGACATTATCAAAGAATATCAAATATCAAAGAACTGGCAATATCCTAAGCATATTTTGCTGGAGGATGAGCATAGACATATCATGAATCTTTTTCTAAAAAGTTACAAATTTAAAAAAAATAGGTTTGACAGGAACACCAACATAACGAAGGCTGCTTGCCAGAAACAGCCGAGTCCAAAATTTGCAATTTTGAGTTATTTTGCTTACCCCATGTAATTCGCTGCGCTCTTTCGCCTCAAAAATTAGCATAGTTTTATCTACAACGGTTTTAAAGATATTAAGATTTAAAAGTGAACATGTCCAAATTTAAGAGTTTATTTCTGCTGCCAGAAGTGACTATTACACTTAATTATTTCTGATGATACATTTTTACATCCAATGAATAAAATATATTACTGCCAAAGTTGAATATTTATGGGACTTGTTCAGTTTTGGCAGACAGGAAATAGAGAGTAAAGCCCTTAGCCATTGGAGGACGTTTCAAAAAGTAATGTATAAAAATAGAATCACATATACAGATGTTCTGCCAAATAGTAGAAGGCTTTAACATAGCCCATGCCAAATTTGACCACACAAACCCACCTAATAAACACCTTTAAAGTCGATTTTCTCAAAACTGCATTTTTGGCCTTATCTGGTACGGTTCTGGCACGCAGCCCTCGATAAGTCCATTTCTCGAGGTGGGGCGAATCATCATATATAATTTTGTCAATTTTAGTACAAAACTTTTTTATGTCATCGAGTAGCAATGTCCCTTTGAGTCAAATAATTGAACATAACCACGTAGAACTACGTAACGTGTGACGTTCCAACTGAACACGAAGACAGAGTTTCTCTAGTGAAGATGCTGTCCTTTGATAGTCCACGGTGACCGGTGCTTTTCTCCCATATCTGATTAGTTTCGAAGAACCGCGTGACGCCAAAACAAGGTGAGTAATTTGCAGATTACATTCTATATTTTGAGACTGATAACGGCTGATAACCTCGGCTAAAATATTGGGCTCATAGCCTGCTGCTCTTTGCCGTTCTCTTGATTACAGATTGCTGATTGGATGAGAATAGGGCGTTATCATAAGCCTTAGGAAGATGGTGAAAAAGTTGTCACCTGAACAGATTATGCAGGTTTGTGAACCAGACTAAAAATTACTTTGCATTCTTTCTTGGTTTTGTGAACTAAACCAGAAGTTTGAGTCAAAGACTTTGGTTTCGATGTGGCCTTCAGTGCTCACGTTAAGAATTACAAGATGACGGATTTGCTACACTGGCTGTCCACATTGGAATTGAATCAAACATCCAGAATTTCACTGAACAAACTTTCTCTTGATTACACACTCTCTCTCTCTCTCTCTCTCTCTCTCTCTCTCTCTTTCAGTAACAGTTGAACAAGTTTAATTAGTTCATTGGGTATGAGCTCAGACCACAGCTGTGGTACGTGGAGAACAACACACTAGTCGACGGGACGGCACATGTATCGGTATTAGGATGTTGGTGTGTGTGCAGGTGTGCCGTACAAAAACGGTATATTTCGCCTTACTTTACACCGGGAGTCGGCTTTGCCAATAAGCTTCATGCACCGCTTATCATTTCGTATCTCCCGCCACTCCATCCCACCCCCATCTATAACCACTTAGCCCCACTCCGACCCCTAACCCCCCTTTTCTCCATATCCAGCCATTTTTGAACAAGTTATTTCACTCGAGCTAACAAACATGCTCACGTAAGTAAAATCACAACAACATGTGTGCGAATCTTTGATGAGATCGAACGTGAGCAACTGTGTACAAGAAACTAGATCTATTACAAGCTTCAGTGCGTCTAAAAAGGCTCTCCTTTCACGCTAGACTTGACAGTGCAGTGGATGGGGATATTTAAAGTGAATATTTTAATTTCGTTAAAAGGTTCGATTCAAGCGAATGTAAGTGGGTTAAGTGAGGCAGTGATTATGCAAATCCTGCTTGATTTTTTTTTTAAATTTGAAACGCATAGGGATGGATTGTTTCCTCGATGAAAAGAAGTTTGTGAGGGGGTGGGGGGCGGAGGGGGGTTGAGGAGAGGAATGAGAGACGGCAGATAGAGACTGGTGACAAAAGGTAGAAGCAGTGTGAAAGAAGAGGACATAGATGTAGATATAGTTTAAAATTTCTGAGGAGAGTTCAAGATGGAGAGTGCGAGTGACAAGGATAGACTTAGAAAGGGAGGATAAGAAGAAAAGAAAAGAGAAAGAAAGAAGCAAATCAGAGAAAGAGAGCTTGAAAAAAAAAGGAAAAGAGAGTATGAAAGAAATAAAGGAAATGGGGACAGTCGATAAGATGAAGAAATTTTAAAAAACCCAAAACGCAGCGTGGACGATTATGTGCAAGGGTGACTATTAGTTCTATTGACTGTATATATAGAGGGGAAAGAGGAGAGCTTATACTGCAAAGCTTCACTGGTATTACAAGGTCTAAGTGGAAGAGCATGCGGTGGTAATCTCAGCTTTCATAAAGTCCCTGTTTCCCCTTCCCCCTTATCCCACGAACACGAGTCTACGCCACTGTAGACTGCTATTCCTCAGTTCGGCTTCGGGAAAGACCCCGGCCATTAAGCCACTTTTTTTTTTTGAGCCGCGGCGGCGTAGTCGTGTATAAACGTCTACCTGATTCCAAACTGACGACAAGGCGATGGGTGCCGACGCAGAGGTCGCGGGTTCGATTCCCACCACATCACTTTCTTTCCTTCTTCCATTTTCTCTCGTCATTTGTCTCCTTGAGCACTTTCCCTCCTTTGTGTGAGCATCTGTGTGCGTCTGCTCACTCCCCACATCTCGTCTACGCCACTGTCGTGTTTCCATGCTAGCTCTCAATACTCCATGGCACACAATTTACAAGTTTGTACTTTTAATTTACCGAAAAAAAAAACTGTTGCACTTATTGATCCAGATCGCCCATAGAGGAACTCGATGGTATATCAGCTTACACAACTGGCACTCGTGTGTAATGTAATTTGGTATTGTACTGCTTTTTCTCATTCTGTAGATTGAGCTTTCGCCTTTCTCAGCGACCAAACACAAGAGGCGAANGTGTGTGTGTGTGTGTGTGTGTGTGTGTGTGTGTGTGTGTGTGTGTGTGTGTGTGTGTGTGTGTGTGTGTGTGTGTGTGTGTGTGTGTGTGTCTTTCCCAGCTCTTAGGTATCGTTCTATCTTTACATTTCATTCTTCCATTCTTTCCATTTTGTCCCCGTATCAAAGTGGTGTCCTCAGAGAATTTATTTTGAAGTTTTACAGTCGCCACTCTTCTGGTGTTTGTTTTGTGGATAACCTTGTGGAACAAACAAACAAACAAAACATGATGCTAAACAATTAGAGAAATGCTTGTTTTTAAATCTTATATTTCAAACATGTCGTAAAATGGAAATAAAGAACAATAACTCGCAGACACAACATAAATAATTTTCTGCAATGGACACACGAGCTTAAATTTGTAGGATTTAGGGGCGACATTCTGGTACTCTAAAGAAGTAAGGAGTGAGCAGATGCAAACAGATGCTCACACAAGGTAGGATAAAGGGGGAAGTGCTCAAGAAGACAAATGCAGAGAGAAAATGGAAGAGGGAAAGAAAGTGATGTGGTGGGAATCGAACCCGCGACCTCTGCGTCGGCACCCATCGCCTTGCCATCAGTTTGGAATCAGGTAGACGTCTTATAGTTCAAAAAAAAGATGTGGTTAACTTTAAATCTTTAAACAGGAAAATTATAAAATTGATCTGAAAATTGGTTGACATGACGCACATGAATTTTTAAAATGACACTCAGTAGTTTATGTTGAGAAATACTTTTCTAAGTGTGGACTTTACAAGGCTCTAACACCCAAAGGGGGTCTGATATTTAAAAAAGGGTCAGTCCAGCAAAATTCTCAGACAACACTCCGGGACTCTTTCTGTCTAATGCTTGCAGTGGTGTTTTGACGCAGGGTTAGGGGTAGGATTAAGGAACACGATGCAACCTTGGGACTGTCGCTAGATATTATCATTATCTAGGAACTCCTCTGAGTTTGTGCTTTTTCTTTACTAATCCCGTCCCCAACCCTAACCCAGGCGTGAGGCAAGAGGGCCGTTAAATGTTGACCATGAAAATATCAATCAGTCAGATGAGCGAGGTGCCAGTCTCAGGCAGCTTAGGTGTGCTTTAAAATAAGAATTAGATTTAAGCATAATTTAAGGGCGATATCACAGGGCTCTGCTAGGGGCTATGCTGAAGGTGGGAGCAGGAGTCGAATCCCTGGAGTCTGGCAGAATTCGTAAACATATTATTTGAGAAGCTGACACATCCCCGAACTTAGGCACGCTGATTGGCCCACATACCTCTTTGTGGCTTGGGCGTTTTCTCAAGAAAACATGTCTAAACCTTGGCGAAAGAGAGCTCACTGTCTGCAAGTGCAACCCTGTATAGCCTGGATACGAGATTTATAAGCCGCATTTTTCTTCTTCTTCTTCTTCTTCTTCTTCTTCTTCTATTGATTATTATCATTACAGTTGAAACTCTGGTATCAAACTTCAGTGCCAACTATATATATGAATACAGACAAACAAAATACAAGATCACTTGCGATGTTAGACCTAGACTCCGGGTTTCACTTCGTTATACTCCGTATTCCGGACCGAAACGAGAGAGAGAGCGCATGCGCTGTAAGTCAATGCGTCACTGCCTGTTAAGTCAACATGTGGTCTTGATGTGTAGTGGAGATACTAAAACATGTGAACTTGTGCATTCCTGGCGGATTATCAAGTGTCTAGTGACAGGTTTCTTCCTTTGTTTTAATCTCCGAGAGGCACGGATTTCCCTCGTACTACGAGAGAAACACGCCCGGAGAAGCTTTAGGGAGGGTCGCAGGTGAAGATCCCGATCTCGCCGCAATGGCCGAGGCTTCCACTTCGGTGAGGGACCGTAGTAGGTCTAGATCTAGTTCCCCGTCTAGATACAGTGATGAAGACAGGTATAGTGGTTTGGGAAACGTAAGGGGCTCTTCCCTTGCGGGAACGAAAACGAAACAAAGGACAATCATGGAAATGTTTTCGCAAAAAACGCCGGAAACGGCTGGATCTAGGCCGAGTAAGAACGATAACTCAAAACAAATGGACGAATTGATGACAGCCATAAGGGCTTTGCAAGGTCAGGTTTCAATCCTGATTGCAGAGAAATCAAGGGTCAGATCACGATCTCGATCAAGAGAGAGGTCTAGGGCCGTGTTTCCATTTGCTCTGCAGTCAATATGTATAGACTAATAATAGTCTACATCTATATGCAGATCGCTGCTCAATGCTGGCTGGAAATCACCAAACAAACCATCTCCCAAAGGTCTGGGGGCTGACGACACTTGAATAACGCAGGTCTACGACCTGATAAGTTTGTGTAATCTGCTTGGCATGTCCATGAATATTTGAAACCCCAGATCCAACATCAGCTTACAACAACAGCAGGGTGCTCTTGGCTGGCAGTAATCGTCGTCCATCTCACTAAAGGGCGTATCCAACATTTGATAGTTTTTCATAAGTGCACTTTAAAGTTTCAATGAGCTTTGTAATTGATGACATATGCCCAATCAACAAATCAACAAAATGTTTTACATCTCCGAAATTATGAGAGTTCTCGAAACGCCACTTCGTCGTGAGAACCCAGATCTCGCTTTGGGCGTTCGGAAAGTAGTCACAACTCAAAACACTCAAAAATGTCGCATACGCGCCTTTGTAAGATGGGAGAAATCATGTCCCAACCAGGCATGACGCTGAGTATGGCATTACGTTGTAATTTTGCCATGAAATATGGATGGTTTAGCGCAAGGGGTATCTATAATGCACCCGCCTGATATTTACTGGCCTTACGTGCACTTGTGAGATCCCGTTTTTTTATAGCTTGTCCTTTGATGTCCTCTTCATTTTCGAGTAATCAAATGAATGTAGTAGAATCCGATTATTCACACTCTACTACGCAGCACATTTTGCTCAGTTTCACAAATTTTCCAGCGAGCAACACTATTCTACTTTATACTTGTACACAATTGACACTAAGTATAGTTAGGCAAGAATCTGCACAGTAATTTTTGAAAGATAGATAATGAATTCATTGGAAAATAATCAACGTTTTTGTGTCCAAACGCTTCCGCAGGGATGATTAATAAAATAAAAAACAAACGTCCAAAGAAAAGAAAGTGAACAGGATTTCTGAGGCTAGCAGAAATAGTTGTACACGTGATCAAAGCAAACCGCGTCTTTAATATACCACTTTCCATTTAATCGGAAATTTTTCCCTGGTGTTTTAGTACCTTTGCTATTAAGCAGTGTGAACGGTACTATAGCTGTGGTCTTCCAAGATGCTTATAGGGATCACACTTTTTATGGAATTAATAATTTTGCTGCTGTAGCTCTTAGTACTGTTTTTATTAGTGAGCTTTTATTTTCAATTTCGGATGTCTTACGGAAAGTCATAACTGAGGCACACATGAGCATATTATGGCAACTCCTGATGTTCTGTTCATATTGCAAGATACGATTGAAAGATCTCAATTGTTCTACAAGTATAAATCGGTATGAGTGTAGATGAGCAAGTAGGTAGAAAGCTTTACAGAATCACGGCACAATACAAAGAACGTTTCAGCAAATTTGCCTTTTTCAGCAGACACAAAAACAAGTAGAGTGGGCAAAATAGGTGAACAAATAAACAAAATAAGCAACAAACAAACAAAAAATTACAATAAAAGGAAATAAAAAAGCAAATGAAATGGAATCAAACACTACTTCGCTGTATCCGGCACAGTAGTAAAATGTAATTTACTTTTGTAAATCGGTATGAGCAGTGTAATGAACTGTGCACAAAGCCTGCCTCTGTTAGAACTCTCTTAAAGATCTAGACGAATAAGTAAAAGCTCTCTATTTTCATTATTGTTGTTGTTGTTGTTGTTGTTGTTCTTGTTGTTCTTGTTCTTGTTCTTGTTCTTGTTGATGCTGATGATTATAATGATGATGATGATCAAGACAGCGAAAGAGGCTTTGATCAGACAGGCAATGAAATACTCCGGACACAATAAATAAAAAAAAGATAAGTAAAAGTCTGGATAAAATGCCACAGGAGAGTAGTCTTGAAGGGGATCGTTTTCAAAAGTATAGAAAAAAAAAACCCCTCAAAACTCATATTTTTGAAAATGATGATGACGTTGATGATCATAATGATCATGCTACATGGTGCACCCGTATTTAAAAGAGTATCTGGCTACTGTCGCGTGCTATATATAATCAGCGCTTGTAAAATGGTGGCGGGAGTTGATATTGTTACTGAGAGAGAAATCCAACAGGTCGAGGAAACAGTGACGTTAAGTCGTGTGAGCGGGCATTGCCTGGCAAGGTGCGTGGCGGACTGGTGCGGCGTTGACTCAAGAACTTAAAGTCATGGGTTCTATTCCCGAGCACGATCATATGTCAATGCCTTGTGAGGGTACTTGATTCACATTTTCCTCAGTTCATCCTTCTGTAAAATGGATACCTGGCTATAGTAAATGGATGCTATTTACATAATTTACAGATCAGCACCTGTAAATAGCAGTGACACTGAATGCTCCCCGAGTAGCTGAGAAAGTCTTAAAGTGATAAGACCTGCTGGGGTGGTAAATGGGTGTAATCCTGTGAGCGGATACGAGGATTATAATCCACATTATTTTTATTATTATTGTTGTTGTTGTTGATGATGTTGTTGTTGTTGTTGCTGTTGCTGTTGTTGTTGATGTTGGTATTGTTGTTGTTGTTGTTGTCGTCGTCGTCGTCGTTATTGTTGTTGTTGCTGCTGTTGTTGTTGTTGTTGTTGGTGTTGTTGTTCTTGTTATTGTCCTTGATGTTCTAGGAGAACTGTAAACCTTTCTAGACTACCATTAATACGGTTTTGATGCAGACCTTGAACTAAAGCGAAAAGTGTGTTTTCCTCTCTTTTTTCTTAATCTAACGCCCATTTTCTTGACATTGAAGAAAACGCAGGCGTGTCTTAATTCAATGGGCTCAGGTAGGGTTGAGAATCAAAACCACAGACCTTACCTAAAAAGAATCCACTCAGATTTATGATTAACATAACTAAACCTATCAGAATTTTTTTTGGTTGTAATTTTCTTTTTTTTTTTTTGCACGGTAAAGCCAAAAAAAAGCGGTAGATTAAACAACATACGTTCCGACGTGATCCCGCTTCCTGTAATTGCAAATTTTAGATGCACACACGTGCATTTGGTTAAAGGCGTGTTGTAGGGAGAAGATCTTTTCGTTTTATGTAGGCACGCGTCTGTCCCCCTGGAGTATTAGTCCCTCTTTCATATGGGTGCAAGGGCGTAATAAGTCAAGGTGATAAGGAGGGGTGTTTTTTATGTTGGCGTGAGCTTGTGGTTGCTTTCATGCTTGAGCATGTACCTGGCGTGCGAATCAGTTATGGAACGCGTGAGTGGATGAGTGATGTTGGGATGGAATCGGAGAGAGAGAAGGCGAGGGAGAGGGAAGGACAGAAATAGACNGGGGGGGGGGGGGGGGGGGGGGGGGGGGGGGGGAGAGACGAAGATGATTGAAGGAGAAATAGGCTGTGGAAGGGGAAGGAAAAAGAGAGAGAGAGAGAGAGAGACAGAGAGAGAGAGAGGGAAAAAGAGAGATGCTGAACAGGAAAATTACATAACAGTAATATTATCTTATCGTTTTCACAAGGGAAAACTCTTCCTCCAGTGCTTAACAAAATGTTCCAGTCACAAGAGAACAGAAAATAAAATCAAGTATGTCTGTGAGATGAAATTTACATTGCATAAATATGTCCATTATTTCTGACAACTTTATCCACACGATTGTGCTAAGTGTATTATTGGTATTAAATACATGTACAATCGATTTCGCTTATCACAACATGCGTGTTTAGGATATGGAAAGTGTTGCAATAAAGAGGATTTGCCATTATCCACAAACTATTAAAGTTAATAGCCAGTGCTCTATAATCTGAATTTTAAAAAAAATGTTTGCACTATACAATAAGTTGCGATTAAGCGGTTTATTCATAAAGTGGGTCGAATGTATCAACATTACATGTAATTTATACAGGAATATCATTTACAGACCATGAACGAATCTCAAGGCTCACAGTGATCCCTTATGGGCCATCTGTTATAAATGTGGCTCTAATATATACACACAGTAGAGTTAGTAAACGAGACTAACCAATGGGAGAGTCACAGCTGAATTTCTATCCCATCATTCACAGACGGGAAGAACTGAGTGCTTTGTGGGTTGTTGTGGGCAAAATCATTCCTGAGGATCGATACTATAGATAGTTACACTGTCGATATCGATATTTTTAAAAAATCAAGGTCCCTAATTTCGATACCTTTTCAATGATGCTAAGGCTTGCTAAGTTGCTATGTTGCTAAGTTTCAAAATCGTCCAAAAAACCCCAAACTGATATATTCGATATTAGGAGCATAGTGGCGTAGATTCATGATGGTTAAAAAGTCATGTATCGGTCCGCCACAATTTTATAAGCCATAGTAAGGGAAAGGGAGATAAGCCATTATCATAGCTACCACCTCTGGGAAACCATTTGGTTTTTAAAGTCTTGTGCATTTCCCTTTTGGGATTGTAGTACGCAATTTAAAATCAAGTACAATACAGTGGCGTCACAGACAGACTTATTCATCATGAAACCGATTTGTATGTATAAAATATGAATACTTTTGTGTTTCGGATAGCTTTGAACTAGATTATTGATACGAAATGTCGTCGTGGACAGAGCAACATTATTTAAAAAAAAACTAAAACTCATCCCTAATGATCTTCATCTAGGAATTTGTTTTGGGGTTTTCAGAAGTCCCTGAATAGAGGAGACACACAATATCTTCGAAACCCATCCCAGTCAAGCACCTCTCTGCTACTATAAGATAGTAAATTTCTGTGGTCCCAAGGGGAAGCAGCGTGGCCGTGCGGCTTTGTGAACAGTTCTCATAAACTGTAGAGTGTCAAAAGCGCTGCACTGTGGCCACTGACAATGACATTGTTACCGACTTTGTGTGTATTATTCTGTCTATATATTTTACATTGCTCTATGTTTATCTATAGACTTTTATGAGTGGTATGCATATAGCACTATATGGCACTGTGAAACTGATTCCCCACGAGGTACATCAAAGTTATGTTTTCCTTTTTTTTTCTGTTTTCATTTCATCTGATTTTACTGTTGATCTTGGGTCTTGGAATGCTATACCACCAACTCTGCTGCCTCTGTGTCCATCATGAGTTCATTCTTGCAATAGCAGAATTTCCGGAAGTACGTCAAGTAACATAGTATGGATGATATGACCAAACTGTTCAGAGTGCGAATTTGTATAATGGTCAACTTCACTGTTAAATATAGTAACGGGCGAAGTTCGGCAGCATGCAGAGGCAGCCACATTCATCTCGGACATAATATTTCACAAGTAAGGAATTTTCCGTATTCTTATCCGAAGACAGAGGTTGGTATCAGTCCCTTAGTTAACGATTCCTCAAAGAGTAAAGCAGAATAACTCCAAGTGATTTCTCATGAAACCATCAGAATCACAAGGCATCTTCAAGCAAGACTATACTGTAACCCACTCCCTCCCTCCGCTCCAAGAAAAAAATCCAAACTACCTCCAAAAAAGCCCAACCTTCTAATTGATGTGCATCTCTTTCCCATAAACGTTCAGATTTGTTTGTAACGTGCAACCTTAAAGACAAATTAATTCGTCTTGTCTGAATACGAGGTCGCACAGAAGGCGACGCAATCAATAAACTGCTCTAAATCCGTTTCCATGATGCCATGCTGGGCATCTTCCGCAAGGCGTAGTAACAGAAAGACATTAGAATGCGCATATTATGCCTGGCTTTAAGCGTTGTGATCTTTTACTGGTAAGGGTGATTTCAAGAGATCTATCCTGAAGAACGAACCAGGTTGATGATGATGAAAATGATGATGATGATGAAGGGAACAGAAAAGTTCAGGTCGGGCCAGAAACTCCCCAGCGTTGGAGGTGAAGAATGTGTGAAAGGGTGTTTGCAACAACTACTGCCAACATTTTTGGCCAACAGATCAACCACAAACGTTCGTTTTTACTATCGGCGGCTGCTGTTGGGTGCAGCGGAAGCATTTATAATTTATTTTGCAACGAAGTTCTGACTTTTACTTTGACATATGAAGACTAATACCGGTGTCGAGGTTGAGAGGGTAATTAGTTATTTACCCCTAGGTGCACTCAAAAACTTCCCAACACATGACTCGGATGACGAATCTTTTCACTGATTAGTCAGTGTAATGACTTTCACATGCCAAGATGTTTCTTCGTGCACATAAAGTAGCTCTGGTGGTATTCTAGAAGCCTAACCGTATTCAAAGAATGCAAAGAATGTTGCAGTTTACACTGTCTTTGTTTCAGTTCATATACTCTAGAGGTCACGTGTAAGCGCACACAACAACTATTAAATCTCATTCTTCTGGGGGGTCTCTGGAATCATCAGTAGAGATCTAACAGGTTTATTGTAAGCTAATGTTGCTAAGAAATAGTTGACTCTCTGATTCGCATGACGTTTAACGTTATATTGCATGCCTCATAACCCATGCCAATCTGCAAATTTCTTCGTGCAAATAAAAAAGGTTTGGCGTGATTCTAAAGTCGAAACTTTTCCAAGAACGCAGCACAATTTCCACCTACACATTTTTGTTTCCGTTAACTACGAATGTCATGTGCGCACGACAACTCACTAACATTTTCCACGGAAAGCTAATAAATCTGGTTGTAGCAAATTACTGTTGGAGAACCGATACAGACAACATTATTCTGCGTAAGTATACTACAAATCCGAAGGTTTGAATCAGAGACTGGAAATAAGGGTAGCGCTCGTAAGGCTCATGTCCATGTGGGCTGACAAGAATATAAGGCATAGCAGCAGAGAGAAACTATTGGGTATCCTTGTCCTATTAGTCATGGATCCTCACTGTCCAACTATGCAGAAGAATTCAAGCTACAGAGATGACATTTTATCGGAAGCTCTTGCGTATTCATCATTGGCAATGTAACAAAAGAAGATGTCCGACGAAAGACCACAAAAGTCATCGGGACCCACAAAGATATCCTCTGCATCATACTTTGAAAATGGCACAGACCTGTCACTAGATTAGCAGGCCTTACGAAGATGATTCTGCAAGACACAGTACCAGGCGGCAGGAAAGGCAGACAGAAGAAGAAATAGGCAGACATAGACAACATTTTGGTCGGATCAGGAAAGGACTTCAGCGACGCCCAAGTGGCAGTCAGGAACAGAGAATACTGGAAAAGAGTCACCAGGAAATCATCTGTGGTTCTCCAAGTGACTCACTACGGCAATTATGGGATATGTAGAGGCACAGGGATATGTAGAGGCACAGGTGCTACAGGGATATGTAGAGGCACAGGTGCTACAATATGACAAGACAAGATGATATTTTCGCCCAAAAAGCATCACATGCAAATCACGTAATCCATAGTTCAAAAAGACAATTGTCTAACCTCTCTGAATGAAATATAACATTCATGTCAATTGAGAGCTTGCGCATTAACGGTGGGATCTTTTACCATTGTAAGAATTACATAGGTGCCTCGGTGAAGAATGCACTTTAAGTTTCGTTCAACATGCAGACTCAATGTAAGTACAGTGTTACGATGACAAGAGATTCCATCGTTATTGCGCAAGTTCTCATATTACTTTCTACCCGAATTCTTGATTCTGCTTTTAAAAATCGTCGTTGCAAGATTGCATCATCGTAAAAGCTTTCACAACCTCGAAACAGCGTATTCAAAAAAAAAATTGTCTCTGAGAAAGTCTGTACGGGCAAACTTTTCTATTGTGTCTATGTTCAGCAACCCAGCCTTCCAAAATAGTTTGTAAAACTCGCAGACATTTAATTGAAAACCAACAACTGAAGATATGCGTCAGCTGTCTGACACGCACCAGCAATATACTGCATCGTAGATTTCAAATTGTGTGCATCGAGTGTAGAGGATGTCTAGTATCCTGAAACGAGGATCCGTTGCATGTCAAGATGCTCACGCACTACTTTCAGCATCAAACTCTTTCGCTGACAAATTGATGAGCGAAACGAGCCGAGAAGAAAATAAGTTTAAACAAGGAGCGTCTGTTAAAATTATACCTGTATGTTAAACGGCGCGCAACCAGTTCAGAAAAGTGTCTGTAAAAGATATTGAGATTTTGAGATATTTCGAGTCATTGCGCTGTTAAAAAAAAAACAAAAAACCTGCCACTTCCCAGCACTTGTGCTTCCAGTATCTTTTACAAAAAAAAAAAAAAAAAACAACAAAAACTGACGCAATCGACACTGATTTTTTTTTTTTTTTGTAATTTGTCGTTGGTTGTTCTCATCGCGATCGATGTGGTTATAGTACCGATTTCTTTGTTCAAGGAAATTCACCAGTTAAATAAAACATAGGCATACTGCCAGTTTGGGGATCAGAAAGATCTAACGAATGTTTAAACCAATATTTCAAATCGCACCAGTCAGCCAATCAGATTCATCGATACGTTTTGTGTTGACTTTGATTATCTCCCCGGAAGTTGTGATCCTATAAAAATCCGATAGAGAGTTGTGTGGCAGCCAGTAGAGGTCAGGGTCTCATATCTCCTCAGCCGAATATTAATGTTAGTGGATATTCAACAGTCTGTTTTGAATTACCAGTATCTCATATTTCTATTTTCTATTTTCTAATTTATTTATGCTTTCATTTTTCTTTATTTAATTTCTACAAGCTCATTCGGTTGGTATTTCTTGATATCGCAAAGTAAAAACAGCAAGAACGCATTTTATCTCTGCTAGATAAAAGGGATGTATCGTATTTTCTTCGCAATGTTTTACCATTAAACTGTCAACAAACACAATGAGACTTGTTTAGATCTACATGTTAAACTGGCAGTGAAAGAACAATTATTCAGTGTGGGTGGTATGATTCCTCCAAAGATCTCCTTCTCTCTCTCTCTTTCTCTCTCTCCCTCTCTCTCTCTCTCTCTCTCTCTCTCTTTCCCTTTCTCTCTGTCTCTCTCTCCCTCTCTCTCTCTTCTCTCTTTCTCTCTCCCTCTCTCTCTTTCTCCCTCCCTCTCTCTCTCTTCTCTCTTGCTCTCTGCCTCCCTCTCTTTCTCTCTCCCTCTCTTTCTCTTTCTCTCTCTCTCTCCCTCTCTCTCTCTCCCTCTCTCTTTCTCTCTCTCTCTCTCCTATTCCCTATCTCTCTGTGTCGTCACCCTACTTAGCCTAGCCTAGTTCTTTCGCCTCTGTTCTCACATGTTTAAAAAAAAAAAGCTATTCTTGTCATGTGCGTGAGCACCAGGACAACCCGGCACACGCAACGGAAGCACGAGTAAGGAGGAGACTTCAACGAGTCGTCAAAGAAATCAGCTTACTTCTCTGAGCCAAAGCACTGGTGGAACTAAGTCTTAAATCCAGGTCTGACCCTAGTAAGCTAAACCTACTGATACAGAAATGGCAACATATATGTGAATTGCTTTTATTTTGGATTTCTGTTCTCTACATATGCAATTTAGACAGGACATGAAAGACATGTGGTAATTCATACAGGAAATGAAACACATATGTTATAATCTAGACAGGAAATGAAATACTTATGTTGTAATTTATATAGAGGAAATGGAACACAGAATGCCCAAACCTTGACAGGTCAGTTGTTTTTTGTGTGTGTGTGTGTGTGGCTAAAATGAGTCGATAAGCGATTTAAAAAGTAATTTCACATAGACTCTCTTCAACACTGATTTGAGCGTCATATTTGATAAACAAGCTAACCCGCAAACCATGCAATGTAGAATAATATTTTCTGCTGAAAGCACACTATAAATATAGAGTTGGCAAAACGAACTTTGCGCACCATGAAGTTTCGCACCTTTTTTTCCAGGATTTAGTTTTACGCACTGTAAATACGTCCCCCTTGGCGCCCCCACATAACAAAGGACATGACGTTCTTTGTATGTGTGGAAGCCACATTCTCTGATACGCCAATCGTGTCATTCTCATATGTTGGACTACGATATATCAAAACTTTAACCTTCTAGTGCCCAAGCATAGAAATACTGGTAGGAAAATTCTGAAAATTCACATACACACTTCAAATGCCACCCAAAATACATATAAAACATTGATAGTAAACAATGTCCATATTTAATAGGTGAAAAATTTTGGGTCAAATTTGGACCTCCGGGCACTGAAATATCCGTGCCATATTTGGACCACTCCATACTAGACCCTTGAAGTTGGGTTGCCAAATATGGACCAGTGGGCACTAGAGGGTTAAAACACTCCTCAGAGACCTAAATGTTTCCATGGACCAATACGCCCTAGCGTTGGAGATTGTTGTTTGAGATAAGTGAGAGAGGGCAAAATTCTCTTTACAGACAGGCCTACAGAGAAGAGATTACAGCATTCATCAGTGAAATAAAACCCTTCGCATTCACATACGTTTATTTTTATCCAGATTTCACGCTTTGGCACCAAGAGTCGTTACAAGAGCTGATGCTTAATAACAAGGATCAAACGACAAAACAGGGCAAATCCAGCTATCTCCAGAAACATCAACACTGATCTTGTTATATAACTGCCAGTTATCTGATAGTAAAGCCTAGACTAGTTTGTTTTGATTTATGATATTCTTTATAGAGCAGGCTTCAAGAGGATATAAAGAAATTGGCAGGAGTATGTTTATATATTTTAAGGGACTATAGCTCTAGATTGGTAGTAGATTAGGGGTTTTCCTCAAGAGTATCTTGTTTGGGTAGAAATAGCCACGGATGGGAGAAGGGGTGGGGTTCGAGGTAAGATAGATGTGTGTGTGTGTGTGTGTGTGTGTGTGTGTGTGTGTGTGTGTGTGTGTGTGTGTAAGGGGGTGGGTACGGATGGATGATGTGTGACCTAAATCTAAACTGTTTCGACTGATAGATCTTGTAGGTTATAATGTCCTATTAGGGGAGGTAATTGTTATCTATATCTTAATTTTCCATGTTTGTATTAATGTCCATCAATAAAGAAACTTAAAAGAAAATCATATTTTCGATATCACCCTCCTCACCTTGGGTCCTACGCACTATGCTATCTAACTTTGCGCACCGACAGTACTTACCGGAAATCCCCAAAGCAACAATGATGTTTTACTGTAGCTATCGCCACCGCCCAAAGTTACACGGCATTGTGCATAATAATAATATGTACCCTAATGTTTTATTCAGGCCATGGAGCTATAAAGAACACTGGAGTGTGTACACCCCTTTTTCGCGTACACCGCCGGCGCGCAACTAACATGGCCGACGACCTAGGGCAAGGTCAGTGTTGCCACTCTGGACTGATGGTTTTCCCCTACAGCGAGGCTAATTTTTCCCTACATTCCCCTACGCGAGAAGTGTATGATTGGCCATCATTTTATTCTTTGCAATGTTGTGTCCAATCTTATGAGCACTTTCCCCTACATTTGACAGTTTTCCCCGTAGGGTTCCCCTACCCCCTACGAAAAGCCATTTTCCTCTACAGTAGGGGAAAATTCCTACCCTTATCTAGCGCTCTTTCTCTTTCTCTCTTTCTCTCTCTCTCTCTTTCTCTCTATCTCTATCTCTAGCTAGACTTTCGTTTTGTGGTGGCGATTACAAGTGGTAAATAAAATACAGTGTTAGGAAATTAAAGAATAAATAAACAATTACAATAGTAATAAATAAACAGCAGTTTTAGTATCGTACTGTGGTGGTGCTAGGTTCTTTGTAAAGTTTCCTTGGTACATCTGTTGTTGCAGTTCACATCAGGTCTGTACCATGGTTACGACGTAGTCTGGTGGAAAACAAAATTGAAAATCCCTCTCTCCGCCTTCATTCGCCGCTGCACTCATCCCTAGCCAAGATGACGTCGATTGTCTTCAACCTCGCATGGCCAAAATCACGTGATACGCACTCCAGTGTTCTTTATAGCTCCATGATTCAGGCAGAACGCAGTAACACAAGAGACGACAAAAATCAAGACTGCTGACAACACCTAAACGTTTAACACAAGAACAACACCACGTCTATTGCTGAAGGTAATCGTCAGCGCAAAACGCTGTAATGAAATTTGTATTTGTACTACACTTCTGATAATAAGTTTGGCACAGCTGCAAACAGCTGTCAGATCAAGTCATCAAGAGGGTACTGGGTACAGGACACGAACTTTGCATCACAGAAGCCAAGAGGAGGAAGGAGACGTGTGACCTCGTGGAAATAACTGGGTCTTAGCGCGTGTTTGTTGACAGTTGTGTCTGAGGTCTCATTCAGAGATTTTGATAATCTGTCTCCGTTCTAATTTTGGTACCTCAAGGTTACAGGTGATGTCGACGGCGCATAAGTGCAATCCTTCGGAGGTACAGTATTTACACTAATCTGCTACTAAACGGTGGGGATTATTATGCTGGTTGATTTGTTTTGGCTTGAAGAAAGTAATCTAAATAGAGAAGACTGTCCACTCACAACTGGAGCATGATACACGTTGCGACCAAAAGAAGCTGTCCATTATCCAGTCCAGTGACGTTTACTACGAAGACACTTACTCTGCTCTGTTAATACTGTTGCTATTAAACGAAAGCGGTGTTTGACGGGTGACTGTAACAATTTCCTGACATATTATTCTACGGTCGAACGAAATTTACGATTACGAGGAATTTCGCGAAAGCGGAGCCAACAGCATGATTGTGCTGATGGTGGTACTAGAAGCAGCACCACATTGCCGGAGAAGAAAAGATTTTGTCAGTGATGGAACAGGCAGCTAATAATAAAGCTGGCATTGGTACAACTGGCTGTCAGACGAGTCACATATATAGTGTGCTGGTACAGGCCATGAACTATTCACTGTCTCAGAGAAATGAAGACAAAACAAATGTCTTCGCAGGTATTCGCATATCCCCCTGCAAATGCAGGGAATCGTAGACAGTTAGTACTTTTATTACACAAAGAAACTGAAGTCTATTCCTGCATTGTTGTGACGTTAGTAACTAAATCTTGCTGATGGTGGAATGGTATGTGCGTAGAAAACGTAAATTTAGAGCGAAGCTGTTGTGACTGTCAAGATTTTTTGGCGTTGCTGCAGTATCCTGTCAGACAGATGTTGTATATGTCTCCTGTTGTGTACTCACAGAGGTCATGATCCCACAGTCTTGAAGAATTCAAGATAGAATGAACGACTCTGACATCCTTGAAATAATTATGTGCAGTAGATCTTGTTTCCGATAATCGGTGATGTTCTTCAGCATCAGTGGAGCTGATTTCTTTTTGAATGAGAACGACACGGAGACTACAAGCCTGTCAGTAATGTGGATAGACACGTGGTCGACGATGAGTTCCTGACTGTTAGCCGACAGACACTTGGTCAACGGGGAGCGACGGTCAGTTGGCTGAACGATCAACACGATCAAATATCCGTGTTGTCATTTGTCTGGTGGGCAATTGTCCATTTGACCAAGTTCCGTAGGACAGATGTCCATCAGAAATATGTCCATGGGCCAAATACCGGGGAACTGTCAATAGCTTTAATGACACGATGAAGAAGACTTAATTAACAGCTAAAAAACTGTTGAAGTGGCAGCTTCAGATCGCTATAAAATGTTCCAGAAAATGGGGTGAAGATAGCAGTGGTGTTAACAATGACCGTCAGGTGCCACATGATCTTGCAAGAATGATAAATGCAGTATATTTCTCTTCAGAACTGCACATGCTATGATAAACAACCTCTAAATCGAATATATCCAGAGCGTGCTCTCCGTTTGGCCGACACTGCCCTTATCCATATGAAACATTGGAATACCGCTTCACCTGTCTTGCCCTTTCCACACTCCAAAGAAAATACGTTCTTCAAAGACCTGGCAATTGAAAACACCCTCTTCTCCATCGCTACTTAATTACCATCTAAGCTATCGTACCCTGGCATCAAGGGTTTTTAACAGAGCTGGTGCGCAATGACAAGAATCAAAGGCAGTCGCTAGACAAGGGAGAGTAAACGTCGGCATTGCTGCAAGGTCTTGTCAGATTAGTCATGCTACGTGTATTGTTAGAGGTCATGAGCAGCTGTCTGTTCTACGAGAGTGCATGACAAAACATGGAAGATCAGGGGACTTTTGTGACTGTGCTTTCACACAACACTGACATTCTTAGACCTGCACTACCATCCGCAGCACTTAACAATACCCTGAGCTGTATCAATATTACAAATGGCCCGTTGTGCTAATAACGAAATAACTAGACGCGTAGTCCTTGATATCACTAATCACACGTTCTCAAAAGCGCCTGCCCCTCTCCCCCCCC